>OX421272.1:12272500-12841037 GCA_949125355.1 Agriopis leucophaearia | reverse complement strand
TCCGAGCAGCTCGGGACAATCGATCGTGCCATTCGCTATATTGACAAGGTAAGCAATGTCTGCCACACGTCGTCTCTCCTGTAGTGGTAGTAGATGAAATTTTTTGCAGCGAGAATTATAATTGTTTAAGTAAGTTTTCGAACGGAATTGCAAATAACGGAGAAATCGTTTTTGGATACCTTCAATGCGGTTAATGTAGATATTGTAGCACGGGTTCCAAACTTGAGACGCATACTCAAGATGACTTCTTACATACGCGCAATACAATATTTTTAAGGTTTTTAGTGATTGAAATTCAGAAGACATGCGTAGAACAAAGCCTAACGCTTTCGATGACTTTTTAATTATAGTATCAACATGCTTATCAAATAAAAGTTTCGAGTCAAAGACTACTCCTAAATCAGTGACACTAGAGACAATATTTAGGGATGAATTTTTTAACTGATAGTTGCCAACAATAGGTTTAGGCTTGCGTGTAAATGAACAGACATAACATTTTGATATATTTAAGTCTAATTTATTAAGAATACAGTAATTCTGAAAGCGGTATAAATCGTCTTGAAGATGCAATGTGTCTTCAATAGATTGAATGGGGCAAAGAATTTTCATGTCATCTGCGTACAGGAGAATTTTTGAGGATTGAAAGCAGCATGATATATCAGAAATAAATAAAATAAAAAGGAGTGGCCCAAGCAATGATCCTTGGGGAATTCCTGAAGGGATGTTCATTGGAACGGATGTGTAACCATTAAGCACCACCGTTTGACATCTATTTTGCACGTATGATGAGAACCACCTGTACAGATTACCTCTAATGCCGATTCGTTGTAGTTTCTGCAACAAAATGACGTGATCTATCCTGTCGAAACATTTACTGTAGTCTGTGTAAATTATGTCTACCTGCGAGGGTTCAGACATGTGTTTCGACAGATATTCACTACATAGGATAAGATTCGACGTAGTCGATCTGCCTTTAAGGAACCCATGCTGTTCAGCGCTAAGCGTATGCTTAAGCGAATAATAGAGTTGTCTATATACAATTTTTTCCAATATTTTGGCAAAAACGCACAATTTAGAAATAGGCCTATAATTTTTAATGTCGTCCTTAGGTCCTTTTTTGTGTATAGGAGTTATATATACTGACTTCCATATTGAGGGGACTATTCCTTCATTTAATGAGCGCCTATAGATAATCGTAAGTGGGACCGCTAAGCTTTTTGCACAATTATAAATCAACACAGGGGGTATGCCATCAGGACCGGCAGTTTTATTAAGATCTAGCGTCTCAAAGAGTTTTAAAACTTCACTGTCGAATACTTCTATAGCTCCTATGTCAGTGCTGGTATTAGGTAAATCGAAATCATGTGTAGTAGTGCGCAAGCCATGTGAGGAGGAAGACTGCAGGAAAGTGGAATGAAAATACTGGCCAAACATATTACATACCTCTTCTCCTTTATCTGACGATTTTTGTTCAAATTTAAGAACTGAAGGGTAAGCATTACTTTGTTTTTTACTTTTTATGTAAGACCAGAAGGCTTTTGGAATTTTTTTTATATTGCTTTCAACGCTAGAAATATACTCCTGAAACATATCACTCTCCATTAGTTTGGCTCGTTCCTTTAAAATGATAAATGAATTGAGGTCACTAACATTATTGTATATTTTATATGTATTTTTTACGATATTTAGTTTTTTCTTTGAGCAGCTTAATCAATGGTGATTTATACCAGGGAGGATACTTACGCATCTGAAAAACAGTTTTAGAAGGAATAAAATTATTTCGTAGTATATTTAAAGTTTTATAAATAAAATCGAGGGAATTATCTAGGCACTTATTTTGAATTTCTTTTTGCCAGTCAATCTCGTCTAAATGCGATGATATTGATGCGTAATCGCCCTTATGGTACCAATATTTTAAGTACGGCTTAGAGTTTAATACACGTGATTGTTCAAATTCAGTGACAATACATAAGGCTTTGTGGTGAGGGTCTTCAGGTACTAACGGGCTACTAGAATGTGACACTGATAGAATATTATTAGAAAATATCAAGTCTAAAATTCTGTTGTTTGTATTCGCGATATTGTTATATTGAGATAAATTGCATAAAGTAAGATTATCAAACAGTTCTAACTGATACTCACCTTGAATATTATGAGGTTCATACGAAAATCCATCTTCAGATAGTACCCATGTCAGATTTGGTAAGTTAAAATCTCCTAAAACAGCAAATTTATCTAACGGTCGGGTCATCAAAATGTCAGTGAGGGTAGATGAAAATATTTTTGTTTGTAAAGCGAGTGAGTTCCCTAAGTTTTGTCGACACATATATACGACACAGATATGCAATTTATAGTCAACTTTAGAACTAATATGCCGGAGGGAAATTGACACCCACACATCCTCAGCTGTGGAGCACCAGTCATCGTGACCCTCGGCAACGTGTTCACGACGCACTGCGACCAGAACTCCTCCGCCGAGGGTCTGCCCGGTCGCGTCATAATTCCTGTCCCTTCTCCAGACAAGATAACGGCTATCAAATAACTCACTATTATTCACACCATCGATAAGCCACGTCTCTGTAAGACATATAACATCGTAATCGTTTAGGGACATATTTCTATAGAATTCACCAGTTTTTGTGCGTAAACCGCGAACGTTTTGATAAAATATCTTTATCGAATCCATTTTAAATGAGGTAGTTTTATCATCTGAGTAGAAAATGAGGTAAAAGGCAGATTATTTTCAAATAAGCAATTACTGCAATAGTTAATGAAGGCATATTGGAATAACAGTAAATTCTTAATCTTACAATATTTGGTGGCGAAAAAAATAGATAAGATACGATAATAAAAATGCACTAGTAGCGAATGGCAGATCGGTCGTCTTATAGCGATAAGGGAACAAAAGACCGGGCGCGCGGTGCGACCACACGAATGGTGCGCGCGAGCCGAGTGCGAGTCAGACATGCATGTGATTCTCAAACTTCGCGTGCAGGTGTTATGATACTTACGAATATGAAGAAACAAATAATTTTTTATCCGAGTTGGATTTAAAATAACACTGCGTTTTAATTTGAGAGACTCTTCAGGTCGGCTTCCGACTTGATGATATGAACAGGCGATGTTGGATTCTTCCGTATGAAAATCTTGCACCCTTTCACCCATGTGAATGCAAAATTTCGCTCCTTTGCCAGCGCTTTTGCTTTATTAAGCAGCATCTTGTTTTCGATTGTGAGGTGGTCATTCACAAATATTCTGGTATCGCCTCGAAGGCCCAGGTCTGCTGGAGTAATTGTAAGCTTTTTAGAAGCCGCGACGAAATCGTCTTTTAGGTGTCTGCTGTGTACAGACACAATAATAGATTTAATCGTCTTATCGCCACGCGTCGGCACTCTAGCGACGTAATTAATTTGATCCTTGACAATTGGACATTGAATAAGGCTGCCGATCTTTGTAATTATCGAGAAAAGATTCTCCGAGTTAGTCATGGGGACACCCTTTATCTCGACATTATTCATGCGGGCTCTTTGATCTTGTTCACGTATCGTGCTTTTCAGTTCACCGACTTGCTGCTGTAGCGCAGTCACGTCGACATTTACCTTCCGTAACTGTTGCACTTCCTGATCTATGCCAGAGATCCGACCATCGAGGGTTTCTACGGAGTGATGAATAAATTCCATGGATGCTTTTACATCGGCGATATCTGGCTTCATTAACTTCAAGTCTGCAATGTCAGCTTTAAGGCTCTTAAGTTCCTTAATGTCTGACTGGATGGACCGCAGACTCTCCATCAACGTTGGGAGTGAGGCCATCTGGGATGTCAAGCGCTTTAGTTCCAATGAAATGCTATCCAAGTCCGCCGGTACGGGGGATTTTATTTAACTTCCCCGTTATAGCTAGTATGTAGGTATGTATTTACGTATGCTTGGGTCAAATCTTGTAACTGAATTTTAGACGTTATTTCAACCGGTTGAGCTGAAATTTGGCATACTTATGTAAATTCAGTGACAATGGATATGGACTCCAACGAACGACGTAAACCCGTCGAGTTTGATTTCGTCTGATTTGGTTTCCCAAGCACTTTGGTCCTAGATAATGACCAAGGTCCTGATGATGGAGCTGGAGGGTGACCATATCCAGCTTCTGGATATGGAAATAACCTTTGTACGAAGCACTCTGACCTCAGGTCAACTCTCGCTGAGCTAGAGGTCGAAATGATGTTCATTATGAAAATATCTGGGACATAGAAAAAATTCAATGGCAAACACTTTTTGGTAATACAGTTTGCTGAGAAAAATACGAAACATAAATAATTTTCATTTAAGTACAACTGAAATATTGAATGAAAGCTTATTTTTAAAACGTTTTTTATTAATATTTTTTTAGTATATTAGTACGTAAAGCTGTGGGCTCTAGTCGTCCTATTATGTACTACTTGTTGTTTTTTATAGAAAGCCTTCAAAACGATTGCTATCGTTTTCAAAGCTTTGTAACTTTTGCCACTAGGGTTCGCCAATCTGTATATAATATACATGATCGTTCTTGAATATACTAACATACTTTAGTAGTGGAGTGACTAAAGCTTAGGTTAACCACACAACTTAAACCTTTGTGATATAAAGTTAGCAGATATCATTAAAAATTTAACAATACTGCCAACACCGCATCACTAAGCGCCAACATAATAATAAAATCTTACGCGCGATTAAGGCGAGACTATTTTTTTTTTAATTTAGTATAAAATACAAGTGTTTCTCCTGACTCTAACAGAGAATTATTCGGAAAATGACCATAATTTGAACGTAGGAACACGGAAGTGGTTTTAAAGTTAAAAAAATATTTTCAGTCTTAACGTACTGTGCTATGACATTACCTGTCCAACTTAAACTATTCATTACATACAGTAATATATTAAATAAAAAAAAAACTGAAGTGGTTTTCACACAATTTAATTACATTGAAGTACTTGCTTAAATTTTATATTTTGTTTATATTATGCGATTGCGGCAAATGTGACATTGGCGAAACGAAGGGTACGTGTCCACGAGGCTCACGAAGCTCCATAAAGAAGCACGATATCAACGACACCGTGGTGGCAAAACATTTCCTGGGCTACGACATAAAAGTGCTGGCACAGTAGAAGTTCTTTGTACCTCACAAAGTCAAAATCAGTAGAAGTCCAACCTCCAGTAGAGATCGAGGATGGAATCTGCTACTGATTTGGAGACCTCTTCATAGAGCACGTGGGAGTGAACGATAGGACTGGTGGTGACCTCAGTGTGCTGGAGTATTCCCAACACACTGACTATTTTTGTAGTGGTAGGACTCTTTTGCAGGGGTTGCCTGGGGAAGTACCACACCTTTGCCAGTTATTCAACCGCCAAGCAGTAGTGTGCAAACACTACTGTGTTCCGGATTGAAGGGCAATGTTTCCAGCGAAATTACAGGGCACACAGAGATTTCACATCTTATATCTCGGGGTGGTGAGCGCAGTGCATTGCCATCCAGGGTTTTGAACTATTGAAGTTCAAAATTTTGAGTGGCGTTGTGCTGTTATGGGCAAGCGTGAAGAGCCATCAGGTGAGCGACTTCGCTCGTCTTGTCACCCAGTATTATAAAAAAAACACACACAAGAGCCGAAGAAGCCCGGGGTCCATATTACCCTTCATTATGAACCACTTTTCATAGGAGCAACTCTCAAACCGCGAAAAAAATATCAGCTGTTCCATTGAAAACGGTCACTAACACTCGACAAACTTATAGAATCTTTTTTTTTACTCTACGAATTAAAAAACTTCAACCATGTTTTTAGGAATTCATAGGAATTGCATAAAGAATTTACTAGCTAAAGCATTTCTCAAGAAAATTGCTTTCGCCAAATTCTGTAGCACTGAAGCATTTTCTGCAAAGTAGACGGTTAGCAATTAGGTTTAACGGTATCTTGTGGTAAAACGACGCCCAGAATCAATTAGTGAGAAAAGATAACCATTAAAAGCGCTGCAATACGGGAGTTGCCGTATCGCATAGCTAGGAGTACATTGTGCACCTGATTGTTTAAAAACTATCAACGCTCCGTGGTTTTAAGGCTGTGTTCATTAATCAAAGCAATCACGTCGCACATACACATTTTTTTAAATTCACGCCCTAAGAAAACGATTAAGTATTATTTATAGAATAAAATTGCATTGTGTAAACACTGAGCGCGTAGTTGTCACCTTCACATTATCAGCCATCAATGTCCACTGCTGAACAAAGGCCTCCCTCTCAGAGGGGTGTTGCCATAATCCCCACGCTTGGCAGGCGGCTTGGGAATCGCAGTACGTTAACCGTGTACTAATAGGACGCTGCTGCCCATCCTCCTCTTTCTGGTCGCAGTTTTAGGACATACCCGGGTCCACGGACGTTTTCTTACGTAAAAAATGTTACTTATGTTAAATAATGCTTAAAATTGCCCTGTCAGATTCTCGGACGCAAATTACCACATAAAAATTATCAATATAAAAAACGGACTTCATCAGAACTGGACCAAATTGAAATAGAACCAAATAGGAAGCACCAGCTTTCAAATAAAAAAAGAATCATCAAAATCGGTTCACCCAGTCAAAAAATCTGAAGTAACGAATATGAAAAAAAAAAACAGGCGAATTTATAACCTCCTCCTTTATGGAAGTCTTATAAAAATAAAGATGTATTCGCAAAATTGTTTCTTATTGTGTCTATTGACTCCCATTTTTGTGTCTATTGAGGGCAATTTCAATATAACCCAAATTGTTCATAACCTGTGATTATGATTGTCTTATCTTCAGCACGCGTATAATGTTTCTGAAGATGGAGTCGATACGGAACCTTACCTGAGCTCCGTGGAGCAGCATGGAGTCACAGAGACGGATCTAGAAGGGCGGTTATCGCTGTGGGTCCAAAACAGTTGCGCGGCAGCACTGCGTGTGGGCAGGAGGGCACCGAAGAAGTCGTTCCTCTTGGCCCGGGCGCTAGGCTGGCCTATATAATAGGTATAGGTAAGCGTCATTAAATGTCATAATACCCTATACTGTCCAAAGGAAAAGTTCCTTATGATATTGACTGATAAGTGCTTATTTTATACGACATGTCTGCGGAATGTGGTTGTCTATAAATTAGTCCACAATTTAAAAGTCCCGACGCAATCAGACGAAACGAGACGATGAAACGAGACTGTTTTTAGCTATGATAAAAAATATATCTGTTCAGGGCCCTGATTCCATAACTACAAACACGGCCGTAACGCGGCGCGTTAAGCAAACCTCAAAAAGTTGGCCTTAATTTCGTTAGTAATACAGTCCAATTTTTTTAAGATTAACATGCCGTGTTGGGGGCTTGTTTTAGTTATGGAATCAGGGCCCTGTGAAGATCATCAGATCTTTTGTCGAGTTTTATTTTATAATTTATACTTGTGTAAGTAATCTATTCAGACTTTAGATTACTTACATAAGTATGAACAAATCACTAGACACCTTATCATAATGAATTCTTGTATCATTCATACCATATAAGACTTATATGGCGTTTTAAAAAAAAAAATCTCTTGGAGGTGCAACTTTATGCGCTACTGAAAAACCAATATTCTCTTATACTAATTCAGCGAACGAAACGTTTGTGCGTTTTAGCTTTCCACTAACGCCATCTAATGGATTTCTTCAGTTGTCACATTAAGAAAAATTTATTTATTTATTAGATATAAAATATCAACGAAATATTCAAATGTTACAGGGAAATGTGAAGCATACATTTACATTATCACATCATGTCGTATTTACAAACGAAACGTATCATCATGGTACGCACCATTTGCTATCGACGATACGCCCTTAACTGCGACATTAGCTCGCTAAACACCTCATGCGTAGCAACAGTAGAAAATCTAACAGAGGAATTGATCTTGAAGAACCTTACCCAGCACAAGCATAGTTTCGTAACCAGTCATGATTAAAGCGAAATTGTTTGTTCGATCCTAGTAGCGAAAATGTATATCTATCTAGACGCTCGGGAGCGGTCTAGATATAGGTACGTTTATATTAGCAGACTTAGCGGTGTAATATTACACGAACCATTTGAAGCCACTTTTGTCCCCCTCATTACTCAAAAACTATTTCATATAAATATGTCAAATTTGGCATATATATTGAAACTTTCAAGGTACATTTGTGCTCAAAATTTCATAAACACACCTCAAACAGTTATTGAGATATTAATCTCCAAAAATTGACATTTTTATCACTGACTGACCTATATAACCCAGTTTCAGATGACCTAGAAAGTTCAAATTTGGCATACAGATAGGTAGTTGGGTCAATCATCATCATCATCATCATCATCAGCCAGAAGACGTCCACTGCTGAACATAGGCCTCCCCCTTTAACCTCCACACTGAACGACATCCTGCCATCTGCATCCACTGGATGCCCGCGACTCTCACAATGTCGTCGGTCCATCTAGTGGGAGGCCTACCTACGCTGCGTCTTCCGGTTCGCGGTCTCCACTCAAGAACCTCAAGTTGGGTCAATAGAAAGGAATAAATCAGAAACTGGTAAAATTGTTTTATTATAATATTTCAATTTAATTGATTATATGAGGACCACTTATGTATAGCACCTGTGATGTAAGAATTAGCAATCAAAATTGATGCCAGCCGGTCTTTATGTGGATTTTAAGGTCTTCACGTGAATATAATAACGAGCTGAATACCACCCTTAATTTTTAAATAATCCAAACATATCAGTTTTACTAAGTGCACCATATTCACGGTTCCCGTGAACTGCACGTAACTGCAGCGAAATAACGGGAGCTCCTTCCACTACCGTACCACGGTAAATATCCTGTAAATAATCATATAACTGTGAACAACCGTGATAGTTTAAAACAATATCAGTTTTAGTACTTATCTACAACCAAGAGTATTACAGTTGTTCAGGCGTCAGACACCAAGAGCTTAGGTGCTCTTACAATTCTGTCAGGCGTTAGTCGACCCAGACTAACGTATCATCATCATCATCATCAGCCAGAAGACGTCCACTGTTGAACATAGGCCTCCCCCTTTAACCTCCACACTGAACGATATCCTGCCATCTGCATCCACTGTATGCCCGCGACTCTCACAACGACGTCGGTTCATCTAGTGGGAGGCCTACCTACGCTGCGTCTTCCGATTCGCGATCTCCACTCAAGAACCTTTCCGATTCACTTAAGGTAGTCTCCGATTGGGGCGATGCCAACCTGGTCAAGTTCAATGCCGCTAAAACCCAGCTCTTGTCTGTTCTCCGCAAAAAGGACGCCATTCCAACTGGCTCCTACTTTCCGGGATGTGTCCGTTCCGATATCTGACCAGCTTGAGCTTTTGGGCGTTTCTCTGTCTCCTACCCTCAACTTTGGCTCCTGTATTGAAAACGAGGCTCAAGTGGCTGCCAAAAAGCTTGGTATCCTATCGAAGGTGCGAAGTACTTCACGTCGGAACAGTTGCTTACACTGTACCAAGCACAAGTTCGGTCGTGCATGGAGTACTGCTCTCACCTTTGGCATGGTTCAGCTAAGTACCAGCTCGGGGCATTGGAGTCAATTGAGAAGCGTCCAAGAAGCTCATCAGCAACGAAGCCCTAGTTCAGACTAAGCTTCTTAGTCTTGAGCATCGGCGCAAAGTTGCTAGTCTATCGGTTTTTTATCGGATACATTTTGGAGAGTGCGCATCAGATCTGTATGATTTGATTCCCTCCGGCCGTTTTTATTATCGAACTGCTAGAGCGGGCACGATAAATCGACACCGCTTTATGGTTGACATTCCGAAAACCCGTACGAAGCGCTTTGATTCCACTTTTATTGTGCGAACTGCTAGTATGTGGAATGCGCTGCCTGAATGGGTGTTCCCCGAAAGTTACAATCTGGGTGTTTTCAAGTCAAAAGTGAATCGGTTTCTTCTAGGCAAGCGTGATCCATCGTAGGCCGCGTCATCGCTTAACATCAGGCGAGTTGGTGGCCAAGCGCAAGCCTATTTTACAATAAAAAAAAACAGTAGATCGTTGGTAAGTACTGCACACATCGCTTCGCTTTTAGGGAAGTAAATACGAAGTAACGCACTCTAACTTTTACATGTAACCTAACGAGCGCAAAAGCAAATAATGTTTGTGTACCGCTTAGTGAAAATAAAGCTCTCGCGCATAGTAATACGATAAAAAAATACCCCTGCACGAACGCTAGAGTCTAGGTATTTATTAAGTTTTGTCTAAAATTTAATTTCGAAGTAACTTATCTGAGTCTGTACTTTATCATTTCATTTATAATAAATAACCCTTAAATGTAAGACTTAAATGTTTTCTGTAAATTTTCTACTCAGCTTCGAGTATAGTGCGAGTAGGTATTTCGCCTCAAGTCGCGAGCATTTCCCACTAGAACTGTAACGACACCATTAGTACCTGAGATGGTTACCGTAATATCTCCGTTATTACTAAAAGATTTTATCAAGGTCATTCACAGTACGTTTTGGAGAATCCCACTTCTGAAATTAAAGCTGTGTTTTTAAGAAAAATTAAATGAGGGGTAAGGTTAATAATTCGCTTTTATTTACAACCGAGAAAAATAACGCTTTATTTTGTATTCGTTTGCATAGCAATAATACGTATCGAATTCCGGAAAAATTTTATTTTGCAACTTTTTATCAAATTCTGATCGTCTATTCTTCTCGGACTTATTTGAGGATAATCATTGTACTCATCATTAAATAATATGAGACTAATTTTTTTTTTTTTTATTTTTTTTTTAATGGCAAGTGCCTTTATTAAATAAACAAAATACTAGCTAAAACTAACACTAAATAAACAGTTAGACTGTCCATAGACCGTTGAAGATCTAAAGACAATCCAAATGCTCAAACCCACTATCAGTCGGCAGCGTACCCAGCATGCTCGCGGCATTACCACGTTGAATGGCAATGCTTATACGTTGAGCCAGATACACGCCAGCATTTTGGTCACGCGTCGCGTTAATCAGACGCTCTGAAAGATTTTTGAAAATGAGGTGAGCTCCCGGTCCCCAAGGGCCCAATGTCTCGATACCAAACGCCTCAAATATGTAACCACTGCCGAGGTTAGCATATTTGCGCCGCTTGTGCTGCTCTGCCGAATTGGCAGCTGCACCAGCCCTACCCTGTGTCTCAGGAAGATGTGACGGTGCCAAAGTATCGACACAAGTCGCGTCCCATACAAGGGGCCGCCCCAACTTCCAGGGAACAAGTGTCATACCATCAGGCCTCCTTCCATCGTCACGCGCAAGACCGCTCGGTTCGAGCACAGCTGCGAGAGTAATTAGAAATCCCAAAAAATAGCAGTTCTATAGAAATAATTGATTCACACTCAACGAAATGTATGGAACAGCATTTTTTTTTCACGTTTTCAGGTTTGCCATAGTGAAATATGTTTGTAATGATCAGTACAATGATATCTTCGAATATGTCCGTCGTCAAAAAGGACACCCGTATAATTGTATTAGGTCTTATTGTATTTAATAATACTTATAAGGATCTTATTTGTATATACACCCTATAATGTAGAATGGCATAACACCACGATGTTAATCTGGTGTATTTCAGCTTTACAGTCGCTCTGGTTTTAACCAGTCGTAGAATAGTTATATGTGATTGCAGCTTCTGTAGAAGATTATCTTAATGTCACTAGTTCTAAAGGAAAACACCGAACAAACACAATAGATATACTCGTATCTATCTTATAAAAGTTATAATGAAGATAAGGACTTCTTAATGCATTGCACACTCGAATGGTAAACTTTAATTTCGCAGTATAGACAGAGAGTTAGCAGTTTAAAAAATTAATGGGTGGATAGATCTATCTACATTTCTACATTATCTATACTGCTATTATAAAGAGGGAAGATTTGTATTTTTGGATGTTTGTAACGAAATGACTGGGCCGTGGCAATGGGCAGGCCACATCGCTCGAAGAACTGATAACCGATGAGGAAGAAAGGTTCTTGAGTGGAGACCGCGAATCGGAAGACGCAGCGTAGGTAGGCCTCCCACTAGATGGACCGACGACATTGTGAGAGTCGCGGGCATCCAATGGATGCAGATGGCAGAATGTCGTTCAGTCTGGAGGTTAAAAGGGGAGGCCTATGTTCAGCAGTGGACGTCTTCTGACTGATGATGATGATGAATGAAATAACTCAAAAACTACTAAACCGATTTAAAAAATTCTTTCACTGTTGATAAGCTTCACTATCCCCGGGTGACATAGGCTATATTATATTTTGTAGCGAGGCCGAAGGTCGAGCTTACACCCGTTCGAAGCCGGGGCGGCCGCTTGTAGTGATATAAAGAGGTAATTTGTGACTTTGTTTGTAGGGGAAAATCTCTGGCAGTACTCAACCAATTCTGAAAGTAATTTCACTGATAGAAATCTACATAATTACTGAGTGTCATAAGCTATGCTTTGTTTACAAAGCGAGCGAAACCACGGGAATAGACAGTATCTTATATTTAAAAAACCAATCAAATGTTTGATGTGAAACATCTATTGGCGCACCTTGGCAGTAAAACCGACGCATATGCCGTGACAGCAATCATTATTACGCTCGCTTGTGCCGTCATCTTTCACACCTGCTGGCATCCCATGACGGCAAACTTTTTTCTTATAATATATCATTTTATTAGTACTCAACCATACATATTATTACGTTAAAATCACGTACTCGTATGATCATTAAGTACTGCAGAGTCTAAAGGCAATAATTATGTGTATAGCAGGTTCTCTTTGTACTAACTCGTATTTTTCGTAATTAATGTATATTCATTGACTTCTCTGGTACTGAGAAAAATTCTATAAACGAGATTCATTCCCTAATTTTCAAGCTTTCGAAGGAGCATCTTTTTTTAATGGGACCACCCTATTCAAAAACAGAATCATTATAATCGTTTCCCAATTGGTAGTGATATCGCGATAACATAACACACATAATAAACACACACAAAAACAGTCGAATTATTATTGAGAATCTCTTTTTGGAAGTCAGTTGAAAAATAATTATGATTACCTTATTAAATTAGATCAATTAACAACTAGATAAGTAGCTGTTAACGTAAATCTTTATTAGTATTTTCAATGCCATTGAATTTCTTCAGTTATTAAAAAGCCCTTGATTATAAAAATATTCGTTGGTTTCCATTTCAAAATTTAAATGTGCACACTTACAAAAGTTGGTAGAAAGCTCTTCGCCTATTATTCCCTGCAAGTTATTGGATTCGACGACAAAGCCGGCGAAGTGAACGCGATCGGTGTTTGTCAGATAAATAAGTTTTAACGATAAACAAGTTTTAAACACAATACATTTCATGGACAGTATGAGAATTTAGAGTACCTAACACGTATTATTTGGTTTACGCTGACGTATAAAATAATTACTGTCAATAAGTAAGTACACAGTTTTTTTGCGGAGGAATCTAAATGTTGACGTTCTATTATAAAAAAAATATTACGAGCACAAAGCGAAGGGAAATTATTCAGTATTGTCTGTGTATTTGTCATGTTATGGTTTGATTTCATCATACGCTGACTACGCTGACCATGCGCGTCGACACGACGCGCCGTCAGCATAATTATATAGGAAGAAATCAAATTTATAAGTTACCTATAAGTTATACTCGCAATTAGGTTTATGTTTGAAATTCAAGAAAATTTAAGAGAATTAAAATTTTAAGAACCAGAGTCATCGAGTTGATGCTACTAACGCCACTTGAAGGCTCAAAAGCAAATACCTACTTGCCATGGTACACCACTCTCATACAATAATCCCACTAATATTATAAATGTGAAAGCTTGGATGGATGGATGGATGGCTGAACGGATCTGGATGAAATTTGGCACAGAGATAGATTGTAGTCTGGAATAGCACATAGACTACTTTCAAAACGGTTGGAATGGTTTGAATGAAATTTTGTGTTCCTGGAGCGGGTCATAGTAGTGAGGCCGAAGGGCGAACTAACACCTGTGCTAACCCGGGGCGGGTCACTAGTATAAATATATACGGTGTTCTGATGACGTAAATATTCAAGGATATCCTTTATTATAAAAAAATATTGGATTAAACACTGTTTTAAACTATCACGGTTGTTCACTAAAGTTATATGATTATTTACGGGATATTTACCGTGGTAAGGTTGTGGAAGGAGCTCCCGATATTTCAGCGCAGTTACATGCACCATGTTCACGGGAATATTGGATTGTCATTGTACTCATCATTAAGAACTAGTAATGCAATGGGATCAACCTATAGATAGAGAAAAGAACCAGCTACTCAATAAAAAAACAATCTCACTCAATGAAATTTATGGGACAGCTACTATTCTGTATGTCCTCTCCATACTGAGGTTGCCTGGAAGAGATCGCTCATAGCGATAAGGCCGCCAATTGCTTCACTAGTTTTAAGTTGTTATTGTCATATTATGTACCCATGTAATTTTTGGTGTGAACAATAAAGAGTTATCTATCTATTTTCGTGATGTCAGGGTTGGTCCCATAGTAAAATATGTTCATACGTTGCGCGTTGCCCGTGTTCAGTCAGCGTGAACAAAAGTATCCTATCAGTATCGGTAAGCAAAATCAAGTAACCGTAAGGCTCCTGGAACCTAACATTTAAACTCAGTAAAAAGTCTTCAATCACTCCCTACCCGTGGCAGTAAACATGGTAATACCCCACGTAGCAGGTTGCGTTAGTGTGCGTGAGCTGAACTACATTTACCTGTACGTTTAAACTTTTGGTTATTTACTGTTTAAACAGAGATATGGAAGTCATTAAAACGGTAGAAATCGGCGGCAAATGAAGCGAAACTTCTGAATAAGCGCTGATAAAGTGAGCGTTCATTCTCTGGAACTTTACTTTGTACTTAGCTAGATAGATGCCACTTGGAATTTTCGTAGAAAATCGTAAGCATGACAAAACACGAGACAGGACATGTTTAGGCAAAGAAAATCCTAGACTTATAAACAAAATTTTATTTGACTACACGAAATGGAAGCATTACGGCGAAAGGAATCATTGTGTTACATTACGAACTACCTTTATTCTGGTATTACCACTGAAATCGTAAAAGAAAATATCAGTTGTTCCATAACAACTCAAATATATATATAATATGTATTTTTCATGTAGTTTTTAGTTAATATTGATGTTAAAAAAAAAAAAACTGTTCAAGTACAATAAGGAATTTGTGATAAATATTTGTTGATAATGTTAATTTTATTGAGTTTAATTTTGCCTAACCTGATATAAAATATTAATTACATAAATTTATAATAATTTTATTTACATGTAGGCATTTTATTTATTAAGAACAGAATGGTAATGATTTATTACATATCAATATACTTAATTAAATGCTATAAAATACAACTAAACCTAATTATTTTGACAATATTCTAACAAAAAATTAAATTAAAAATAAAATATTTTTAATCGAATAACCCGCCCCTAACTGTACCCTGTGCGAAGGTGCCCATAACACTAGCAGCATTGCCACGCTGAATGGCTATGGCCAACCTTTGCACAAGGTACGAGCCGGAGCGAGGGTCATTATTTTTCTCCCTCAACCTGCGCCCCAACTCACCAATGAAGCTTCTGGCTTCAGTGGCCCAACTGCCCATGGTCTCCACGGCAATGGGTACAAAAATGTACCGTGGCACCATAGCTGCATACTTCAGCCGCTTCATGCAAGCGGCATTCTCTGCTGCAGCTGCTGGGGAGTGAACCGTACGGCCTAGGTGGGTGGCAGCTACCGTGCTGACGCAAGTAGCGTCCCACACCAAGCACTTGCCGTTTTTCCACGGCACCAGTGTCAGGCCGTCCGGTCTCTTGCCGTCCGATCTGCAAAGACCAGGTGGTTCGAGCATACAAGGTATGTTAGCTGAAACAAGGGCTCTCCGAACTATGTCATTAAGGGCATGGTGACGAGGAAACCTACCTGAGCAGCGACGACAACTCAAAGCGTGATGGCCATTAGCTTCCACCATGGAACCGCAGATGCATAAGTGTGGTTCACACACCTTGCAGCCCAGGCGAAAGGCAACAGCCACGCGCAGTGAGTCGTCGTCCATTAATGTGCCCAAGTGAGGTGAGGGCAGCGCGTATAACCATGCCCCGGATTCAGACTGTGACACAGCTCTGAGTCTAGCCAAGTCAGCCCCTGTGGCACTCTCCAACAACTGCTTTTGGATCCGCTTTGCCCCGACGTCGTCCCACGCACGCTGAACATGCAATGCCGCAACCGGGCTAGATGCGCCTGTGTTAAGGGCCAACCAGGCTGACACAGCATCTGAAACAAATGGAATGCTCGCCCCGACACCATTAGAATGTAGTATTACAGTGACGAGATCTTCTACTCCATGAGCCGATGCCAAGAAAGCCGGAAGGCCTATATCACGTGCGCACCTCAACCCAAGACCCCCATACCGGATTGGGAGAGACGCCTGAATCCACTGCGATTCGTCAAGGGAGACATTTAAAACAGTCTCGACCGTTGACTTTAAGGCTTCATCAAAGCAAGCAATCTCATCAGGACAGATCCAGGTAGGGGCGGTTCGCAAAAGATAAGTTATTTTGGGAAGGGCAAAGCACGTGCGCAGCAACACAATCGCAACATGTGCTGAAAGGCCTCTGAGGCGCTCATGAGCGTTAAGGAGAAACTCTTTATGGGAAGTTAGTGCAGCAGGCAATCCATCGAGGAAAATAGGAGACCCTAGAAGGGTGAAAGTATTAGGAGTAAGTTCCTTGATGCCTGGTAGTAATGCACTAAAGCGCGAAAAGTGTATGCGAGCTCCTGCGCCACAGGGAAAATATTCGCATTTAGAGGAATTTATCTCCAGACCTAGCTCTTTCAGGCGAGGGATAAGATCCGCCAGGTCATGGTATACATCTTCGAGAGATCCACCAATAGTGCCATCATCCAGATACCACACATTCAGTGCAGATTTAAGATCTGAAATAGCCCTGTGGATAGCTAGACTAAAAACTAGCGGCCCCAGCGGATCCCCTTGTTGCGTTCCTACTTGAGAAGAGATAACAGAGTTGTTAAAAAAGAGATGGGATGGTGAATAATATACCTGATAAAGAAAAGGGTAAAGGCTGGGAATTTTATCCTTAACTTCACTCAGGAGTACGTCTCTTTCAATGGTGTTGAAAGCGTTACGAACGTCAAGTTTCAGCAATACACAATTTACGTTAGTTGGGTCCATTACGAAGGCTCGCGTTGCATGAATAGCGGCCTCACACCCCCGACGCGTCCCAAACCCTAGCTGGTGTGGTTGTAGGTACTCGGACATTGCCTCTCTCACAGACCAGCAGGCCAACTTCGCCGTCAGCCGACGAAAAACGCTGCCAATCGCAATAGGTCTCACCCCTCCATCCTTCTTTCTGAGAGCACAAAGAGATGCTCCAAATAGATATGGGCACACTTGCAGATTTAGCTGGCCACTCATCAGGAAGTTGGCAAGTTTCGTCAAACATCCTAACAAGCACTGACCATTTTCATCCGCTGAACTAGACGTGAGTTCTTTTAGATGTCCTGGGCGAATCCCATCTAAGCCCGCTGCAGAACCGCTATAAAAAGAACTCAACGCCCGCGAGACATCCTCCACCGAAACCGTTACTGGCGAATAAGACGCGTCTGGTGCCGGTGGGAAACTGAGCGGACGAGAAGGACTGGGGTGCTTGAGCTCTAGGGCAGCCAGCGTGGCAGGGTCATGCTCTGCGAAAGCGTCGTCTGACACTAGGAGTCGAACAGGTCCCCGTAAATCACCTTCGAAAACTTTCGATTCGATACTTTTGACGATTGCCCGAGACCTAGAATTAAATTTAGAATTACTCAAAACGTCAATATGCTGATCAGACGCAGGGGACTCGATGTTCGCCTTCACCTTTGTAGTCATATTTCCAGGTGCATCCCTTGATGGAACTCTTAATGCACTATACGCAAAGGTGAGAAGCGCACACCAATCCTCTAAGCCATTATAGCTTATGCACCTATCTATTATTTCACATAGCTTACCAGCAGCCTGATTTCGCGCGCCCTTAGGGATATGTCTAAGAACCGGCGTTTTGTCCTTCATGCCAGCAAGCCTGTCGAGAATACACGGGTGAGCCGCTGATGTCTGGCTTGGTGAAGTGAGATCCGAGCCCGGTGGTGTGAACTGTGAAGCGGCAGCTGGGCCACGGACACTTTTGTGCATCCGGCCTAAATGTACCTTAAGTCCATGTGCGCTAAAAACACGTGCAGAACCAGGGCAGCAGGGACAAGTCAGTTGCGCAGGGAGGGAACTCATTTTAGTAGATGTTTAACAAAATTAATTATAGTGTTAGTTTTATAAAAACACGTTCCTAGAAAAATCGTCCAATGTAAATACAAAAAATGTGTGTAGAAGCTTGATAAAATTGATGTCAGCTTGACATTTGAAACATGTCCATAAAGTCACGGAACACTTGCACAGGCGCATCACTTCTGCGCATTGCGCAGAAGATAAAAAGGGGCGGCTCCACGGCTTGGCGCCATGGTTGCCACGGTAACAGCAACTTTTCAATGAGTCTTCAAAATATTTACATCAAAATCAGCTGATAATTTGTAAATATCTTTGTTATGGTAGGGTGCCCGCTCTTATAAATACCACCACTGAAAAATTTGGGTATAAAAGTAGGAATCAGTAAACACTTTCGAAGGTGCACTGCCTGGGAAGTATTTTTATAATTTATTTTATTTCGAAATTGATGCCAACTCGGCCAATTTTAAAAGTCATTTTATTACATAAATTGAAAATTAACGTAACCTGAAACAAAAATTAATTAATTCTGAATTATTTTTAATTAAAAAATTATTAAAGTAATCTGAAACAAAAATAAATTAATTCTGTCACATGAAATATGATAATATTAAATCTGAAAACAAAAATGTATTAATTCTGAAACATAAAATATATATTAATTGGAATTACATGTATTTTAATTGAATTTAAAAAAGTAATAAATTATACCCGTTTCCTTAGTGCACTTTGTCGACACGTGTTTCGCCTCTTCACGAGGCATCCTCAGGACGTGTTGACTCGTCGAGCGCTTGGCCGAGAATGATAACATATTCTTTTCATATATAAACGTCATTAACATAATGAAATGTATGAAATAGTTTTTTTTAATCTTTAAAGTGAATATCTTTTATAAATAAAAAGTTTGCCTTGTGTCATCATCATCATCAGCCAGAAGACATCCACTGCTGAACATAGGCCTCCCCCTTTAACCTCCACACTGAACGACATCCTGCCATCTGCATCCACTGGATGCCCGCGACTCTCACAATGTCGTCGGTCCATCTAGGGGGAGGCCTACCTACGTTGCGTCTTCCGGTTCGCGGTCTCCACTCAAGAACCTTTCTTCCCCATCGGTTATCAGTTCTTCGAGCGATGTGGCCTGCCCATTGCCACTTCAACTTGCGGATTTTAATTTGTCTTGTGCGTATAGGTCAAATCTTGCAACTGAATTTTAAAATAACTATTTCATCCCTGACCGATTAAACTGAAATTTTGCAAACGTTTATTACATTACGTTTAGTTTGGATGACAATGCATGGTTAGCTAAATTATTTTAGATCCAATATTGGCGGATGTTTTAATTTTTTGAGATGTAGCTTTGTGAAATTTTGACCGTTGACAGTTACTAATCAGTAGTAAGCATACAAAACAAAACATACAATTTCAACACATATACAGGCACACATTATATACACATATACATACATTACATATATACATAATTCAAATATTAAATTTCTGAAGAAAACAGTATCAATAGCAAACATTCACTGAATATAATCAAACTACGCATATCAAATATTGAAGCACCCAAATGTTTCGATGTTATTCGATGTGTATTACCTAATGTGTAATCCATTGAGATAATATACACTACGGTGTGAATACTTACACTATGTATATTACGCAGTATATCAATGTCTCGAGAAAACCTAAATAATTCGGTAAACAGGTAAAAAACAAACCTTTTATTTATTCAAATAAAAACACACGCAAAATGAAAGAAAAAGATTCCAACTTCTTTGAAGAAAAGTCGTTGAACGGCTTTCACGACGGCATGAAGGAGAAAATGTAAAATAATACACAGTACTTCAGCTAATTTAACGAATGAGAAAATCTACTTTGAGTCATTTATAATTCATAATAACTTTATTGTCAATAAAATTATGCGATATGCTATTTTATTAGAATTTTCATTAAGCGACATAATGCGATTTAGAATTTTGAATGTGTTTTAAGGTGTACTTTTTTCGTTTTATCTTCGTATAAAGGTATTTGCTTATGGATTGGCTATATTTCATGAGACCAAAATAATGTTACTTGGATAGTATTGAAAAATTACACAGATCCATTAGACAATAATATAACAGGATGTGTCTTCAGCGATTGACTGACTTACTGTCTGACTGAAAGATAATATAAATTGTACGGCCCAAATACCAGGACGTAGAGACTTAATATTTTGAGGGTTTATTCATAGAAAGGTGAAAACGCACACAATAAAAGGTTTTTGAAAAATTCGCACCCCAAGGGGTTCAATAACGGGGTCAAAGTTTTAACACAAAAACCTTTATTTGCCGACACCGCCATGTGAATGTGAACTAGTGTGAACTAGGCAGGCCAAAGTTGAAAATGCATACTCCTGGAATAAAATAAAAAACACTTTTCAATATATTATGAAATATTCGAAACAGACAGGCCATTTTTGAGCCATCAGGCGAGCAACTTCGTTCGTCTCATCACTCTGTATCATAAAAAAAGTCAGGCCAGGTTCAGTTTTTCATTAAAATAAAGTAAAAGTATCTTTCTTAACAGCTATAAACGGAAGTGTTTCGGCCTTTTCAAATCGTCTGTCAGGCGAATGACTATCACCAGTTCCTACTGCACTGTACTGTAGGATAACTTTAATAATTTAATTCCGTAATGGCTTTAAATTCAACCTGGTCAACTATCGATTCCTGCAGGTTTCTTTAAAAAAATGGCGATCGCTTGCTCGCGCATATTTACTGGTTACATAGAATTTCAGTTTGATGCTCGTCAGTAGTTCTTCTTGAAACGTTTTTTTTTATTGCACCTTCCAGGGGCAGCAAGATTGAATACGGTTCAGATGACCGAAGTCCACGTCACATTGTTACACGGAAAAACTCAACTTTTCATTGGAAGTTGTGCAGCACGCTGAGCTAAAAGTGGTCCACACGGGTGACTTTTTTCATGCAAAAGTTTAAAGGAAGAAGTAGCATAGGAAAATTCTGCGATGAATAACAAAAAAAGCTTAAGCGCAGGAAGATGGCACGCAACGGGGTATCACTTTCGAAAAAGCCAGGGGTTTGAAATAATTTTTCGCATAGTGATAGCTCCTTTCAGCTTAGTAAAATAAATACAGAGTTACTCATATACCGTGGTATATTGGGTAACCCTGTATTTATTTTGCTCGCAAATTAAGCAAAATAAAATAGTCGTACGTGTAGAGTGTTCGATAATGTCGTCATTTATAAAAATTCAAACAAGAAAATTTTGGGCAATTTGCTATAAAAATATGCTAAACGACTGCTGAATAACAAAACTCGTAACCTAGAAAAGATCGTGAATATTTTATTCCTTTGTTGCTTTCAAAGAGACAAATCACTAGTTAAAATGAAAACGAAATACTGAACAACTGTCTTATTATTGGAAAACACTTTTAAAGAATCTAATTCGCCCTCAAGGAGGGAAATAAATCAACACAATGATACTGCAATAATATCTTACCTGTCGAGAAAATAAAAATTCTTTACGACTGACGATGTCAAGGGGAATCTCTCTAGTGATTGACGCAATTATCTGACCATTTTCGGATTATTAGGTATATAGGACCTTGTTTTTTTCACACGTTTTTATTAGCTTGGTATGGATGTAATTATATATGTATGTATGTAACGGAATCTTTGAATTTCAACTAATTCAAAACGTCTAATTAAATTGAAATTTTGCACACTTATCAAGGACCGATGACAATGCAATAATTTTAATAGTTTGTCCCATTATCCTTACCAAAATCTTCAGAATTAGGCATTTTAAAGCGTGTTTTTTAGTTTTTTAAACTGCGAGGATTATTTAGTAGATCGAAAGGTTTCTCATCCGACAATGTCGGAGACGTTTTTTAACAATAAAAGATCATGTTACAGCTGTTACAATAAAAATATTTTATCTATTTCATAGAGTGGATTAAAAGGGACGTATTTTAAGAGGCAAGAAGGGTAATGTAATATTACCAGAAATAATGACAAAGATGGTTGTGTCACATCACTCTAATATTTTGAATGCACGCATCAGTACGTTTGTTCCCACTCAAAACTGCGTTTTGGTTTCAATGGTATGAAGCTAGCTTATAAACTTTGGGACAAATGGCACTTTTTTAACCAACTTCAGGAGCGAGGTTCTCAATTCAGTTCGTTTATATTTTTTATGTATATTCACCGTCTACTGTTTACGTGCCAACCAATAACCGTGCTAACCAATTTACGTGGGTTTTTTTTAGTATGTAAAGAAAGTTCTCGAGGTGGTCCCTCTAAAATTTAATTCAGTTTGGCTCAGTAGTTTTTTTACCAACTCCTTAATTTGACAAAAGCAATAATTTTGTTCGAGCACTTAGTAATTTCGAAGCCTTCGATCTCGTTTCTTATGATGTGCTTTGGAGAAAGATTGAAGACAGAGGTATACTGGCTCAAATTCTAAGTATCTTTAAATACTGGTATAATATATAAACCAGACCAATTGTGAGTAGGCAAACACTCTTTCCGAGTCGTACAAGTTGGAGTGTAAAAAATTAATAAATATTCAGGACATTTTTGCACACCCGCTCATCTAACCCCAAACTAAGCAAAGCTTATAATATGGCTGCCAGAGACTGATATACGCACATATGTATTAACACCCAGACAAAGAACAAACACAAACGTTCGTCACATAAATGTTTGCCCTAGGTGGGAATCGAACCCACGCCCCTAAGCTCAGAAGGTAAGTTCACTACCAACTAAGCCACCAAGACAGTCAAGGATGTCAGTGTGGAGTGAAGCAGGGGGGTTTGCCGTCTCCAAAGCTCTTTAACCTGTACGTGGATAAACTCATAGTGAAGCTCGGCAGCATGCGTGTTAGATGCCGGGTAGGGGTGTTAGTGTTAACAACATCAGCTATGCTGATGACATGGTGCTGCTGAGTCCGATTGTGAGGAGATGTTAAAGAAGTGTGAAGCCTTTGCTGGCTCACTTATATAATTATAATGTTAAGAAAACCGAGTACATGGTTTTTAAGGCTGCCGGTAAGTGTCCAGAGTCCAATATCGCCAGTGAACATCAACAGGGTGACTCAGATCAAGTATCTAGGATATATTCTTACCGACGACCTTAAAGACGATAGATAGATATAGATTTTTATTGTGTACACCAGAAATAATACAAACAGAGGTAGGTATAGAAAGGGAGCGTAGGGCTCTGACGGTTCGAGGAACAATGCTGGTTCGTAGATTCGCTCGCTGAACTGACCAAGTCAAAATTACACTCTTCAAGGCGTATTGTCAGGGTCTTTATACGGGTGGAATATGGGTCAGTCATACCAAAAAAATCGCTAGATTCCCTACGAGTCCAGTATAATAAAAAAAAATGTGGATGATGTTGAGACTACCTCGTATCTGTAGCGCCCCAAAAATATTAGCACAGGCCCAAACTGCCGGTTTCCACGCTCTCGTCCGGAAAAAGGTGTCCTCATAAGTGAGTAGACTTTGGGGTGGTACCAACCAAAGAACCCCTTTTCGCCTATAATTTAGCATTTTATGCAGACAATGCTCAACATGAGACGAGAAGGAGTTTGAAATTGTCTGCACAAAATGTTTAAATAAATAATCTTAACAATAGTATAGTTTTTAAATGTTTGCTTTTATATGTGTTTCAGTTTTGTAGTTATAAGTTAAGGATCATGTTGTCCAGAATAATAAAAAAAAGTTTTTTTAATTTGAATAAAGCTAATAGAATAAATAGTACAGGTGCTATGTAATTGCGAAGTCATCTTTGTATTGATAATTATCACCAAAACGATACGGTTCCTGTAGAAAATGGACTAAACCGCAGAGCACAGTCAGTGTTGCAATATGCAATGTTGCAAAAACAGTCACTTATCAGAAATTGTGAGTACTAAATAATCTCCTAATTAACCCACTTATATAACCTACATCGTCCCTAAGCGTAACAATAAAATATTTAACGATAAACTAAGTCTTGATCCGAAGCACAAAATCAATACAATAAACGTTTATCGCGACCATTTATTAACAGTAAAATCGGTTAATTTGTTTGTGGTGGCCGGTAGAGCGTTTAACGAGGCCTAACACGGTTACACCATGGTTTTATGGTGCCTTGGGGAGGATGCAGTATATTTATACCCTGGTCGGAGCCCGGCCCCCCTTTATTTATCGCCGGGAAAGCGGTTAGATGGAAAAATGGTTACGCACTGGCAAAATTCGGTTTTGTCGAAAAAAGTTTTGTCGATTCTCAATTGGTTTTCTATGGTAATGAGTATGGAAAGTCTTTGGTGCTTGGTATCCCGAATGGTTTTTGAAATTAGAATTACTCTTGAACTTTTCCTATAACTTGTCTTATTTAAAGTTCAAGGTTTTTTTTACCAAGGACGTAACAAGCCTAAACTTTGTTACGTCCATGGTCTTTACTCAGTCGTAACAGTAACTATTAATGTATATCAAAATATCAAGTAATGTTTAAAGGAATATTTCAAAAAAATTAGTCGGTTTCCAAAACATCAACTATCGACACTTAAATGGGGATAATACTAAAAGGAACAGTACGGGATGGTATGTAAAACATGCATGTTTGTTTACCTTTTTAGTTTATGCTTTAGTTTTTCTCTAATTACTACGAAAGTATGGTTACCTGTGGCATGAAATACCATCTTTTGTGCAAGCAGATGTAATTATTATGCTTCACGCACAATTTTTATAAATCTTTGATTTCATTGCTAACCATTTTTATTTATTTTTGCCTGTTCCGTTTAATTAAGCAAGCAGGCATTTTTGGTACTGTTTTGTTTTTTCCGTTTCAAGTTCTCAGTATTTACAAAAACACAAATTAAAAGTATTTACTTGTACGGTTGTGCTATGAGAAGAGTACTGTTTTCGCGAGAGGAAATTACTAGCCGTCAAGTGGTTATAAAGTTCTTGTAGACAGACAACACAAGCGACGTGGAACATCACTACATGAGTCCGCTGATTGGCTGGGCTTTCGACGCTACAGACCCGGCAATATGGCGGTGTAATTGATGAGATACGAGTACTTTATCATCATCATTGGCCATAAGAGGTCGTCTGCTGAACATGCGACACACTGAACGACAACCTGCCATCTGCATCCACTGGATGACCGCGACTCTCAATATGTTGTCGGTCCATCTAGTGGGAGGCCTACCTATACGCTGCGTTTTTCGGTTCGTAATATCCACTCAAGAGCATTTCTTCCCTATCGATTATCGGTTTTTAGAGCGATGTAGCCTGCCCATTGCCACTTCAATTTGCAAATCTAGACAACTGTGTCGGTGACTGAGGATTTCTTCGGCAAATATCCTCGTTCCAGATTATCTTGCGCAAGGAAACTCTGAGCATATGTCTCTCCATTGTCCGCTGTACGACTCTGAGTTTTTCCAAAAGGCCTGCAGTTAAGCACGTCTCAGTACCATATATCATCACTGGCAACACACTCTGGGTAAAAACCCCTAGTTTTAGGTACTAGGGTTCAGATAATTAAATAATACAATTATAATAATCATTTAAGAGTTGTAATTATATGCAGCGTAAATTACCGATCGGTTTTCACATAAGATTCAACCAAAGACTATGAAATCTGTGGGTTCATCCTTCAAATACTAGGGAGTTTATGCAGTTATTTGCGCTATAAAAGTGAGTTATTCCATCTCCGGTGCTACTCTGCAATATTTAACCGATTCTCATCTCTATTTATTCATAGAGAAGCTGTGTTGTAGCGGTGATATAGAACGTCTTATCTTCGTGAACACTCGCTGCGTTCCAGACACCTGTTTGCGTGCTTAACGACCTTTACAATGACGAGCTTATCGCGTATCATTTTCTGTTTAGAAAACCTAGGAATTGTTTTCGTAATTTCCTTCATAGATATATAATAAACCACTAGGTGACCAACTTTCCTTCATTTTTCAACTTCGCTCGGTCCGCAAATCGTCTTTGAACAAGTAAATTAAATTATTTAAAAAATATAACCTGCCTGCATTGTATAAATAATACTAGGCAACTGAAAAGCAACAGCGGCGCGCTGCCTTACCTATTTATACTTACTCGTAGTAGATACAAAGCTCTTCCATACCGCTTTACTTGTAAACTACTGAATTCTTCACAGTAATGTTATATGTATGTTTTTGAAATCTGCTGAGTGAGCTCTACATAATGATGGTATATACATGACCTATTTAGCAGTTATTTTTGTATATATGTGTATTCCCTCTAATATTTTTTGATGATTAAATAATAAATAGTTCCTGCTGAAAAGATAGATGGCGATACAACTGCCAACTAAACCTAAGGAAAAAAATGAATTTATATATTTACGTAAACAAACAGTTTAAAAACGCAGATTCTAGAAAAAAATATAATAAGAGAATAATTAAGTATGTAACTTTTAGAGGAAATGTAGGTATAAGATTATTTTTAGTCTTGACCTAGTTAATTTGAGTTATTAGTGCCATCTAGTGAAATTTTCCGGAAATAAAATAGCTCTTATTATTTTAAACGAATATGAACTTCATCATCATCATCATTATTATAGCCTATCATGTCCCACAGACCTTCTCAGAGAGAAACAGGAGAAAGAAAATGGGCCCTTATCCGCTATGCTGGCACAGGTGTATGTTGGTGAGTCTTATAATGTCTTTGAATTTTTGAAGTTCTTGGCCAACCGGTTTCTACACGATGTTTTTCTTTACCGTTTTTGAGCGTTCGCATCAAAACTGCACATAATTTATTTAATATTTAAAATAAGTTTTTGGTGTCAGGGCCGAGGATCGAACCGGGTGCCATCAGATTGTAAAGGGCGAATGCTACCGCTCGGCCACCATCGCTCCTAAACGTATCATAAAAAATAAAATAAAACTCCCCGCCCATGAACACATCGCATCATATCGGTTTATTTTTTGATCGCATAATATCGGTGTCACAATTGTTGCATTAAATGCTACCGCATAGTATTTAATTAAATCCAATGACATTAATATCAGTTCAGTCGGCCCAACAGGAATTACTAATCGATGAACAAAATAACTACGTTATGGTAATTTCACGAATATTGCGAGGTGGTCGTATTATGCTGTCATCTAGTAAAGCGAAGATGCGCGGAGATATTTCGTAGAGCTCCCATAGAGTAAGTAGCTATTGGTAAGGCGACTAAAGTGTAGTCAGCTTTTTATAGGTGTCCTTCAAGGAGGCTCCGTAAAGTGGAAGCGCCAGAAAGTACCTAACAATCTATGATCATCTAGTGAAAAATCGGCCATGTTTGTATACCTGCCAAGCGGTACGTTATCTGTCAAAACAATGAACATCGCTAGTGAGAGACACCATTTTGAGCAATCAAAATGCCGCACATCACGTGCAGCACGTCACATCACCTTGTTCTATCTACTCATCATCATCAGCCAGAAGATGTCCACTGCTGAACATAGGCTTCCTCCTTTAACCTCCACACTGAACGACATCCTGCCATCTGCATCCACTGGATGACCGCGACTCTCACAATGTTGTCGGTCTATCTAGTGGGAGGCCTACCTATACGCTGCGTTTTCCGGTTCGTGGTCTTCGCTCAAGAACCTTTCTTCCCAATCGGTTCTCGGTTCTTCGAGCGATGTGACCTGTCTATTGCAACTTCAATCTGCAAATTTTAATAGCTATGTCGGTGACTCTGGTTCTTTGGCGAATATTCGCACAAAGAAACTCCAAGCATAGCTCTCTCCATTGTCCGTTGTGTGACTTGGAGTTATACATAAGTAAAGTCCTATCTACTACCTTAGAGGATCTTTGGTGTCCTCAAGTTCTTATCACATAAGTAAAGCCCGTTGCAGACGATGCGCAATGCGTGCGATACTTACTTTTTGCTTAGAGCGCGTACATTTTGCTTAGAGCGAGACTACTAAGAATCTTTCAGTGCCACTGGCACTAAGCAGAAAATGTTTTGGCTCAAGCAGGCGGTGCACGATGCGCACGCGGTACTCGCGGTACTACGCATCGTCTCAGTCGTCTGTAACGAGCTAACGAGCTAAACTCAAACAGATTTCTGTATCTCTCACTGCTCTATACTAAGTCACAGTAATCGATAATTATTATCAATATAAAAAACCAACCTCATAAAAATGACAGAACTGGACCAAATTGAAATGGGACCACACGGGAAGCACCAGCTTTCTAATAAAAAAGAATCAACAAAATCGATTCACCCAGTCGAAAGTTCTGAGGTAACAAACATTAAAAAAAAAGTTGAATTGAGAACCTCCTCTTTTTTGGTAGTCGGTTAAAAATGGCATGGTCCATATATTTACGTAAAACCTTTTTAAGGTTTCATGTAATTTGTTTAACATGAAATAAACATTATAGAATATTTGCTAGTTTATTCTTACATATTTACCACGTAAAATGATCAGCTGTTTGTTTATGGAACATACTCAGCAAAGTAAACACCAAGTTCATACGCCGTGTTTGCTGTCCCCCAGAGTCGGCCAACGGAAACATTTTTCTAGAACGTGGAAAAATATATACTGAGTCGTCACTTTCTTAGGAAGTGTGCAGAGATTATAAGATAGCGGTTTTTTTTAATCATATGTTACACGGAGAGATATCAGGAGAGAAGAGAGAGAAAAGAGCCAGATACTCGCCAGTAGGTACAAGCAGGAAACCTGGCCCCAAAACCCAAAAACAAAATACAAAAATACATAATATGCACGCATTATTATATACTAGCTTCCGCCCGCGGCTTCGCCCGCGTTGTTTGAGAGAAATATAATCGAGTTCTCTACAAAGTAGGTACTTATATTTTAGGACGATATAAATATTTCAGCCTGGCTATTGACGACCGGTATGGCTAAGTACTAACCCATGTGTCTTATGAGCAGGAGGTTTCTGGTTAGATCCCGGCCTGGCAGATGTTTAAATGGTGAATTTTATTAAATATTTATATGCTTTGGGTCTCAGTGCTAGTTATCTCTGTTTTTTTTTTTAGTTGTTTTTACGTCACCTTTCCTTGACACTCGAACTCGCGAGCTGCTTGCGGCCCAGCAAACCGCGCGACATCGTTTTTTTATTTTACTTATTTGTACGTCACCTATTTTTGACACCCGAACTCGCGGGCCGCTTGCGGCCCAGCGAACCGCGCGACATCGAAAGTTTTTTTTTTTACTTGTTCATATGTCACCTTTTCTTGACACTCGAACTCGTGGGCCGCTTCAGGCCCAGCGAACCGCGCGATATGTAAAGTTGTTTTTTTTACTTGTTTGTACGTCACCTTTTCTTGACACTTGAATTCGCGGGCCGCTTGCAGCCCAGCGAACCGCGCGGCATCGTTTTTTTTTTTTACTTGTTTGTATGTCACCTTTTCTTGATACTCGAACTCGCGGGTCGCTTGCGGCCCAGTGAACCGCGCGATATCGAAAGTTTTCTTTTTTACTTGTTTGTACGTCACCTTTTCTTGACACTCGAACTTGAACGCGGGCCGCTTGCGGCCCAGCGAACCCCGCGATATCGAAAGTTTCTTTTTACTTGTTTGTACGTCACCTTTTCTTGATACTCGAACCGTGCGGTATCGAAAGTTTTTTTTTACTTATTTGTAAGTCACGCTTTCTTTACACTCGAACTCGCAGGCCGCTTGCCGTCCAGAAAACTACTACTAACTACATCGAAAGTTTTTTTTTTTACTTTTCTTCTATGTTTTTCCACGGGAACCGGGAACCATAATTTGTTACGGGGTCAAAAGTATTGTGTATTTTAATATGGCCCATTGCTTATCTTTAGATCATTATTTTATTTATCATTCATCATCATTCAGATCATTTAGTAGTTCCCGTGGAAAAGTCTACTATAGTCCTTGAACAATCTCAATAAAAAGTAGTTAGTAGTATTAAATAGCCTATGTGTTAATCCAGAACATAAAAAGCCTCCGTACAAAATTTCATCGAAATCCGTTAAACAGTAACGGAGTTTTGATTGAAATTATCCTACAGGAATCTTTTATTTTTTCGGGATATAAAGTATGCTATGTGATAATGCTAGGATAAGCTACCTTCATATCAAATTTCATCGAAATCCGTCTAAAACTTACGAAGTTGATTTATTGAAGTTATCCTACAGGAACGAAATATTTTTTCGGGATAAAAAGTAGCCTATGTGTTATTCCAAGATATAAGCTACCTCCATACCAAATTTCACTCAAACCCGTTCAGCCGTTTCAGCGTGAAGGAGCAACAAACATACATACACACACACACTCACACTCACACACAAACTTTCGCTTTTATAATATTAGTAGGATTGTTGTATCTCTGTATTTCTTTTGTGCCTCTTTATTTGTTTGTTTCTATTTCACGACAAAAAGGCCAAGCCAATTTTGATTAAGTTCTGACGAGGTGTAGTATCTTCGACCAAAATAAAATGAATGGACGGGCCCAGTTGAAGCGCATTTTTGAAGATTACAAAATGAGCGCCTGCGCTCACTTCGTTTCAGTCCGTCTCTAGCTGTAGGAAGTGAAACACTAGTCTATTGTTACGCGATAACGAAACATCTGACAAAATTATGAATTCGTATGCTCTACCGAAGTGTAAATACACAAATAAAACCGATATCTATTTTTTGTAACAAATATACTGTACATTTTTATAATTAGGTGTTGAAGTATATGTCCGACGGTTTTGACTCGTTTTTACTGATCAAGTTCAATGGTTAGGGCCCGTCCATTCATTTTATTTTGGTCGAAGGTTAGTATGATTAATTGTATCTATTTCTCTCAATCTATCTATTTTCTACTGGATACATTTTGGGGAGTATAATGTAAGAGTTTCATGTACAGATCGACTACACAGGCACACTACCACACATTACTCAATAAAATTTAAAAAATCTTACTGAACGATATCATTCCTTATTTGTAATCTGTTTCAACGAGACAGTAATTTTGTATTGAATAATTTCACTAATGTTTCTAAGTAAGGCCGATTATGTTAAGTAGTAGATTCACTAAAGGGCCAAGGGTTTTAGTGAAACTAGTTTAAAACTCGCCAGATTTTAAGTAAAACTCGCCACCGCTTTCACCTCGGCTCTACCCTACGAAACATTAATCAGTAGATGAATTTAATCACGGAATATGAATTTCGTCCACGGCAAGCGAATAGGCCATGTGGAACTTATGAAATGTGCTCTTAATTACTAACATTTTTCATAAAAGCGTGTGTAGTTGACAGTCAGGCATTGAATTAGTAATAGTACAGTGCAGTCAATTCATGAACTTTAAGAGTAGTTCAAGTCAATATACTTTTTAAGTTAAGTAACTAATCAACAAATAATGGTTTTCTTTTACACTTTTTTAATGGGGCAAATTTTGTTGTTTTTCTTAATTATTATAATATGCTTGCATTTACCTGCCAACTCGCCTGGTGTTAAAATGAAGCGGTCTACGTGGGAGTACGCTTGCCTGGAAGAAACCGATTCAGTCGTGATTTGAAGAAACTCAGATTGAACTATCGGAAAATAGCCATTCAGGCAGCACATTCCACAGACTACCAGTTCGCACAATAAGAGTGGATTCAAAGCGCTTTGATCACGTGTCATATTAACTAGGTGCGCTGAAAGATTTTTGAAATAAAGGTGAGGTCCCGGACCCTAAGGAGTCAATATATCGACTAAAAACAGCTCAAATATGTTACCACTGTTAAGGTTAGCATACTTGCGCCGTTTGTGGTGCTCCGCCGAATTAGCACGGCGCCAGTCCTACCTTGTGTCCCAGGAAGACGTGACGGCGCCAAAGAATAAACACAAGTTGCGTTCCATACAAGGGACCATCCCAACTTTCAAGGCACAAGTGATATAGATATACTGTCTGGCCTCTTTCCATCGTCACGCGCAAGACTGTTCGGAGCAAGCACAGCTATGACATTAGCAGTCGAAAAATCCCTGCGTATGATGTCATTGAGGTGGCGTATTGGACAACTCAACCAGCGCTTCTCAAGCAAGAGAGACCATGGTAACCGAGCAATTTATTCCCTTAACTAAAACACAGTTAGATTGAAGATGTATCCTTGCTTGCAAATAAAGATACTTCTTCAAATGACTTTGTTACTCAGTTATTTATTTTTGTACAAGTAAAGAAAGGAACTACAGTAAATAGACGAATCGACCTAATTCGTCTCTATATCGGTCCATGTACTTAATTTTGTCCCAAGATTCTTGCGACCACTACTTACCGCTAACTAGGCTTTTACAATTGAGGGCAATAAACATGGCACGATTCCAATTCTCGTAACACATTTTCCTTCTACACGAATGGTGTAGTACAGCTCCCGGCCAACTATTTTATTTTGACACGAAATTAGTCACGAAATACAATACGTACAACTATGTTAATTGGAGTGAAAGAAAATACGGTTGATAATGAGGCAAACACAAAAAACCTCAAATTTGAAATAAATACATTTTTTTTGTAATAACATACATGTGGTCTGCCTGATGGTAAGCAACCAATACAAAGACCTTACGGCAACCACACATTTGTTATCTTGTAATCACAGGTTTGCTTACTATTAGTAATTGTCTGGCATACCAGGAAAAACTGTTTCAGAAATACTGACGGCATTAGTACATTGAAGAGCGATGCTTGCTTATCCTTAAATACTTCAATATTGAAATGCTATGCCATAAATGTTGATAAACAGAATACTAATATTTTTTATTGCTATTGTGTTAATTTATTTTGATGATGACTTTGTATGTAACAATAATTATATAATTCATATTATTTATTATTAGGGTTCCGTACCAAAAGGGTGTAAACGGACCCTACTAAGGTAACTCGTGTCTCCCGTAATTTTGTAACGTAACGTAATTTTGTAATTGCTCTAATGTAAAAACGGTAATACTTACAAGCGTCAAACTTGGCATGATTATAGTACACACTCTAAAGTATAACAACAAATAATAAATGATGGCCAAGTACGAGTTGGTGACGAATTTCTGTTCACCACCAAGTTAAGCAACGTCAAGTGCGGTCGGTACTTGGATGGGTGACCGCCTGGGCGTGATAATGTCTTTTTGCACTACTTTTTGTGTTTTGTGATGGTACGGAACCCTTAGTGCACGAGTCTGCCTCGAACTTGGCCGATTTTCCTAGTTGGTTGATTTATTTACTATTACCTATAATGATTTATAGAACATGTGTCTGAAAATTAAATGATTTTGATTTGATTTGATAAACCACCAATAGTTAATGCGTTTAACTAATGAAAAACTTGTTTACGCATTTCAAAGCATACTTAATTATAACAAGGACTATCTTTTGTCGATGCTTATAAAAAGTACATAATTATCATTAAAAGGAAAATAAAAAAACTCGACTGCAAAATGTAGCCTAGTCATTCCAGACGTGAAGAAGCCAACGACACCTCACGCGGCGAAATCTTTTATAAAGAAATATACACAATATACTTTTTATACACTCTAAAAATACCCTTAATACCCTTCTTCTTAGGCAGCCGGGGAGATTTTTTTTACAATAAATCCATTTGGATTGAGCTTTCATTTTATCACCAATCACAACCATTTACGAAGTCTTGACATTGAAACGAACGATACCTTACATTGATGGCATTGAGAGAGATCCTTTACAAGTTTAGGGCAGCAAAGTCACGTATCCCATAACAAACTACAGAAACACGTGATCTTCCCTTCCCATGGTCTATTTTTTTGCCGGTTCTGTATCTACTAACTACGGGGTATTTCTATTTTCTTACTTTATCAATGTCGGACGTTAAGAGAAAATGGCTCGAGGTACGGGGTTCAGCTTATTTTGACAGAAAAGCTTTTCATGATTTTCCAAGAATAGCGTTGTGGTGTGGAGCTGAATGTGATATTAAAATTGTTACAATTACTGGCACTAACTTTATTTCATAGAAAATAAGCATTATGCTTAACTAAAAAAACAGGAAATTATAATAAACTAAATATATTAAAGTAGTTAAATAAATAATACCTAACTAAATTAAATCTAAATTAAACTATAATAGACAAAAAACTGCATTAAGGTTACTTTCTTCGGATAGGGTACCTAAAAAGCTAGCGACATTACCACGTTGAAAGGCCAAATTAATTCTTTGGCCAAGGTAAGCGCCAGCTCTTTGATCACCAAATTACTTGCACTAATTATATTAATTGAATATGTGAAATATCTCTCTCCAAATTTGTCTTTCTTTTCACTAACACGATTTTAATAACTTCACTCATAATTAAAAATATTGGGTTACGCGGAAAGGGTGTACTAAGCCTAAAGGGGTCCATACCCATCATTATGAACAGCTTTTACTGTGATAGAAACTTTATGATCGCAATAAAATCATCTGAGCCTTGATTCCATAACTAGAAACACGCTCGTAACGCGGTGCGTTAAGTTAACCTGAAAAAGTTGGCCTTAATTTCGTAACGAATAGAGTCCAAATTTTTTGAGGTTAACTTAAAATAGTAATAGCCGTGTTACGTGCATGATTTAGTTGTGGAATCAGGGACCTGTTCCACAGAAAATGGTTATTCACACTCGACAAAATGTATGGAACCCGGCAGCGGACCCTGCAGACGTCGTTCTGCCCGCTACCGGGTCCAGTTGTAAGTATTTTCAAACCTTCCAGGAACCCATAGCAGTATACATACGAAATTTCATCTAAATTGGCCCAGCCGTGGTGACAAACAGAAGAACAACAGAAGAATTATACAGAACATATACAGCAAACAACATGTACAGAAGAATTATATTATTAAGATAGAATATTTATTTTGAGTGATCACTATTTAATTATGGAGCAATGAAATTGTGATTACACTCGCGATATATAAACATCTCACACACACATCATCATCCAATTAACGTTTACTGTTGGACAAGGCCTCCCTCATAGAGAGGGGTGTTGCCATAATCCCCACGCTTGGCAGGCGGCTTGGGGATCGATATAAACATCTGCCGCAATACAATAAAACAAACTACCCGAGTAGTTTCTATACAAGTTCACACTAGCTATAGAAAAACCGACGCCGCGAGCACAACTCCTAGAAATTTATATGGATCTAAAATCTAAATAATAATCTCAATGTCAGGACTGTGATATCGATTTCAGTCTAGCTACCTCAGTAGCTACGTACACATTTTCCAATCAAACTATCACCTCTAGCTTGTCCTATATTTATATTCATGGATGGCTTTAGATTCGACGGTTGCAGACGTTATTTATGAGACTGATGGTCTATTCTTCATTTCGTATCGGTGATTCTAGCTTGGCTCAAGTTTTGGTCGACTAGAACCAGTGCCAAACTGATCATATCCTATTTTATTCGACTACGGTATGATGTTCAAGAATCCCCACAAAAATCTTATAAACTACTGCAAATTAGGTACATTGAGAGACAGACATCATAAGCGAAAAAACAAATGCTCAATCGGTCGATCTCTCCTCGTAACCCCTTCGGTCCCACAGAAAAGAGAAGGGAAAAAATTCTCTCTTCAGTGTTCGGTCCGGTGAAGAGAACAAAAAACGTCTTTCGTTTTGTGTCAAATTACAAAGTCACCTTCAATCCAAAATGGCGGATTTTCATAACTGTACTTAGCATCTCCTAAGCTATTTTTGAGATGTTTACGTAATTCTTTCTAATATTATAAAAATCTAATGTGTGAATTTTTCTATTTCACACACCAAAAGAGCAACTGGCTGATGTGATATTTTTGTATAGTGTTACGAAATTAAATCTGAAACTCATTTGCTTAGGAATCGAAATGAATAGGTTTTTTTTCTAATGGGTCTTTTTGCTGTTGGCCTTGCGGCCTCTACAGCTTGACCGGACTTAAGATACATTTTTAACCCGGAAAGTGTAAAGTTTCTGTGGGAAAGTTTACGCAGGTGAAGCAACGAGGGGCAGTTAGTATGTCATATTTTGAGATTATTTCGTTATAATGGATCTTCATTGAAATACACTGTATTATCTCTGTAAATATGAAACATACATACAAATGAATGTTTGGCTCAGCGCGGATATATACTGTCAGTTTAATTGTTTTCTTCTGAACATGCTGTTTGCCGTAACTATATAGTATATAGTCTATATCTATCTATAAATATATAGTCTGTTCTTCTATATTACAAAAGAAAACCAGATTTTACATCTGAACTGATAAATTATCCAGCCAATATGTTTCATGTGTCTGGCTGAATTAACCAGCGTTCTATTCTATCCAGACCTCAGTTCAAACAAACGAGCGAGATATGTCTTAGTATAATTATCATTCATGTTCCAATGACTCCGTGAATCACGTTTTGTTTTACTTCACCACTTAACTGTAAGTACGGCATTTATTTTTTTCTCACGCATACTTGCAATGACACCAATGAACTAATAGTAAAAAACCTGCCAAGTGCGAGTCGGGTTCGAGCACTGAGGGTCCCATACCACAAAATACAAAAAGTTATGCAAAAAGACGACATCATTTTATTGACAATATAAAAATAACACAACAAGAATACGTATTAAATAGGTATTACATAATTATCAAAAAAAAACCGGTAACAAAAATACGTTAAATAAAAGCGGCCAAGTGCGAGTCGGGCACGCGCAATGAGGGTTCCGTACCACCACAAAAAATTTAAATACTAAAGTACAATAAAGTAGTGCAAAATGACAGCATGCCCAGGCGGTCACCCATCCAAGTACCGACCGCGCCCGACGTTACTTAGCTTGGTGAACAGAATTTTTTCACCGACTCGCACTTGTCCTCTATTTATTATTTGTTGTTTCATTTTAGAGTGTGTACTATTATAATCATGCTGAGTTTGACGCTTGTAAGTATTACCGTTTTTACATTAGAGCAAATACAAAAATACGTTTATTGTATGGGGGACCCCCTTTGTTTTTGATTTTATTATTATTTCTTAATTAATTCGCCGCAACATTAGATAATATTCTATTACAATTTCAACTGGATATTTATAACGGTTTGAAAGATACAGCCGTTAAAATGTAGGCCGGACAGACAGGCAGTCATACAGATAGACAGTATTAGTAATAGGGTTCCATTTACACCCTTTGCATGCAAACCCTAAAAACTGACAGCAAGGTCACCTGCAGGTTAAATTCAACTAAATACATCAATCCTGATTTAGGCCTGATACTTTCGCACCCGCCACGTAACCTTATCATATCTCCCTTGGATGTCTGATCAAAGATCCAGACCATCAGCAAACACATTGTCAAGTAATCAATTGATCCCTGGCTAAGAGCAGCCATCGAAAGACGTCCAGAGAGGTGGGGCGGGTCCAGTATTCACAATCACTTAGGAGCACATTATTGGTCGTATCGTTGGCGACCGCTGTTATCTTAATAGCACTGCTCAGGACTGTGGGCTCACAGACCGTTTTGGTACACACGTCTTGGCAAGTTAGAATACCTTCAGGGCCCTAATTCAGTATGAAACCATGGTATAACAATATACCTCACCGGGTATGGCATTTCAAGACACAAAGATCACGATGGTGACGCCTACGGGTGAACCTACTTAATCGACGCTGTGTTACCATACCAGTAGCATGAAATCATAACTCCGCAATCTTGTATTACCTGTGGAAATCTAATAAAACACGAAGATGAAGCAAGCTCCTTTGCCAACATTAGAAGTATCATTATGAAAATGATTTAAAACATTTGCAACGTAATTTTTTGATACCTGTTAATTCTCATTCAAATTCCCATTTAGTAACTTATGATTTTCAAAATTGTTGAAAACGCGTGGACGATCTTTATGATCAGAGTCAACCTATGGCACTTTAAGATATAAGTCTTCAACCAGTGTGTGTTGCCAGTGATGACGTACGGCACTGTAAAGTGGTCTCTTACTATGGGCCCCATTAGCAAGCTCAAAGTCGCACAACAAGCTATGGAGAGGGCTATATGCTCGGGATTTCTTTACCAGATCGAATCATAAATAAGGAGATCCGTAGATGAACGAAAGTTAGTCGACATAGCCCACCAAATTAGCAAGTTGGAAATGGCAGTGGGCAGGGCACATATCACGCAATACACAGCTGTATTGCGTGCGTTGCTGATGGAGCCGAAAGGTTCTCAAATGGAGACCACGAACCGGTAAGCGCAGCGAAGGACTTCCACCTACAAGATGGACAGATGACCTAAAAGAGACCGCAGGAAATCGCTGGATGCAGGCCATTTCCAACCGACCATTTTAGAGATTGATGAAGGTGGCCTCTTTCCAGCGAAGACGTCCTATGGCTGAAATGATGATGATATACCAATAGAAAAAAGTGTTATGCATTATGATATGATGAAACTATAACTACGGCACTACTACTCTTCATAGTAGTTATGTTGATTGGTTGATTGTCAAAGAAGCTTATTGATGGAGTGGTCAAAGATAGCAACCATAACCTTGAGTGTAAATTAGGATCTTAAGATATTTCATCCTATCTCATCAATTTTCTTCCCATCTTGTGCCATCCTACCTCATTATGCGCCAACTCATCCCATTATCTTGACCTTTGTCATATCGGGTATCATTTTAATCAATCTTATAATGTCGTACTTCATCCCATGATAAAACACCCTATGCTGTAATATGTCTGCTTCTTGATATTTATCGCATCTGTAGGTACATGACCAATATTTAGTTAAACGATTGTGTAATTTTTTTTTAATAGGTACATTGGCGAGAATGTCAAGTTATTTTTTATTGACCTTATTAACTAAACAAAATACAAGCTGTTTTAAACTATCACGGTTGTTCACTAAAGTTATATGATTATTTACGGGATATTTACCGTGGTAAGGTTGTGGAAGGAGCTCCCGATATTTCGGCGCAGTTACATGTACCATGTTCACGGGAAGACTGAAGAATGCGGGTGGTTGGTGAAAAAGTTCAAAGTTAGGTACAGACAAAACGATCTACCACCCTCTTTCTTAGTCTTATGCTACGGTTATCAGTGGAACTCGAACTCGAACCTAAGTCTCGACAAAACACACTCACTGTATCACTGCGTATAGTATTTTGAACACATTTTGAACGCGGACTTTTATTTTTAAGGCAACCTAATACTGGATACTGGACTGGAAACTGGACTATGTTCTTTAAAAAGTATTAATAAAGAATACCAGTGTCCGTCGAACTTCCCGCCCGTGTGTCTGAAGGACACATGTAATCCAAGTTTTAACCTTATTCAATTACGAGATAGTCGAGAAAAGTTCACGCGATATCTACACTCGGGTAGTTGCGGCAACGTTACACTAAACTTGCCTTTAAAAGATAAGCCTGTTTTGTTCTACTTTAGATCTTTGGGTCTTCTTGGGGGTTATATCGTCTCAGTTTACTGGTTTGCTTAGTTAGACATTGTAAAATTAAATAACAGAGCGAGTTCATTTTAAATATTTGAAGTTCTGTTTATCTATACAGGGTTATAAAGGTCAGGGTTAAGGTTGCCTGGAAGAGATCGCTTATAGCGATAAGGCCGCCAATTGTTTCACTTATTTTTTATGTACGTTTGTAATTTTTGGTGTGAACAATAAAGAGTTTTCTATCTATCTATAAAGAAACGCTATGTTAAGGCAAAAGGGATTCGTTATACCAAGAACGATTCTACTCATCATTAGGTATGAATGACTTTTACTACGGGACTAACCCAGAAATCGCTCTTAGCCCCCGACGCAATAACCGGATCTTCCGTTGCCTATATACTTTGAAGCTAGTTTGCCACCTATGGCAAAATAATAATAATTGGAAACAAATCTAGAACAAAAAAAAAACCACTGAGCTTTCCTGCCTTTAAGTGCCTTAAAAAGTCTTGCATTGCAAGGCCAGTCAACCTGTAAGAGCTTAATTATGGATTTAATTCTTACCCCGCAACGCCCAACAAATCGCACTAACACAAGGTCTTATTCTCATCTGAAACTCGAACCGGCTCCTTAATGGCCTTAATAACGGAGAAGCACCGCCTCGTTCCATTACCATTTAAAATTCGTTATATATCATATTACTCCCGAGATAGCGAGCTGATCATTATCATTATCTCGCGCTGGCAAATTTTAATGATTCGTTTTTTCTCTGAATATGCAATGGTAGGGCGCGGTTCACATTGTTGGTGGCGGTATTACCTTAACCTGTGATCTAAATTCTCAACACTACCGATGCAAAGCGATGTAGGTAAGTTTTTTTTTTTTTTTTTTTTTTTTTTTATTATATACACAAAACAAATTACAATCATACAAAACAATATCTTAAAAAATAGGTTCAGACCTGGATTGTAATGCAAAAATATATGCAAACTTAAAAACAAAATGAGAAGACATGGATGTTTAAATGATTTCTTATTTCTCTTTACAATCGGCGATTATAGATGATTACACGTGAACAGGATCGTGTGGAGGGCTTACTCGCTTGTAGTCGCCGATCATCACACTAATCCACACTAACATTATAAATGCGAAAGTAACTCTGTCCGTCTGTCTGTTTGCTACATAATCACGGCTAAACGGCTTAACCGATCCCGATAAAATTTTGCGAGGTAATAGTATGTATCATGAGGATGGACATATGCTATTTTTTTATGAAGAAATCGCGGACGAAGTTGCGGTTATAGCTAGTATCATGCAATATGTGAAAGTTTGGATGGATGGATGGATGTTTGTTACTCAATCACGCAGAAACCCCTAAATGGATTTGGATGAAATACGGAATATACATTGCTTATGTCATGGATTAACACATGCTACTTTTCATCATCATCATCATCACCGATTTTTATCACCACGCGGGTGAAACTGCGGGGCGCAGCTAGTCGTCTCCAAACGTATAGTGATCGCGGCGATCGGTGACTTCTCGGTTTTTCGTACACGCATCAAAGGGAATTTGCTTGTAGTTACGTTGCGGAAGATCATGTGAATGGTCGTGTGATTGTGATGATTATTTGGCCGATCAGATCAGATTCAGACGATCAACGAATAACGATCATCGCCGATAGCGAAGAGGAGGGTTTATGTTTTTGCGATTATTACACATTGATCAATTAGGTAATCTTTTTAAACGGATTTCATCGTGAGAACCATCAATGAGGAATGGTGGCCGAGTTAACGATGGGAGCCAAACGGTGTCAAGTGCGCTTTGCAATCTGACGGCACCCAGTTCAATTCTCGGCCCTGCACTAATGACTTATTTAGTACTTCAATTAATAATGTCCAGTTTTGATGACATCGCTCAAAAACAGCGAAGGAAACCTTCGTGAGGAAACCGGTATATGTCCACGATCTTCCAAAGTTCAAAAACATATGATATTCACCAACATGCAGTGGACTAGCATGGTGGCTCGGCAAATCTGCCAACCGATCGGTCGTTTTTTCGGTCGTTTTTTTTATTTATAAGTACTTTTTATGTAATCAGCTTTTGTGAACGAAGCTTTATACCGTTCCAGCGCCTGAAAGTTTATTCCACTAAGTATAATAATACTTCATGGGAAACGGGTATTGCACTGGCGATAATGGCTGAAAAATGTTGTTTTAATCTGTTTTTCTCAAATTTTCTGGACACAATGTCCATTAATAATTTGTAGATAAAAGGTTTCATACATGACTTTTTTTTATTATATCCTTTGCAAAGTTAGTGCCCCCTATTATGCCCCAACTGCTAGACATAGAAACTTGTAACTTGACATACTGATAAGTTATATTTAAAACCTTTGTACAAAACTATTTCGAACATTTTCGTGTTTTTTTGTTGAGTTATTGCGATACATATCCGACGTTTCTAACTCAAATGTCATTGACCTTCTAGTGAAATGATAGATTATAGATAGATAGAAACTCTTTATTGTGTACACGAGAAATAAAAATTACATACAGATAGAAAAAACTTATGAGCTAGTGCCACAAGTGGCGGCCGTATCGCTAAAAGCGATCTCTTCCAGGCAATCATTGGAAAGAATTTACGTAACAGGATCGACGGGGGCTGCTAAAACACTGCTGAATGATCATAGCAAAGAATGTTTTCTTAGTAGTTTTCTCTTCGATCAAACAATAAAAGGTATCTCAATTAAATGTTATGACAAATAGATAATATTTATGTCGGGATACATGGTCTAAAATTTGCTTAAATCCAACAGACCTTAGTTAGTTTTTTTATACCATAGGTGGCAAACAAGCAGACGGGCCGCCTGATGGTATGGCCGATCACCGTCACCTATGGATACCTGCAAAACCAGGGGCATCACGAATACTTTGCCGATCCTTAAACACTCTATTAACAGCCCTTTTGAAGATCCCCATATTATACTCGTAGCTACTCGGAAATGCCACAGGATGGGAGCTCCTTCCACAAATTGTAGGTGTGAGGCAAAAATTAACGCGTATAACGCACAGTGTGCGATTTCCACCGACCTATGATATGTGGATGAACTTTCAGGCGGGTAGTATGAAGATAAAACTGCGATGCTGGCATCAGATCGAACAGTTCTTCAGAACATTCCCCGTTGTAAATGCGATAAAAGACACAAAGAGACCCAACGTCTCTGCGCAGTTTATTTTTATTATAGCCACTAATTTCGGAACTATAATGTGAGTATTTATTTATTTTCTAATAGCTGTGCCCCGCAGTTTTACCTGCGTTATACCCTCGATAAACGTAGCCTAAATTACTCTTTATAACATTAGCCACATGAAAAGCCTATTTTTTTCTCCTTATGATATTAGTTACTCGTATCTAACAGTGAAAGTCCCGTTAAAATCGGCCCAGTCGTTTTGGAGTCCACCGGGAACATATATACATATATCTCCTTTTATACATATAGATAGGCATAACTTTGTATATTGTAGGTACATAGATAAATATATAAATAACCCTAAAATACATAGGACCACAATTATTATGGCTTTGGATACGGTTGGCTGGTTATTTTATGTTCAAAAGTCTACGGATTCTCCGGCAGTTCTCAAAATAACCGTCGATTCAGAGGAAGATTACGAGCATTGATATCTGTATTCTGTACCTCGAATACCGCGATATGAAAATCGTTGAATGGATATCAGAAATGAATGGACCGACATATATTGGATAGGTATTGCAGTTTCGCGATGAAAATCATAAAACCCTGATTCTACGAGTGTAATGAACTAGCAAATCTATCTAAAGCCTGTCTATGAATTAATTCCCAAACCGTTTAGATGTTTTTATCCTAATTGTTAAGGCGAGGTTTCCGCACTTTTAAGCCACGCTTGTTACTGCTGTTCTAATGTTGTATTAAAGTCTCATTTAGTGGAGCAAAACCATGGCGCTTAGACACAGTCATGCGTTTCGGTACTTCAATTTTTTTTTCGAGGATTTTCAAATATTTTTTGTAAAGAATAATTGTTATGTAAAATTTATTAGACTATTAGTTCAATGGTGTCGCAAAAAGTTCCTTAATGTGTGTGCAATTTTTCTTCTTCATGGTGTTATTTAGTCTGTGTTTTTTGCATTCAGTAATATGTAATGGGAGAGGCCAGTAGCTCCCGCAACCCAGTATTTATGATTAGTTCGAATCTATGGGTTATTTATTTTATTTTATTTATTTTATTTTACTTGGTGTTTTTATTTATTTAATAACAGAGGATGCCCAGGAACAAAGAATTTGAATTTGTATTTTTAGAAATAAAGTGTGCCGTACTTAAATTTTAATATAAATCGCATATAGGGGAAAATATTAGGTGAGTCATTTGAACTTGAATGATATTTGTACAAAGGTATATTTATAATATCTCTTGTTTATCCGATCTAAGACCAGCTGCCTTATTATGGATCTTTGATCGGGATCGCGAGTGTCAAAATTTTGACACTTGAAAGGGGTTATGACGCAAAAAAACGCGTTGTCTATTTCCAATTTCGTATTACGTCACCTACGAAATTGGAAACAGACAACGCTTTTTTTGCGTCATAACCCCTTTCAAGTGTCAAAATTTTGACACTCGCGATCCCGATCAAAGATCCATAATAAGGCAGCAGACCTAAATAAAGCGTATAAAATACAATTCTGAATCAAATACATTCCTAAGTACATAGGGCAAAAGTATTATGTCGTAATCTGTTTTAGATTCTTTGTTTAATACAGCCCACACTTGTTCATTGTTTTTGTATAGAATTTATATTATTTGGTACGTATTGTGAGGTCTGACTCAAAACCTATAACACGTGTAGGAAAAGGTAAGGCAAACAAACCTTTTCGATTAATCTTCGGGCCTGATTAAAAACTTTTGGATCGTCTGCAAAGTAAGATTATAAAAAAAAATAGGAAAAATATTTCAAGTATCGAATGTTATTGTACAATGACGCAGAGCGGTTGTACTAGTTGAAAGGAGATCATTATATACATTATTAAGAACTACTTTCTATCCTGACTAACCCTGAAATTGCAAACAATAAATCATCTGTTTAGCAAAATGCCATTTACACGAACAAAATGTATGGAACAGCTGTTTTCGCGATTTTAGGGTAGATCCCATTGTAAAATTGACAAAATGGTAAGTACAATGACCTCGTTTCCGCTTAGTACCACCATTCTTAGTAACGTAGATTCATACATTAAAATTATCCTCCGAATAGACTTATATTTTGGCACAATTTGTGCGACAAACATACATTTACAATGTGAAATTCGCAAAGAATCGGTAAAATCAAGTGGACTTAGTATTTGGATTATTTATAGACCTCCAAGGGTCTGTTAGGTAACCTCATTGTTTTATGTATCAGAGGCTAAGTAAATATTCATATAGTACCTGGCCGACCAAACTTCTGTATGCTAACCTTATCTAATAATAAAATTTAATCCAAATCATTACCGACAAGAGATCGTCGTATGAGAATTGCTCGTTTAAAGTTATTAGTTACTAGCTGCGCCCTGCGGTTCCACCCGCGTTGTAAACGTAAACGAAAAAAAAATGTGACCTCCTTAAAGCAACCTTCTTGGTAGCGACTACCGACAGCAACCTTCTTTGACTTAGATGACAATTTCTTTTTTTCTCTATGATGTGATATCTCAACAGACTTTAATTTTATTATTGTTATTGGTTTTTGTAGGGAAAATATTAAATCATCAAAAAAAATCTTTTGATCCGATCGCTACCTAACTTTACATCAGGATCACTGGGCTCTAATCTGAAGATTTCCTGAAAATTTCATCAAAATCGGCCCAGCCATTTCGTAGTAAGTAAGGAACATACATAGGTACGTATGTATGTAGATTGTACATATAAACACACATCGCCCTTTATAATATACCTATTAGATATATATAGATATTTAATAATATTCACGTCGGCTTAAGAACCTCATTCTTTTTTTGATTGTTTAAAAACAAATCAAGGTTTGTTCGAGGTATGAATTAACATGTAGATTCATAAACCCCCTGAAAACCTACGTACGATTGGCCTCTAAGTGTACCATAGAAATAAAAAGAAAGAACGGTATCGTTTCAAATAGATCGACGAATAAAAAGCTAGTTGACAAAAAGTAACAAAACACGATCTAATAAAGGGCACATTAGACATGGTTGTTTGACGGGAACGATAAAAAATCGTTGTAACACGAAATTGCTTCTAGCCAGTGACCCACCATCAGTGTGGTGTCAGTTCGCTCGTTTGTCACCCGGTGACGTCATGATACAAAGAAATAACTTGTTTGTGGCATAAAGTTGTATTAGCTGAGCTAGATGGATAGAGCTCTATGAATAGAACATGAGACTGTTCTTATATATTTTTACAAACATGGTTTCCAAAGTGTTTATTATTTGAAGCATTAGGTAATTGGCAGTCAATTTTTGTTTTCTCCAATATCTTGTGCGAGTACTATTTATCAATGTGCAAAGAGGCTTGGTTGCGTTTATGGCTGGTGTCTTGTGATGGGCTTATAGTAGAGCTATAAATTTATATCCACTTAGACATGTCATGTTTATTTTTGACACATGGTTACTAAAACCTTTTAACTCTACATGGTATAAAATAAGGTTGCTTTCCGTATCCGTCTGTATGTATATCAACTAACTCGTCCTAAACTCCGCAACGGATTTTGATGTAGTTTTCAACATCGGATAATTTTTCACAGAAGGTTTATGTATATAATAAAACTTACATCCGTGCGAAGCCGGGGCGGTATATTTATATATAATATATATATATATATATATATAAATATATCGCCGTGCGTTCTAGTCTCGCAAAAACTCGAAAATGGCTTGACCGAGTTTGATTTGTTTATTTTATTCGCCTCAATAGAAAATAAACTTTGGAACATTTTCCCGGTAAATTAGAAAATCTGGGAAAAACTTAGTGTTTTTTTTATGGAATTTTTGTATGAACTATAACTCATTGGATAAGACAATCAGAGGACCAGATGCATCAGGTTTTTCGGGTCAGCTGGTAAAAGTCAAAATATATTTTATTAACGTGAATATCCATGCAATTTAAATTATTTCTTACTTATATTAATTATTATGAATACCTAACATAATCGAAATTCATTTTAATTTAACGGGATCTCAATGCACTAATTTTAATACAAAGTTTGAGCAAAATAGTACAATCAGGTGAAGTTTTTTCTTGACGTTTCCGCCAAAACTTCTAAATAATAAATAATAGTTACTACTACTTTCTTCTAAATAATAGTTATTCAGAATAAATTATAACTGGTTAGTGTATTTATACATAAAAACTTTGTGTCGCAAAACTGTCCACATTTTTTTTTGTTTTATATAGGAATAGGTTAGCGTTTGTCCGCCAACTCACCTAATGTTAAGCGATGATGCGGTCTACGATGGAGCTCGCTTGCCTAGAAGAAATCGATTCCCTCGTGATTTGAAGATACCCAGATTGTAACTACCGGGGAACAACCATTCAGACAGCGCATTCCACAGATTAGCAGTTGGCACTGTGAAATGTGGAATCAAAGCGCTTAGTATGGGTTTTCGGAATATCAACGTTATAGCGGTGTTGATTTTTCGTGTCCACTCTGGCAGATAGAAAAATGGGTAGGAGGGAATCAAATCATGCAGATCCGATGCACACTCTCCGAAATGTATCCGATAAAAAACCGATAGACTAGCAACTTTACCGATACTCAAGACTAAGTAACTTAGTCTGAACTAGGGCTTCGTTGCTGATGAGCCTTTTGGCACGCTTCTCTATAGACTCCAACGCCCTGAGCTGGTACTTAGCTGATCCATCCTAAAGCTTGGTAATAAAGATTTCAGTAAAAACCATTTTGTATATACCATTTACTTCCACGTATTTTTGACTAAATTCAATACCTTGCTTCCACGTCTCCAAAATAAACATCGAGTCAGTATAAATTATATAAAGCTCGTTTTATCGTGTTACTTGCCTCACCCAGTCTTTATTTGGTGTCTTCCTTTCCGCTAAGAGCGCAATACAGATCGGATATGATTAAGGACTGATTTAAATGATTACTGATGAAACCTGAAGAAATTGATATGACGATGTTATCATTATAGTAAAACTATTAATCCACTGTAGATGTTTTAAGCGTCAGTCTATTTGAAGGAAATTAACTCTATAACAAAATATGTCCTAATACGAAAAAACTTTTTTTTTCTTATATCCTTTAAAAGTTTTTTTATCTACCTCCTGGCTTCATAATCAGATCAGATGACATAATACTTGCAAAGTTTCAAATCGATTTAACAAATTAGAAGTAGGTTAACATCGACTTTTACAGTTTGAGAGTGGATTTCGGTAAATTACTGACACTTTTTTATTGAATGTTACCGTTTAGGTACTTGTTTTTATACGTCTTGACAATTACGGCTTTATTATTTCGTTTTATGTTGGATTTGGATTTGTTGATATTTCATTTTGTACTAGGCTCTTAAAAAGTTACAAAAAATAACAATGAAATGGGCTTTTAATGGAATAAATATTAAACGTATTTGCAGTACAAGTAAAAAAAAAACAGACGAACATATTTTTTTTTAATCATAGCTAAACACTCTCACCTTTCAAACAAAAAAAAACCCAAATCAAAATTGATTCAGCCGGGAGATGACACACAAATACACACGTAAAACTCATAACATCCCCCTTTTTGGGTCGGGGCACAGAATACATGCAATTAGAAGGTCGGGTGTTAAAAATAAGTCCATACTTCACGTCAAAGTGTACTGTTAAAGGCAAGATAACTTACTTTATACCAACCTAACACTGCTTGTTCGGATTTGATTAATTTCCTCGGGAGTTCAGGGTGTTCTAATTAACATTCGTGGAATTGGAATATTTGTGGATATCCTAATTTAAAATTGAATAAAAAGCCACACGGAGCTGACTGTAGTGTATAATAGAGGAAGAAGAAATGGACAATAAAATACAATTTTATTATTATAATAACACACCGAAAATACAAACTAGTTTAAACTAAACCTTACACCAGTAACGTCAGTACCTATAGGGCAGTATAATAGATGGCCTTATACAATGTCTTCCAGGCAACCTTTGGATGGTCAGAGGACTCATAGCATTGGAATACGGTTGGTAATGCACATAACAAACAAATGAATCCATATAACTACTATATACAAACAGTACATACTACATAACATACAATACCTTAAATTGGTAATGCATAAAGGGTGTACTAAGCCGAAAGAAGGTCATTGTACTCATTACTATGAGTAACTCTTACTATGGGGCTGACCTACAAAATCACGAAAAAAAACCACATTTTTTTTCGCAATTCCATCGTCGGCTCTATAGAAAAAGTTGTTCAAAATTATGAGTATAATGACCTCCTTTCGGTTTAGTACACCCTTTCTGTAAACCTGTACAGTGTAATGTATTAGGTTTAAAGCCCCATTCATATCTCGCTTTTATACTTACTTAAATAAGATGTAGAAGTTCTTATACTGATAATATTGTAACCGAAAACAAGCTAAGCCTTTTATCGGCTTAGGTCAAAATATTAATCATAGAACAAGGGCAGTCTTTGCAAATAATTTAGTGGAAATATTACCTTTTGCCAAACCGCGGTTGATGACGGATGGGTTAAGATCTTTGTTGCGTACACTGGGTGGGTTATTTTACAGCCAAATAAAGTTTTGAGGAGGATTATGGTAATGACAGATGTTAAAATAGACAACTCTAGAGTGCTGCAACGTTTTAATTACGCAAATAAATTGAATTAGATCAAGTTAACATTAGTTGGAAGCAGAAAGTCGAAAGTCAGGCCGTGTACCTTGAGAGAGCTCTATGTCCCTGTGAATTAATTAATGAATTAGTTGATACGTAAATAGGAGTAGCCATTGTTTCCCGTCATCACGTCCTGTTATGGGCAAGCGTGAAGAGCCATCAGGCGAGCGACTTCGCTCGTTTCGTCACTCCGTATCATTAAAAAAAAAACCGTCTTAAACAATTATTATAGATGTCAGGTGTAATGAAAAAGCACACACTGGTATAGTTATAATCCCAATCTGTTGTATGGTTATACCGCAGTACACATTCAGACATGACATACATTATTTATAATTTTTAGAGTTCCATACCCAAAGGGCGTAAATGGAACCCTATTACTAAGCTTACAGTGTCCATCTGTCTATCCCGACACGACCCTGACTCGCACTTAGCCTGTTTATTTGTTCAGCCGTAGTACCGTTTACGAAATATTATCCACGAAACTTGACAATGCTGTCTGAAAAGGCGGACGCCTACTGAGTTTCTAAAAACTGGACATTATGGTCCTGTCAAAAAAATATGGATAATAAAGTGAAATAAATAAAATAAAGTCGTCGGTTTTAAATGTTTTATTAATAGAAACTTGTCTACTTCTCAAACAAAAATATGTTTGTAGCTTTTCAAAAGAGCAAACCTTTTAAGAATCCGAAAATAAAACATCGCCTCATTACCATAAGCTCTCGAAAACGACGACGTAAAACTCGGAGACTTTCAAATTTACATTATAGTTGTAATTTTAGCACAATGGTTTCTCGTTGTAACTTCGCGTTCAGAGGTAATAAATTAAAGGTCTAATGCCTCTGTCGAGTCGACATCCCAATGAATCAGTTGGTAGTTTGTCAGAAGTGTACTTAGCGGAAGTTATGCCGGAATTTGAGAACGGTGCGAGCTTCAGGCATAATTAACGGTAAGCGTAGGTGATGATTTTGGTAGCCTACTTACCACGCTTTCCTTTATCTTGGAAGTTTAGAATATAGGAAGGTACTTATTCTAAGCTTGGAATTCTATCTAACCTACTTATAATTTGTCGTATCGATATATCTCGAAACAATTCGAAAGTGTCGAAATATTTGTTATCCGGTTGAAATTGCAATTATTTGTCACCTTTTTCTATATGTTTTTTTTTATAATAGGCTTACGTGTACTTCCACTATCCACTAGCATCAACCTGATCTGATGACGGTGATAGTGGAACTTTTCAATGCCTGTTAGTAAACCACTAGTTTTTAGGCACATTTGATTTATTTTAACGAGCTCGTACATTATAAGTAGTGATGATAGCCAGAAAGTGTAATACAATAATTTGGCATCATTGAAATGATCTGCAGTTCGATGGTGCCAAATTATTATAATATCATCGAAATTAAGTACATTAACTTGCAGATAGAATAGAATCGACTTCCAAAGATTTATTTACATCGTTACTTACAATGTGGAGCTAATAAAAGGCCATAACAACTATTGTTCATCGATTCTTCCAAAACAGTACTAAAATCCAAGATCCTCAAAATTAATGAGAACGTTTAAAATTGCGGATAAGATACTAAGATAAACCATTAATTGTACGTCGTAATCTCACGTGATAGTTATCCAACTTCTTGTTCCAAAGTTTCTATGGATAAAATACGTCTCTTCGGAGTAGCTACAACCGCGTAGAACGGAGCAACTTTGAACTTTACCACTACAGAATTTAGGAGAGTAACCTAACTACTGGTATTGTGCTGTTGACTGTACGTAATTTTGAATTGTTTCAGTTTAAGGCTAAGTTCTCATTAATTTAACTATGTAACATTTTACCATAAGACAAGAAAGTGTTATTTCTTCGCCTTCTAGAGAAAAAGAACATACCTATCTACATACATTGTCATACGAAATTGTACTAGCAGTTGTACGCATAGATTTTCATATGACCTTAAACCCCCCTTTTGCCCTCGTAACTTTGGCCCTTTCGAAAAATCCTTTCTTAGACATGGGTGTATCGTATTAGGAATTTGCATGCCAAATTTCAGTTTCAAAGTTTTCGAGATTTCGAGATGAGTTAGTCAGTGAGTGCACTGACTAACTCATCTCGAAATCACGAAAACTCAGTATTTTGCTTTTATATTCATAGATGGATAATTATGGAAAACTAAACAATCTATTTAGTTTACAATTTGGTTTGCAACCTATATTTACCTAATATGGATTTGCCATATTTCTTGTAAACCTAGCTTAACTACGACCAATTTGAATGAACGGCTGAGATCTTAAGCACTCGTAGTTAAAGATTATACGGATTTAAAGCGTATCTGGGAATCGGTCTTAAATAATGATCATCTAAGTTTACATGAGGTGAATATTTAGAAAATGTATCTACTTACAAAGATATAATTGTAAATTTATGTTTTGTACCGACATGCCATTTGAAACTACATGTTCGGAGCAAGATAATCTTAATTTGTTGTAGAACGGTAGCAGTGACCAAATATTTTTAAGGTTCCGTACAACAAATCTTCCGTTCAAATATTTTTAAGGGTTTAAACGGGATCCTATTACTAAGCCTATGCTGTCTGTCTTTTCTAAACCAGGCAAGTGCGAGTTGGGCTCGCGCATTAAGGGTGCCACCAAAAATACAAAAATTAGTGCATAAAAGACAACATCACGCCCAGGCGGTCACCCATTCAAGTACCGAACGCGCCTGACGTTGCTTAACGTCGGTGAACAGAAATTTTGTCACCGTCACGCACTTGGCCAGTATTTATTATTTGTTGATTTCCTTTAGAGTATGTACTATAATCATGCCAAGTTTGACGCTTGTACGTATTAACATCCGTTATAACAAGCAAATACAAAAATACATTTGTTGTATGGGGTAAATTTTTTACTTTTTGACCTTATTATTTTGTTGCTAATCCACCGTATCATTACATATTTTGTAATTATAGAAAGATACAGTCGTTAAAAGGTAGGACAGGGACAGACAGATAGCGTAGACTTAGTCGCACTTTCAGAACTCCCCGTGCCTTTGTTCGTACCAAATTCGCTCAAAAACTTCCTGACTTCCTGATCCCATATATTTACAACAAAATTGTTAAAACGCTATATGTTAAATACTTTTCGGTTTACCAGGCCAAGCGCATTGTTCAAAAGTGGCTTCTATCCTTATCTTATGATGATACTGAAAACTTTCTTAAAATTATTTCTTAATTTAATGTTTTTTTATGTTTTATTATTTGTGAGCTCTTGTCGTATTTTCGTAACATAGTCAAGTTTTTTTTTTTGTTAATATGTTTTAAGGCGAGACAGGCTTTGTCCTAGTGGGGACCAATAGTAAAATATTAGTTTAAGGTGTTACTTTTTAAGCAATAAAAAAATCTTTAAATCTTTAGTTATAGGGTCCCGTTTACACCCTATGGGTACGGAACCCTAAATAAGATACTAAAACTGCTAAGCTTACTTATCCAATAGATTCACATAATATGTATACGCTAAATTTATATTACTCGTTTTTACTTTGTAATTTTTAAACTTTTGCGATTTGAACACGTGTCATGTTTCAGTCAGCTCGTGACCGCGGCCATTGTAACATGGTCGAAACTTCGAGCGAAAGGTACCTATTTTAACACGCTTTTATTAGTTTGGTATGTATGTATTTATGTAACGGAATATTTGAACTTGATTTTCAACTACTGCAAAACGTCGAATTAAATTGAAATATTGCACACTTATCAAGGACCGACAACAATGCAATAATTTAAATAGTTAGTCTTTTTAAATTGATTAATTATTATTAACTACATAAAATATTGCCCGATGAGTCCCGATAATTATTAAAACACCGTTCTTACTTGTTTACTGAATGCGCGAATCTTTTCCTGTAAAAAATTCTCTACCATTTTAAACGTCATTATTTAAAATTTCAACCTTTTGTTTTTTAACCAAAGATTAAGTCGACAAAGGAACAAAACGTTACAATTTCAGAGTACTACAAATATGGATGCTTGTTTTAATGATTTTTATGTGTGTTCTGCGGTTTTCCACGTTTATTACCAGAATTATAATAAAAATACACCTAAGGGACGGCGCTCGTTTATCGTACTGAATATTCGAGTAGGATTTAATCTCGGCGATTATACGAATACGCGGCACCCCTAACAGAGAGGTCAACGTTTGGTCCCTTTACCCTAATTTATTCAGGGTACTGTGCTAACAATATTTTCGCTGTAATGGGAAATGTTGTAGGTTCGTATTGTTAATTTTGTTGAAGTGTTCGCGGTAGGGATTCAACAATGGCTAATGTAGAATTTTGAGGATATTTTTAGGAAATTATACTTAGCATAAGTTTTTTTTAGTCTGAGACAGCTGCAATTATGTTAATTGATTGCACTTATAGTTATTAGAAATGTCAATTTTCTTCGTATGACCATGTAACAGTACCTAATTATTATTAAGAAATACTGAAACAAAACAATGTAAACAGTTTAGTGAAACCATTTAGTAGTGTTCCTTACCCAAAACGTGCAACGGGACACTATTAATAATTCTACGCTGTCTGTCTGTCTGTTTGTCTGTACTACCTGTTAACAGGTGTATCGTTTGAACCGTAATATATTGAAGTTTTCACAGAATATGAAATGTTACGGCGGATTAACTAAGAAATTATAATCATATCAAAGAGTAATAAATAACATCTCCATCCAAAGTCCCCAAACAACATACGCATTTTTAGAATTCGGTACCCAAAAGGTGTAAACGGGACCCTATTACTAAGCATAGACTGTCTGTCTGTACGTCTGTCTGTCTGATTGTTAGTCCTACCTTTTAACGGCTGTATGCTTTGAACCGTAATAAACAACCAGTTAAAATTCCAGAATAAGTAACTAATGTCTGATAATGTACTACCCGATCCCCAAGCCGCCTGACAAGCGTGGGGATTATGGCAACACTCCTCTCTACGAGGGAGGCCTTGTCCAACAGTGGACGTTAATTGGCTGATGATGTGTGATGTGTGTCTGATAATGTTACGGCAGCATATCTAAAAAAAAAAGACAAAAAGAAAAAACTCAAGGGTGGTATATAGCTACCACTTACAATATATTTTTTTACGTATTTTCGTATTTGCTCTAGAGTAAAAAAAGTAATACTTACAAGCGTCAAACTTGGTATGATTATAGTACACACTCTAAAGTAAAACAACAGATTATAAATACTGCCCAATTGCGAATCGGTGATAAATTTCTATTCGCCACCATTTCTCGTACGATCACCATATTAAGCAACATCAGGCGCGGTCGGGCCTTGGATGGGTGACCGCCTGGGCATGTCTTTTTGCACTACTTTATTGTACTTTAGTGTTTGAAATTTATGTGGTGGTACGGAACCCTCATTGCGCGTGCCCGACTCGCACTTGGCCGCTTTTATTTAACGTATTTTTGTTATCGGTTTTTATATTGATAATAATATCTAATAATAATAATATCTGGGACATTATTGCACACATGGTCATCTGACCCCAAACTAAGCAAAGCTTGTAATATGGCAGCCAGAGACTGATATACATATTTTTTTTAATACTTACTTAAATAGATATTAACACCCAGACAAAGAACAAACACAAAGTTCATCACGCAAATGTTTGTCCTAGATGGGAATCGAACCCACGCCCCCAAGCGCAGAAAGTAGGTTCACTACCAACTGAGCCACCGGGGCAGTCAATTTCAATTATAATTATGTAATACCTATTTCAAACATATTCTTTTTGTGTTATTTCTATGGTGTCAATAAAATGTTTATTGTATTTAATGTCGATAATAAATAAAATCTCGTCGATGAAAAATAAAGGTCAACATATTTTTCATTAGCTCATAATTCTTGTTTTCAATAAACCTAATGATCATTTCTATATTCATTTAATGGGCTTTTAGGGTATAACCATCAATTAAGTTGCTATCAGACAAGGGCGAAGAATATTCGACTCTTAAATGAGTATAGGGACGATTTATTTGCTTGAATTATATTTTAGTACACAAACAAAAAGTCCATCAAAAATAACACTGAAATTAATTATTTCTACCTATAAGCTAAGTAACTAGATTCGTGATTAAACTTAATACTTAGTTAACTTAGTAGCCCATGTCTTTGTGTAAATGTAAGTCACAAGACATAATGTGTCATGCACACTTTACAATTCGATCACAAAACCAGTTTCTTGGGTTACTTGAATTTCACCTCTTTTATCGGGAATTTGTGAAAATTTACAATTTATTAATGTTTTTTTAACCTCCTACAAGAAAAAGTCTGTTTATCTTCAAACAGTTGAACAGATTTTCATGAATCATTGCGTTGTCTTAAGTCTTAGTACTTTTGATCTTCTCGAACATACCAGTTTTCTCATGATGTTTTCCTGCACCAAACCTTCGACTAAAATAAAATGACTGGACGGGCCCTAACCATTGAACTTGATCAGTAAAAACGAGTCAAAACCGTCTGACATATACTTCAACACCTAATTATAAAAATGTACAGTATATTTGTTACAAAATATAGATATCGGTTTTATTTGTGTATTTACACTTTGGTAAAGCATACGAATTCATGATTTTGTCAGATGTTTCGTTATCGCGTAACAGTAGACTCGTGTTTCACTTCCTACGGCTACAGACCGACTGAAACGAAGTGTAAGCTGGCTATAACTGTTATACAAATGTCACAAGTAACACAATCTCATGGATATGCATTTATCTTAAAAAGTGCCAATAATTCAATTTAAATACGTAGCAACAATTGAAACAACAAACAAGGTCACAAATTATTTACTGATCATAATAAAAACAGAAACATTAAAAAAAATGCGCTAATTTAGCTTACTACGATGATTTATTTTACATATTATGATCTAGTTTCACTAAGTCGCTTCCTCGTTCTGCTATCATATGAGTAGGACCGTTAGTATTCCCACTGGTTATTGTAGGCATCACACTCGCATCAATGACTCTAAGGTATTTAACACCATGTACTCTTAGATGACTATCCACTACAGATTTGTTTGGATCAGGCCCCATTTTACACGTGCCTACAGGATGATACACAGTTAGTACCATATTTATACAAATACATCTCCAGTATTCAACACTATCAAGTACGAATTTATCACATTCTGGCCATTTTATTCTTCCTAAAAATGCGTTAATGGATTTAAAATATTTTGTATCAACAATTTGTGTGAGCATTTTAATTCCAACGACAGCGATGTCGATATCTTTTGGGTCAGAAAAATAATTAGGATATATCAATGGGTGGTCATGTGGATCATTTGTTCTCAAACATATATTTCCTCGTGATTCTGGATGTAAAAGATTGAACAAAAAGTTATAAAGAGTATGATTTTTATTAAGTTCCGCGATGGAGCTTGGGATGGGTTCTTTAAATCTAAATCGTTCTGAAAATGTGTTGTGTATAGCTGAGCTTGTATTTTTCCAGAATAACATTAGATGATTTTGATATTCCGGATATGTGAAATTGTTTGACGAAGAATAAAATGCCAAAATATCTGTGATACTGTTTTGAGCTAAATAGCCATTTCGATTGTAGAGATACTGGATGGCACCAAAATTTTGGGTGTTCATATCTGGTCCTTCCGGACCATTACCATAAATTGTGACTGGAATTGATAAATGATCCTGTAGATTCTGCCCCACCTGTGAAGAGTCTACTTTACAAACTATATTTTTTGATTCCAAGTGTTCTTTTGGTCCTATACCTGACAACATAAGTAACTGAGGTGAGTTAATTGATCCTGCACTTAATATTACTTCTAAACGTGCGTAAATTCTAAGTTTTTTACGTTCACATTCAATTTCAACACCATAAGCTCTATTGAATCTATCAATCAATACTTTGCGTACGAGAGTTTTTTTTAAGATTTTAAGGTTTGATCTTTTTATTACAGGATAAATATAAGTAATATCGGAACTTTGTCTTACTCCATTAGCTGCGGTAGCTGCTGTTATACCTGACCTACATTCACCAGGAATGTTTAAGTCCACGACCCTTTTTATACCCAGTTCATTCCAGGAGTCTACAATGTTTTCTGTTATGTCTCTAAATGTGGAATTAAACCTGTTTATAGTTAAGAAACCATTTTGTCCATATTCTATATTGACTGATTTAATATTTAAAAGTTCTTGATACTGATAACTCTCTAATTTCTTGAAATATGCCTCTACTACATCAGGATGCCAGTCTTCATTGCCAGCGTTAAACCATTCTTCATACTCATACCGCCTTCCTTTAACGTAAATCATTGCATTTATGTTACTGCTTCCACCCATCATCTTTCCTCGCGGCCAGTTTATAGATCCATTTTTATTTGCTTTATTTATTCTTCCGTCGTTTGTAGTTAGGTACTGCCAATCGTATTTAGTACCAAATACCCCCTTGTCTAAACCTGGAATCTGCAAAAAATAACATACGTCATTACAGAAGATATAAATGATGAATAACTTTAATACCACGTTATTATAAGAATCAATTTTAATTCATTAAAGTGAGTTTTTACACGGCTCTCTTCAGGTGCATCACCTCCGGCTTCAATTAATAAAACGGTTATGTTCTTATTTTCACTTAGCCTGTTAGCAATAACACAACCCGCAGTACCAGCTCCGACTATGATAAAATCAAAATATTCAATATCTGTAACAAAAATACCTGTAAGTTTTATACGGAATTTTATATTTTTTTATTTTGCTCTAGTTACGCGATAATACATACTTATTATGATTCACTAAACAAGAGCGAGCTAAGAGCTTCTAAACTAATTTTTTCTGTTTGTATAATATTTTTTTTTTACCATACTCAACGTGATTCGTTGTATAATATACTTAATTATTTAGATACCAGTAAGGCCCTGCAGTTTCACAGATAATTTGGCAGTTTTCCTGTATTTTTCGAGATATTAAGTAGTATCCTAGTTTTATCAATTATATTATTGTTATTAGTATTTCGCATTTGTTAAAAATCAGCTCCCTGCATTTCTTTGCCAATGTTGAAAAGTTTTCAACAATATTGACTCGGTCACTTATTTGAGAAAAATCATAAATATTTAAAACTGCATTTAGTGAAATGGTTATAAGCATATAGACTGAACGATAGATAGTTATTTTCACAGTTTTAATATAAGGGTTTAATAAAGTTTAACTTACTAAATGGTTTATTGCATAAGTCGGTGTCTGGAAGAGGATCAGGATTAATAAAACATTGTGCCGCGGCAAAAAATTGCAACGCTGATGAAAAAATTTGAGGAGCTGTTCCAGTAGTTGGGTACGAGCAACTAGCATTAGAATAACTGAAAAGACAAGCAAAATATTGTTAAACATATTTCACTTCAACATACTATTTTCAGTAATAATACACTATTTTTAACTCCTGAAATGTTCATTATTGATTATAATTATAATACAAAATATCCTGATGTAAATGTATCATCGATGATATAATAGTCATTGAGGTTAGAACTTAAAGAAAAGTAGGAAGTTTACGTTCACATTATGTAATTATTTTTAAAAGATTATTATTAGAATATTCTATTACTTGGACTAACAATAAAAATTTAAATGCTAATCACAATAAACCAATACGAGTACTTACCAAGACATTGTCAAAAGAATTGTGTATCAACAAATCAATCAAGCTGGGAGTATCGGGTCAAATGCAAAAATACTTTTTGGAATGTCGTCTATGTTTGAACTAATAATAACCCACAGACTGTCAAATTTTAAAATACTTATATTCACCTCAAACAAACCACTTATTTACAACACATTTACACACCAATACAATAAATATAAATGGAACAACGTATGTCATTACTCTTTTGTTTAAGGTAATTACCATGAAACGTCCTTGTTCAAATAGTCTTAGATAAAAAATACAAAAGTATTTTATTGACTTCCTGTATGTAGAATATGTACATTGCTTTCTGAAATTCGGTCGAGGACAATTTATACTATAACGTGATAGAAGAAGGTTGAAATTGATGGAACAATTGAGGTGCTGTTATAATGGAGATAAGCAGTATTGAGCACCTGTCATTAGAACCTTCAATAGGTAAATATCCTTTTTTTCTTTGTAACTCGTAATACTGTTTTTACCATTGCCACTCGAAAAAGAGCATCTGATTCATCGATAATAGTGAATAAAACACTCTTTTACATAATGAGTGTATAATAACATATTTAATTTGAACAAGGACGATAATATTACGAATTAAAAACAAAAAATAAATAAAAACCTACTGAACGTGCTGGATGGCTGAATACAGCTGTTCCAGTAGGCTATCCAGTTTAAATTAAGAAAAAGAAAAACTCGCCAATTTAGTTAGTTTTTATTTGTTCTATTAGGTGTCGTGGTTGTTTCAGGCACAGAAAAAAAAGAAAAAAAAAAAACGTTTCTCTTTTCTACGGTTTTAAGTCTCTAGAAAATCTATTATCATGATAAATAGTTAAGACCTGTGATTATCATAATTATACCTAATAAGTTCTTCCAGTAACGAAAATGAGACACTGACTCCAGAATAGTTTTAATATAAAGCAGAAATTAACGGTAATAATTTGGAACCGCCAAAATCTAATAGCAATAACCGTCTCAAAACGAAACAAGAATCTTAACAAAGAATTTCGAAAAATATTCAAATTCTCCATAAATGTTTATATTTTAATCTTTTGTGCTCGTATTACTTACCGATTATATAATCTAATGTGCTTAATATAAATACTTATTATTTATTTTTACGCAGTCAATAATAAAAAGTAGAGTAAGTATGTAACTCATGAAAAAAAAAACATCCAAGTATCCTAATGTAATAACGGTAATACGTACAAGCGTTTTAACGCTTGTAAGTACCTATTACCGATATCACATGGCATGGCATATTAACATAGCATTTTTATAGTACACACTCTTAAGTAAAATAACAAATAATGGCAAAGTACAAGTCCCTGAAAAATTTCTGTGCGGCACCAAGTTAAGTAACGTAGGGTGCGGTTGGTACTTGGATGGGTGACCGTCTGGGCATGATGTTGTCTTTTTGCACAACTTTTTGTATTTTGTAGTGGTACGGAACCCTCACTGCGCGAGCCCGACTCACACTTGTCAGAATGTTTTTTTTTAAACCTATAAAGGTTAAAAAAAAAATTTTTTTTTCTCTAGCATAAGCAGTCTGGTCCAGTGGTAGATCTAGTGGACCCAGGCATTTGGAAAAGCAATAATAATAAAAATTTGATATGTAGGTACTTATTAAGTTTAATTTTTATTACAACTTGTCAATATTCATCAATATTAACTTAAAAAAAACGAACACGTAAGGATACACGATACGCAGGAATATGATACTAATATGAACATAATTTATTTCTATTTGGGGTGTTTATGTACCTCGTATTACTCAATTATATTTTGTAGCGTTTTTGTAATACTACTATAATAATATCGTTTTTTTATTACCCAACAAATTTTCAGGAACAAAAAGTAACGTAACTAAATTGTGTTATGTTTTTCTTGCCTATTTAGAGCCTGCATATCATCTACCTCACAGTGGCGAGTACTAGAGAACAGCGGAAACTGCATCACAGGTGTTGAAAATGTTGAAATGAGTTCATTAGACCCACAAATATATAATTATGGATTTGTTAACTCTAATTGCGCATTATAAGATTTGAAAATATCAATTAAATACGTAAAATGATCAAATGATATACCAAATGGCCAAATTGCATCTGACAACCTTAGAAAATTATTGCAGGAAACTGTCATATAAAGGTTCCAAGTAACACAATCTCATAGATATGCATTTATCTTAAAAAATGCCAATAATTCCATGTAAATACGTAGCAACAATTGAAGCAACAAACAAGGACACGACTAACTTACTGACCATAATAAAAACAGAACCATTTAAAAAAAATGAAAATAATATGCTTTTATTTAGCTTACTACGAAGATTTATTTTACAGATTATGATCTCGTTTCACTAAGTCGGTTCCTCGTTCTGCTATCATATAAGTAGGACCGTTAGTATTCCCACTGGTTATTATAGGCATCACACTTGCATCAATGACTCTAAGGTTTTTAACACCATGTACTCTTAGATGACTGTCCACTACGGATTTGTTTGGATCAGGCCCCATTTTACACGTGCCTACAGGATGATACACAGTTACTACCATATTTATACACACACACTTCCAGTAATCATCACTATCAAGTTCTAAATCATCACACTCGGACCATTTCATTCTTCCCAAAAAACCATCGATGGACTTAAAATATTTTGTATTGACAATTTTTGTGAGCATTTTTATTCCAATAACAGCGGAATTAAGATCTTTTTCATTTAAAAAATAATTAGGATATATCAATGGGTGATCATTTGGATCATTTGTTCTCAAGGATATGTTGCCCCGAGATTCTGGATGTAACAAAATAAAGAAGAAACAGTACAGAGTATGATTTTTGTTCAGTTTCACAATGTGGCTTGGAATTGGTTCATTGTACCGAAATCTATCAGAAAATAAGCTGTAAGTTGTTGAACTTGTATTTTTCCAGAATAACGATACATGATTTTGATATTCTACGTATGTTAAACTCTTTGATGAAGAATAGAATGCCATAACATCACTGAAACTACTTTGAGCTAAATAGCCAGTGCCATTGTTAAGATACTGAAAGGCACCAACATTTTGAGTGGCCACGTCTGGTCCGTCAGGGATATTACCATATATTGTGACTGGAATTAATAAATGATCCTGTAAATTCTGCCCTACTTGTTGAGAATCTACTTTACAAACTATATTTTTGGATTCCAAATGTTCTTTTGCTCCTACACCTGACAGCATAAGTAGCTGGGGTGAGTTAATCGTGCCTGCACTTAATATTACTTCTATATTCGCATATATTATAATCTTTTCCCCCTTTTGTTTTATTTCAACGCCGTATGCCGTATTAGAATCGTTGATCAATATTTTTTCTACTAAAGTATTTTTTAGGATTTTAAGATTAGGTCTATTTTGTGTGGGGTAAATATAAGCTATCTCGGAACTTTGTCTAGCTCCATTTGCTGCAGTACATGATGTGATGCCCGATCTGAAATTCCCAGGAATGTTTAAATCTATGACTTTAGTGAAACCGAGTTTATCCCAGGACTCAACGATTTTATCCGTTGTGTTTCTATACGTGAAATTAAACCTATTTATAACTAAGGGACCTCTATGTCCATACTCCATATTGACTGCCTCATTTTTTAATAGCTCTTGGTACTGATAACTTTCTGCTTTCTTGAAATATGCTTTAACGTCATCAGGATGCCAGTCTTCATTACCAGCTTTATACCATTCTTCATATTCATACCGACTTCCTTTAATGTAAGCCATTACGTTTATGTTACTGCTTCCACCGAGCATCTTTCCTCGTGGCCAACTGACAGATCCGTTTTTGTTTCCTTTGTTTGTTCTTCCATCATTAGTAGTAAGGTACTTCCAATCGTACTGAGTTCCATATACGTAACCATCTAGATCTGGGATCTGTAAAAAAACAAGTATCTTTGAATTTACAATGTGCGTTACATATACCAAGTACTACAAGGAGATGATGTGATTTGGTTAAAGTTGACATTGTTATCATGGTTACTTACACGAGATTCTTCTGGTGCGTCTCCTCCAGCTTCGATAAGTAAAACTCTGATCTGTTTATTTTCAGTCAACCTATTTGCAACAACACAACCTGCAGTACCTGCGCCTACTATTATGAATTCAAAACTATCACAACCTGAAAAAAAAACATTGACAATTATATTTTGACTTTAACATTGTGATTTCAATAACGTGTTGTCATACAAAAACATATTATGAGTACGCTTGTACAGGGATGGCTGGTACTAGTTTGTCGGCGGCTTGTAGATTTATCGTTACCACACGTTGTTAATTGACATTTGTGATTCTTATTTAGGATTTATGAATCTGGCTACATTTAGCGTGAAGTTTTTCAGTATTGTTTTTTTATGGCAGCTAAGTGAAATTAATGATTTTTGGTTATATTTACTGAAATACTTACTGCATACTTTAGCTTCCGGAAGGGGATTAGGGTTGATAAGGCATTGTGCGGCGGCGAAAAATTGTAACGCTGATGAAAAAATCTGAGGCGCTGCTCCAGTACTTGGGTATGAGCAACAAGCATTAGCAGAACTAAAACAAGAAACATCGTTATTCGAAACAGTTTAATTTTCAAAGGTAACACTTAATATAATTAAAATTTGTGTGTAAGTATGTATTTTAGTCCTCACTCAACTCTGTTACGGATGTGAATAAAATTTAGGACGGAGGTAGTTTATACCCTGGAATAACACACACTAGGTATAGCGGGTAAAACCAGTAGCCGCCTAGGCGCCGGTAGTATATATACAAATTAGTATATTTTGTCACAAATAATTTGAGAATAGCTACATTTTTGACCACAGTTAATGTCGAACAAATATTCCATGTGGATACCTTAAAAAAACCCCTCGTTTTTAACCCCCGACACAAACTGAGGGGCGTTATAAGTTTAACGTGTGTATCTGTGTCTGTGGCATGGTAGCTCTTAAATGGCTGAATCGTTTTTTTAAAGGTTAAAAAGCCGTTTGAAGATTATCAGCACTTTTGTATTTTTTTAATTATGTTATTTACAATTGTTCATAAAATAAGCTGGTATGGATATAGTTATTGTCACATTTTGTTTTTACTTTTCCAAATTTTAAACTGTAACTTGATTTAGATAATGAGGTGATAATAAATAATATCACTAAGTTCACCCGCCTGCTGACCTCTCGCTCTACCCTAGAGAAACAGTAGATTATAATTATGCTAAAGCAGTAGGCTGACTTTATACTAATGCCTTGATCACACGTACTGAGCAAACGGGCGAGCGGACATTCGGCCTAGTAGGTAGAACGGGAGCCGAGCTACTGTCTCGCCGCTTCGTTTGGCCGAGCACTCAGCGCTATGTTTATACGTACCGAGTATTCAGCCGAGACCACTGTCTCGCCCGTTTGCTCGATACGTGTGATCAAGGCATAACGCTTCAATAGAGTGAGGTAATCAAAAGTGCACTTCTTCCCCTGCCCGCCTGCTCCTGTTACTTTACGTTACGCTCAGAGCGATATGCGCCCGCGCCGCGTCATTGGGATTTGCCTTTTGTGTATGTCGTCAACATAGAAATAGCGTACTCGCGATCATCGTAATAATGGAGTTGTCACAAGCAAAAATACTGCTGTGTTTTTGATAAATGCTTTAATTTTTTTAACTTTAAACCTCGCATACACAGTAAAAACACTATTGCATGGATTTGTAAGGTACTATAGGTATATACATTACACAAAAAAAAACATAACACAAAAAAAGCGACTGTTTGCTTAGTGAGCGGAGAAAAAAAAAATACAAATCGTAATATATATCTACATAGCATCGCCTTGATCCAACTTTTATTCTATTATTATTGTTTTTAATGTATGTGTAATTTTGTACCTACCATGTTCATTTAGTAAGAATATATAAAAATAAATAAATAAAAAGATAAAAACAAGATGAAATTAAAAATCTATTATACGATAGCCACGCATCGTAGTCACGAGATTAGAAAATGCCTGTTGCCTTCGTCTGCGTATTTATCGTCGTTTACGATTCTTTCGCTATCGGTTTTTTATTTTGATATTTTTTTTGTTATACAATAAGTATAAAAACATTCTTTTGGAGCAGTCTAGTAATAAAATAAACCTTTAAAAAAACTGTCAAAAACCGTTTAGAGACTACAGCGCAAGAAAGACACATGCATACATACATTTGAAAACATTACCCTTCTTCTGGCACAGTTGGGTACAAAGCATTACTCCTTCAAGACTGAGAAACTACTATTTATTTTCTTAAAACCGATAGTATTAACCGTAGCCCTATGACTGACAGTAGGCATTGAATTCGGGGACACATCCGAGTCAACCTACTGCTTTAGCTTCTTATATCTACTGTGTCAGAGATGTTATAGATAGCCATTATGATTATTTAAAATTCGTTCACGTACCAAGACATTGTCAACAGTGTACTGAAACCCCATGTTGTATCTAATTGAACACAAAGTTATCAAAATGTTATTTATAAAAACTGGTTTTATTTAATTAATGTGCAAATCGTTAATTGGCAAAAAAACTTATTTATTAGGTACTTCAACATATCTTGTTACCATATGAGCTAAGTGTATTATTGTTGGTATACCTGTTGATTCGCATAAAATTAAACGTCATATTTTCTGAAACCATACTGTTTAACGTCATAATATTAGTTAATACTAATGATTAGTACCCATAACATCACTACTCCTACCATCACTAATACTAATATTGATAGACATAACAATAACAAACCATAAAAATAGGCCCAAGCTCGCCAGAGCTTAGATATTCAGTGAAGCGCATCTCGACTTGCTGCAGAGACATTAGATGAAAACCAAAGAACCAGGGCGTTCCTTAGCTGCTGAGCGTCACGCGGCTCTGAGAGCCGCTGAAACTCTGGGGCAGACCCAAGCCCGTCGGAGCTTACATGCTGTTCGTCATGAATCTCAAATAGCTGCAGACACATTAGAAGAGTCCCAAAGACGTTGTGATCTAAATGCTGAACGACAGTCTGAAGAACTGAAGACTTCTTTCAGAAGACAAGAGTTCGGTCGTAATACGTGGCAGGCTTCCAATAATGCTACTTTTTTAATATGACCCATTGATTGATTATATTAAGCATCGTTTAGCGAATGGTGAGGCTGGAGCACAAGACCTCACGATTCAGCCACCCCCTTATCTCCACACTACGTCTAGCCCGCCGGTAAATGTAGATTGGTGCGAAGGATCCCGTCGATAACTAGCGTGGCAAGGAGCACGAAAGCCATTGGCACATGCAGGCACCTGCTCTACTACCTCGCCTAGTGGCGCCTAGATGAAGATCTCTGCTATTGTGTGTGGTGTATGGTCTGGTGTTTTTGTTAGATATATTCGTTCGTAGATTTAGTGATCAGGGGCCTGATTTTGTCTTTATCTAGATAAAGCTCAATGTAACATTATTATAAGAATTTTTTTGAGATTGTGGTAGCTTTTTGTGTTTTGATAATTTATCGTTGATATTTTTTTGTTTTTTCTTTGTTGTTTACAAATAATTGGTCTGATGTGTTTGTTATGTGTTGTTTTACGTTATGACAGGCAGCTAATAATCATATCGTAACGGTGTTTAAACTGCCAATATGCCTACTAAAAATAGGATTAATATAGGACGATGCAAGACATACAGAAAAACAAACGACCAAAAGGAGACAAGACATGCGGTGCTGTTTAGCAGAGATTCCAGACAGACACTGTCTGTAGTGCGACAACCGATGAGGTACTAGCATCGACGAAATAATCACCTGTTTCGAAAGTTCAAGTCTCTGACCCATCATCACATGGGTGCATTTCACCTTTTTGACCTCTTTGTGCCTATCAACAGGTGGGCACAAAAAGGCCAGGCGGTAAGAGTTTTTTTAAATGCCATAAGTGGCAAACAAGCAGACGGTCCGCCTTATGGTAGATAGTGATCACAGTCGCCTATGGATATCTGCAGCACCAGGGGCATCACAAATACGTTGCCGATCCTTAAAGACTCTATTAACAGCCCTTTTGAAGAACCCCATATTAAAGCTACTTGGAAATATCGTAGGAGGGGAATATCGTGGGGGCTCATTCTACATACTGTAGGTGTAAGGCAAAAAAGAACGCGTAAAACGCACAGTGTTGTTACTGTGCGTTTTACGCGTTCCTTTTTGCCAACAAGGCACAGGGATAGACGTTGCAAGCTGCGGGCATGGATCTCTCCACCAGCTGCTTCAGTCACGGCCAGATTTACGTGGCCCTGTCCAGAGTAAGCGATGCCACAAATTTATTTGTGTACGCTCCAGTAAATGTAACGAACAATATTGTTAGTAATATATTACTGCAATTTCCGGCACCTCCATTTGTTGGGACTATATAAAGTACACGCAAACAAAGTTGCGGGTACAGCTAGTTAACTTATAAATTTAAAAATGGAACGCACGAAAATTCTTAGCATTTTTTTTAAATATTTTTTTTGTGATTCAATTCGGCGGGAATTTGCCGTAACAATTGAGCTCACTCGACGTGATTTTCGTGTTATGATGTGACTTTAAAAAAAGTTTAAAGCCTCAAGAATGTTTTGAACTTTTAATCAGGACTTTTGGTGAGTCTGCGTGTTCAAGTGCGACTGTATTTAATTGGATTGCTGAATTTAAAAGAAAACGGGTTAGCTTTGAAGATGAGGCGAAGACAGGACGACCGCCAACCGCAGTTAATCAAGAAAATGTCCAAGATGTGGAAAAAAATATTCGTGAAATCCCACGAATTACATACGTAGAGCTTGAACGTGAACTGGGTATTGGATCAACAGCATTGCAAACCATCATTTATGATCAACTGTCACTCCAAAAGCGTTGTTCAAGATGGGTGCCGCACAAACTCAACGATTTGCAGAAAGACCGTTGCGTGGATTGGTGCAAATTCATGATAGCTAAATTTGACTCTGGGGAGAGAAAAAAACATGGCTATATAACTACGACCCTGAAACAAAGCGACAGACCACTGTATGGTGCTTTGAAGATGAGCAGACTCCAACAAAATGTCGCCGAGCACGAAACACACAGAAACAAATGGTTGCCTCATTTTTCTGCAAGACGGGACATATTGCTACGGTGGTGCTAGAAGATCAAAGGAGAGTTAATTCAGAATGGTATGTGACAGTTTGTGCCCCAAGAGTATTGTCAGCTTGGTATGACAAGCGGCCGAAGTCAGGAACCCTGCACCTGCTCTGGTACCACGACAATTACGCTACCCCGCACACTTCTGCCAGAACACTTGACTATTTCAAATCAAAAAACGTCACTATTCTGCCTCACCCACCATATTCCCCTGACCTAGCACCCTGTGATTTTTACCTTTTTCGGAAAATTAAAGAAAAATTAAAAGGAAAGTGATTTCAGAACAAAGAAGATGCCCTGGCTGCTTATAACTATGACATTTCTGAGGTGTCTAAAGGAGAGTAGTCATTAGTATTTTCCAAGTGGTTTAGATGGCTGGAAAAGTGTATACGTGTTCACGGTGAATACTTTGAAAAAATATATAACTGAAATAAGAATAAACTCTGAAACTTTGCTCAAGCGTTTTGAGTATCTAATTTCTTTTGGCATGACCCTCGTAATGAAAGGTTAGTTAACTCTAATTACGCATTAATAGAATATAGCAATATGTAATTAAATATGATAAATAAATAAAAACACAAAATGGCCAAGTTGATGATATAGATATTTTATTATTCTCTTAACACTGTTGTCGAAATACATAAAACGTTAGTTAAAACAATATTTTCAATATCGGGCGGTCTGTTCAATTAATACGGCGGGAGGCCACCGGCATCGTTAAATCGTAAAGTTGCATCTGACAATCTTAGAATGGTAGAAAATTATTGCAGAAAACTTTATCATACAAAGGTTACAAGTAACACAATCTCATGGATAAAGGTTAATCTTAAAAAGTGCTAATAATTCAATTTAAATACTTAGCAACATTTAAATCAACAAACAAGGTCAAGACTAACTGACCAAAGTAGAACTAGAGACATAAAAAAAATACATAAAAGTATGTTCTCTTACTACGAAGATTTATTTCACAGATTATGATCTTGTTTCACTAAGTCGGTTCCTCGTTCTCCTATCATATAAGTAGGACCGTTAGTATTTCCACTGGTTAGTATGGGCATCACACTCGCATCAATGACTCTAAGGTTTCTAACACCATGTACTCTTAGATGACTATCCACTACAGATGTGTTTGGATCAGGGCTCATTTTACATGTACCTACAGGATGATACACTGTTATTACCATATTTATACAAACACACTTCCAGTAATCATCACTATCAAGTTCTAAATCATCACACTCGGGCCATTTCATTCTTCCCAAAAATCCGTCGATGGACTTAAAATATTTTGTATTGACAATTTTTGTAAGCATTTTTATTCCAATAACAGCGGAATGAAGATCTTTTTCATTTAAAAAATAATTAGGATATATTAATGGGTGGTCGTATGGATTATTTGTTCTCAAGGATATATTACCCCGAGATTCTGGATGTAACAAATGAAAGTAGAAACAGTAAAGAGTATGATTTTTGTTCAGTTCCACAATGTGGCTTGGAATTGGTTCATTGTACCGAAATCTATCAGAAAATAAGCTGTAAGTTGATGAACTTGTATTTTTCCACAATAACGATATATGATTTTGATATTCTACGTATGCCGAATTCTTTGATGAAGAATAGAATGAAATAACATCACTGAAACTATTTTGAGCTAAATAGCCAGTGCGATTGTAAAGATACTGAATGGAATCAAAATTTTGAGTAGCTACGTCTGGTCCGTCAGGGATATTACCATATATTGTGACTGGAATCAATAAATGATCCTGTAGATTCTGCCCCACTTGTTGAGAATCTACTTTACAAACTATATTTTTGGATTCCAAGTGTTCTTTTGGTCCTACACCTGACAGCATAAGTAGCTGGGGTGAGTTAATTGCGCCTGCACTTAATATTACTTCTATATTCGCATATATTCTAATCTTTTTCCCATTTTGTTCTATTTCAACACCATATGCCTTATTAGAATCATCAATCAATATTTTTCTTGCAAAAGCATTTTTTAGGATTTTAAGATTAGGTCTATTTTGTATCGGGTAAATATAAGCTATCTCGGAACTTTGTCTAGCTCCATTAGCTGCAGTACATGATGTGATGCCCGATCTGAACTTCCCGGGAAGGTTTAAATCTATGACTTTAGTGAAACCGATTTCATCCCAGGATTCAACTATTTTATCAGTTGTAGTTCTGTACGTTGAATTAAATCTATTTATAACCAAGGGACCTTTATGACCATACTCCATATTGACTGCCTTATTTTTTAATAAGTTTTGGTACTCATAACGTTCTGCTTTCTTGAAATATGCTTTAACTACATCAGGATGCCAGTCTTCATTGCCAGCGTTATACCATTCTTCATATTCATACCGCCTTCCTTTAATGTAAATCATTGCATTTAAATTACTGCTTCCACCGAGCATCTTTCCTCGTGGCCAACTGACAGATCCGTTTTTATTTCCTTTGTTTGTTCTTCCATCATTAGTAGTAAGATACTGCCAATCGTACTGAGTTCCATATACGTAATAATCTAGACCTGGTATCTGTAAAATAAACAATTATCTTTGAATGTACAATGTGTGTTACTTAAACTAATCACTACAAAGTGTGACTTGGTTTAAGTTGTCATTGTTATCACGATTACTTACACGAGATTCTTCCGGTGCATCTCCTCCAGCTTCGATGAGTAAAACACTGATCTGATCATTTTCAGTTAATCTATTTGCAACAACACAACCTGCAGTACCTGCGCCTACTATTATGAAATCAAAACTATCACAACCTGAAAAAAAAAAAACACCGAAAATTATGTTTTGCCTTCAACATTCTGATTTCAACGATGTTACTAAGATGTACTAGTTTTTTCTCTGCCCATTTTATTAATTTATTATACATTTGAGAGTTTTATTTAGGATTTATGCAATCTGATATGATAAGAGTTATAACAGGTAACTGATTTTGGTTATATTTATTGAAATACTTACTGCATACTTTAGCTTCCGGAAGGGGATTAGGGTTGATAAGGCATTGAGCTGCAGCGAAAAATTGCAACGCTGATGAAAAAATCTGAGGTGCTGCTCCAGTACTTGGGTACGAGCAACTAGCATTGGCAGAACTAAAACAATAAAACAGCGTATAATTGGTAGGTAATAAATAATTATAATGATTCCAATAAAAATAAAAACAACTACAAAATAATTTCACAGAAACAATCATATTATTTTAGGAACACACTAATATGATAAATGATGCGAAAGTCTGTGTGTAAGTATGTCCACTCGCAACTCCGCATGGATGTGAATAAAATTTGCTGGAGGTAGCAGTCTAAACTCGTGTTGTTATTAAAGGGATTAGATTGCTACCTCCAGCAATTTTTTTTCACATCCATGCGGAACAAGTATAGTAGTTGCGATAGAATCCGAAACGACGATATTCGACAAAGAACCAGAGTCAACGACATAGCTATTAAAATTTGCAAGTTGAAGTGGCAATGGGCAGGCCACATCGCTCGAAGAACCGATAACCGATGGGGAAGAAAGGTTCTTGAGTGGATACCACGAACCGGAGACGCAGCGTAGGTAGGCCTCCCACTTGATGGACCGACGACATCGTGAGAGTCGCGGGCATCCAGTGGATGCAGATGGCAGGTTGTCGTTCAGTGTGGAGGGTAAAGGGGGAGGCCTATGTTCAGAAGTGGACATCTTATGGCTGATGATGTTGATGACAAGTATGGTGGGTAAAACTGCGAGGTGCTGGTAGTATATATTCTTAAGAGTAAATTATATTGTCACAAGGAAGTTTAAAATTGCCACTTTTTTGTTTATGGTTAATGTCGAATAAACAAACCAAGAGTAAAAATTGTTATTGTAATGACTTTCAATATTGTCATTCTAAAGATTTTTCAAAGTCTATTAACCTCTTTTAACCCCCGAAGCAAGCAGATGGGTGTTATAAGTTTAACGTGTTTACTGTAACCTGTGTGTCTGTGGCATTGTAGCTCCCAAATGGCTACACCGATTGTAGCACGTATAGTTTTTTTTAAAGCTGAATTCATTTAGATTATCCTTAACTATGATTCAAGAAAAAGTTGCAATAATTTACCCAAAACTAGCAAAATATGCTAAATAAAAGCATTAATCTACCTAAATCGATAATTCTGCGTATAAATACGTTGAGTTATAAATGCATATCAAATACGAGTACATACAAAATAAAATTTGCGTCTATAATATTATTTCATTCGCTGGTCTATTTAATTTCGATAATTTTCGCATTACATTGTTTACAATACGAGCACTTACCAAGACATTGTCAACAGCGTACCTAAATTGAAACCCTGTGTTGTATCTTATTTAAATACGAAGTTATCTAATTGTTATTTATAAAAACTGGTTTTATATTATACAAGCAGTTGACAAAGACGTTGTCATGTCCAAATATTAAAAAAAAAATGTGACCGTTCTGTGTTTTTTGTTTGATATGTCAGGAGAGTATCAAACAAAAAAAAAAGCAATATGGTAATAACTCAAACTCAATCATCACTCTAATATTTTCATAAACACTTTCAACATCGATTTGCCTCCTTAATTCAGTGGTAAGATCATTTCTTAGCAGACCTCAAAAGCAAAAAAAAAAATGTCGCATAACGACCAACGTAAAAAATTAACGACCAATAAAAGTTGAGGAAATTTGAGTTTAAATGTCAAATCTTCAGTTCGATCTTCGAGCGATCTTCAGTTGTTTATTGTCAATTGAAAATTGAATAAGTTTTTAGTTCATTCAAAAATTTCATAGAAAAGCCAGCCGTTCTCAATTGATACGATTACCAACGAACAGCATTGCATTTTTTTTATATAGATAGATTACGTAAAACGTTAATTGGCTAAAAACTTATTTATTAGGTACTTCTTCGTGGCTCGAAGAGTTAATTGTATTATTGCAATCCTTTATCTGAAATATGGTATTTAATGTGTCATAATTTGAAGAAACCTCTTATACGAAAATTTGACTTTACGCCATTTAAATAGTTTTATTTTTATTTAATTGAGGGTTCACATTGATATCTACATTAACACATTTACAAAAATATTGTACATTTATATGTATACTAGCTGTGCCCCGCGGTTTCACCCACGTGGTGATGAAAATTGATGATGAAAAGTAGCCTAAGTGTTAATCCAGGACATAAGCAATATATATTCCAAATATCATCCAAATCCATCCAGCCGTTTCTGCGTTATTGAGTAACAAACATCCATCCATACATTCATCCAAACTTTCACATATATTATATTAGTGTGATTAGTGTGATAATCTATATGTGATAACTATTAAAAGAAGTACAGCATGCATTATTTCTTATTATAAAATATGTTTATTAAAAAAGTATTAAAAATTGAGTTCGTAATTAAAAAGATTATTAATAATTAAGAGAAACTAGAGAGTAGTAAATAAATTGATAGAGAATAGGGTAGAGATAAGGGAATAGGGACTGTTATAAAAATATGATAGGCATAAGGCGTAGGCATGCATACATCACGTAGGCCGCATCATCGCTTAACATCAGGCGAGTTGGCGGCCAAGCGCAAGCCTATTAAAAAAAAAAAAAACAAGCTGGTGTAATCCTAGGTTATTTTTTTTGAAACTTAATTACTAACAAACCGGCCAAGTACGAGTTGGGTACGCACACTGAGGTTTCTGTATCACTCAAAATACAATAATTAGAAAAAAAAAAAAAACACTTTAAAATTAAATAAAAATTCAATTTCGATTCGATGAAACAAAAATAAGGTCGTCCAAGTAACCGAATACGCTGCTGAACTTGGCAAAGAACAGAAATTTGTCATCGACTTGCACTTGACCATTATTTATTTACTGCCCCGGTGGCTCAGTTGGTAGTGAACCTACTTCCTGCGCTTGGGGGTGTGGGTTCGATTCCCATCTAGGACAAACATTTGTGTGATGAACATTTGTGTTTGTTCTATGTCTGGGTGTTAATATCTATTTAAGTATGTATTTAAAAATATATATGTATGTATATCAGTTTCTGGCTGCCATATTACAAGCTTTGCTTAGTTTGGGGTCAGATGACCATGTGTGCAATAATGTCCCAGATATTTATTTATTTATTTCTCAACTGAACACCACCACAAACAGCGGTCGTGTTATGTCAGATTTCAGACAGAAATTATGTTCTGTGGATGTCTGTACCACACAGTAGTAGTCCAACTAAAAAAAAAACTAGAAATATTAGTTTAGAATTCTAAATAAAAATAAGTATTCGAACTCAATAATTCGAACTTACATGGCCACCTGAAAGTTAAAAAAAAAAAAAATATCGGACGGGGCATTTAAAAAAAAATGTAAAATAATGCCAACGCTTTTTGATCCAACTACCCAGCTCTTTTATTTTTCACTTAAGACCAACACCATTCTCTTTTATCTCTCATTATTTTACACAAACACTGGCAGTTAACTTTAAAACGACGTTTAAAAAACCAGCCTAAGTTCATAAACGAACGGATTAAACCAACGAGGATTAAATGGAGCGCATAATTTCAACGGCCAGCCCCTTTCACAAAGTGTACCGAACCTTTTTTATTAGCAATGTCAACATTTTTAAACAGACGCTTGTTTAAATAAGTACCTGCAGAGCAATTCTGGCTGAAACACCCTTTTAACCGCAAAAACGTGAAATATTTATGGCTCTATTTCGTCGGAAATTTTTGGTGCCAGCTGTTTTAGTATCATAAGCAGAGACCAGACCCACTTGGTTGTTTGTTCATCTTTGTCAGAAAACAATAAGCTACCAGACAGGTGTTTGAGTAATTAAAAATAACAGGCTAAGTGAAAATATATTTAAATGTGATACACTTATAGAAGAAACTATTTATATTGGCTCATAAAGTTCTCGACATTGTGAGAGTCGCGGGCATCCAGTGGATGCAGATGGCAGAATGTCGTACAGTGTAGAGGTTAAAGGGGGAGGCCTATGTTTAGCAGTTGACGTCTTCTGGCTGATGATGATGATGGTGATGACTTGTACACATTCATTTCAATTTTGTTTTCGGTGTTTGGCTCAATAAATTTATGGTCAGCTTTTTATAACATAAAAAATAACCAACCAATAATAGCCTATTGCTAAGCTTTTTTGAAGTATTTCAGGTGGCTTGAAATTGTAGCAAAATTCATTTTTGTTGGTAGACACCGATTTTATTTCAGACTCTTAAAGCGTATATTTATTCACTTGCACTTTCATAATTCTTAGCACTTTAAATCTAGGTACACTAGGGCTGTAACAATGCAGGCACAATATTCAAGGTGCTTACTGCACCGCTGCTCAGACCAGAATGCCCAGCCTCGCTGTTGCCTCCAACCCGCCATGACGTTTCCCCTTCCCCTTTCCGTCATAGCATGTCAAACGATGATTCAAATAAAGTACTAGGAAAACACATGAAGTACTCGCGAATTCAATAACCATATTTAAAACCTTACAAAATAAATAAACGATATATAAAACCAGAGCGATTATATATTTGGTGTGTCATCGTGACCATTGTCAGCTTGTATCAAACCACTGCGGGGTATTAGGCCTCCTCTCCTTTTTGCCAATGATCCGTGTCTCGGATGCCATGCATGACCTGCGATAGCGATAGATCTGATATTGTCGAACAATTGGGTTGGTTATCTGCCGGCAAAACGCTTGTCCGAGATCAGTAGTAACCATGGGCGTTTTCCAACCAACCAACCATCAACCAACTAGGTTTTAATTTAGGGTTGGGCAAAAAATGGTAATGAAGAGTAGGTACCGTACATTTCTTTAGTTAAACTTGAGTAATATAATGATATAATGACATCGGTTTTATTTCTGTATTTACACTTCGGTAAAGCATACGAATTAATAATTTTGTCAGATGTTTCGTTATCGCGCAACAATAGACTCGTGTTTCACTTTCTACGGCTAGAGACCGACTGCAACGAAATGAGCGCTGGCGCTCATTTTGTAATCTTCAAAAATGCGCTTCTACGGGACCCGTCCATGCAATTTATTTTGGTTGAAGGGGCCAGCCAGGCCAGTCATAGTTGCGTAAGCGCTGCCCCAACGTACCTACTCCCATGGTAGGAACCACATTATTTTTATTTTATTTTAATTTAGAACAGCTCTCAAGGCATTTTTGTAAGAAATTTGTTGTAGCCACTTGCACCCATATAAACTCAAAGCAACTGTGTTAGCAAATGTGACGCGGAATTTCACGCGTTGACATAAATAAGAATCTTCAGTCACATATCTGTCACAATACCTGGAGACAGAGTTTCCTTCTCATTTCCGTTCTATTTAAGTACTTCACTTTTCTGTGGTAGTAACAACTTTTATGTATTTATGACGCGATCTTGTATTTATGATGTCACCTATCAAATCTATCGACATCTCATTTATTAAGCTTTAGGCTGTAGGTACCCCCACATACAGCCTAAAGCTACATCAAATTTTATATCCACATACAAGCATACATAATTATTTACATCCCCGACTCCCTTTTTCGCTTTTCATCGTCATGCTCATGTCGCGTTCAAAGAATTCAAATGAAGCAAAGCGTAAAGAGTTAGCAAAGAATCAAAGACTTTTTTCATAATGCCAGAAAAAGATAATGAAGAAGTCAACATGCGAATACATAAATCATTACGTGTTTCCTGATAACTTCACATGTTCCAGTTATTGCGTTCAATTCAACGAAACCTTAAAGACATTTTCTTCTTTAACGTAAGTAAAAAAACCAATTGAATACCATAATTACAGATATTTAATCTAAGATAAAATACCAAGCATGAATTTTATTATGTACTCATGATTTTATAATAGGAATCAGTTTGTCATCATCAATCAGCCTTTCTTAGTACACTACCACCTACCTGCTCTACCTCCCACCACCTACCGCCACCTGCCTTATAATATGATTTATTCATGCACAATTAATTCATGTATACACAAATCTTATGACATTTTTGTATGTATATAAGTGGCCATTGAACATCAATATTTATTTAAAGTTAATCAAATAAACATCTTTTAGGTCGTGTGTCCATCTTGTGGGTGGACGTCCTACGCTGATGACTTAAAAGAGTCCGCAGGAAAACGCTGGATGCCGCTTCCAATGCTTCCATGTCCAGCAGTGGACGTCCTATGGCTGAAATGATGATGATGAAATAAACATCAGGCAATACAAATCGGAGCAATGGTGGCCGAGCGGTAGCATGTGCGCTTTACAATCTGACAGCACCGGGTTCATTCATCGGCCATGCACTAATGACTTATTAAGTACTTAAATGAACTATGTGCAGACACCATACCATAAGCTGTGAAAGAAAACATGGTGAGGAAACTGATATGTCCAAGAAAGTCCAAGAATGTCTACAAAAAGTTTAAAGACATAAATGACATGCACCAAACATGTGTTGTGCCAGCTAGGTGGATTAGGATCCACCATGCTGTATATCTAGCCTATCTCTCTCTGAGAGACGACCTGTGTCCCAGCAGTCGAAACATTATAGGCTGATAATAATGATGATGATGAATACCAATCTGTTCAGCTGGTCTGTAATCTAAGTGAACGCTCAAGTGAAGTGATAAGCTAAGTTAATGTTAATTTTTCTTGCCTAGTTCTGCAGATAAATGTCAAAATATCGATTTATAAGGATAAAGGACTACAGTCAAGGGTCACTCAACATTTGACTATTCTCTATAGTAATTGACAAGAAAAATACACGCTCACTTAGCTTATCACCTCACTTGCGCGTTCACTTAGCTTGCAGAATAGACCGAATTGCCTTTATTTGCTTTGATATAGTTCATGTGCATTAGATAGCTCCCTATTAGTGCCACATCGGTTGTCATTTTGAAGTCTTATGAGCAAGATGACTAATCTACTAGTTTACTTCTCAGCTTCATTAATTATTATTCACGCATGCTTTTGAAATATAATAAGGCATAATACCACTTAAAACATAATATTTTGTTTATGTCAGCAAATTGTAATGTTGACCGAGACTCCGCACGCGTAAACTTACATATAAACTTTCAACCTCCACTTGCTTCCTTTGATTCGGTACTTTAGCCCTTTGGCAGCGGACCCCTACACTACTTGCAAAATTCCAGCTTTAAGTGGATAGATGGGCAATACAAACTTTCTGTTTCCTCCCTGGATAACACCGATAGAGCTTTTTTTTAATAAAATTTTTCTCTTCTATGGTCAAGCAGCTGGTGTATTTTATTTTAGTTAGTAAAATAGTGTTTATTTCAGTCAGTATAAAGAGTGAGTGGTAATCGTTTTTAAATATAGAGATTAGTATAATAATATAAGAAAGAAGTAAAACTTAAAACTACTTCAAATTTATATAAAGGTAACAGAACTATACAAAGAAATAATAGCTAAATAAAAGCACCTTTGCCCTCCAAATTCTTCCTTCTACGCTTAGTTTTTAAAGACTTAGGAAGAGATTAGGACCGTTGAGGCGGTTGCTCACGTATTGTCCTGGAGTGCTACCATAATCTCAAAAACATTCTTACAATAATATTACATTGAGCTTTCCTTTAGCCGAGAGAGCAAGACAAAATTCAATGTTAGTTTTTGAGATTTTGGTAGTCTACCTGAGAAGAGAAGAGGTGACAGTGATCGAAACAGTTTGCTTTGGCCAAAAATTTAAACATAGCAAGTATTCATAATTTTTACATCAAGTGATGACTCTAAATTAAAATCCAAACTAATTGATAAATATGTACAATAATTATTTATGTATGTGTCAATGTACTCGTATATATACGTTTTAAGCATATTTTATAACTAATCGTATTTTTGTGCTACGAATAATGTATATTAAAATAAAATAAACCACACCTATGGCCAATATTTAAAATATCTAAAAAAATATTTAAAATAGAAAATATTTATGGAAGAGATTGCTTTTTAGTGATATTTTCTATCTGTTTGTAATTTTTATTTCTGGTGTACACAATAAAGAGTTTCTATCTATCTATAAACCACCTATAAGTAAAATCGGCTGATTGAACTATGGCTTGGGAACAATCAGTTCAACAACTCCCAGCACTAGTCCCGTGAACTGAATTTCTATGTTTGCATTCAAATCCGTAGACAGATCCATGCTAGTGCCAGCTCCTTTCCTCCTAAGGTGATGTTCTTTTATTTTTATTGATAAATGGGTCGTGAGACATTCTAGTCCAGTTTTCAACCACATTCTTAAAATAACTCTAATGGATTCTCAATTCAACTTTATTTTAACCGAATTTAAGGAGAGGGTTTTTTATTTGAATATATATATATACTTTCAGATTGCTCCCATCAAATAGAATCAAACATAAGTTTTGTTTTTAAATCAAAATAACTGGATAATTCCTTACCTATAATATCATATTTCATAATTTCGTAGTTTACTAATTTTGAAGTAAATTTTTTTAAATTAAAAATTATCCAGAATTATTTGTGTGTATTATTGGGATGATACGCGATATCTTGGCCGATTTGTAAATAATTTAATTATTCTTTATTTTTATTCAATAATTAGGCTATCGAGATTGGTACCATATAACTTTGAAGAAAATATTCTACCTCTAAAGGTGAAAACTTTGAGGATTAATCCCGTTTATTGAATTTCATCCACTTCTCGTGAAGGTGTCTTATTATACATTTTTGTAAAAAAAATTATATGGTGCTGGCATAATATTTTAGCTACTAGCATCAGTTCAAATAAAAAAAAAACTATTTAACACAAAATAACAAAGAACAACAAGAGAGCTTCAAGGAAAGAATATTTTTTTTCCACAGATTTCACATTTTTGTGTGTTTTTCACGCTGTATGGTCGTGTGTGTGAATACAGATGGAAATAGTGTGCGAGTGAGATGTAATGATTACATGCGCCATTTTAGATTCGCCTTTGTTTACCGGGACAGCATGCGCACCGCGACAATTTTTTATCGCATCTTTTTATCGTGCCAAAGCGAGACAGGTGTATATGAAACCGTAGACACCTTTTCGCGTTCTTGTTCGACAACGTGACGACAAGATTTTGTTGCGGTGCGCATGCTAGCTATACAGGTTGCCTTTATAGACAACCTGCAGGCCTAGCACGGGCCGTGGACAGATTGTCTTTCCACCGTTTTTATCCCGCTAGAAAGAGACAAACGTATCCATATTCTAGCTCTGTCGCGTCTACGCGTGGATAAAAACGGTGGAAAGACAATTTTTCCACGGCCCGTGCTAGGTCTGCTGTCAGCTGAAACTTTATCTTTTGTTTAATCTTCACTCTGCAAAGCTTTTATTGATAATGCTGCTCACGATTAGGGATGCAGATCAAGCCGATATTTATCACGTAAATGACACGGGTATTGTTGTTTATACGAGAAAAAATTTACTATAAATCACGGGGTATCTGCGTGTATCTGAATATCGGATGACATACGGTCCGGGAGAAACATGAGCTGATACTATAAAGAAAACAAGAGAATAAAATTATTATAAAATACAACCCGACTTTAAAAATTGTATTGAACTGTATTGTAAAAATACAATACAACTTTTTCGCAAGTGCTCGTACTAGGGCTACTATTAAGCAAAGTTTACTTACGATTTTTCCCCTCTAATTTTTGTTCACGGACGCCATCTTGAATTATTACGCTACGTCACTTTTCCACTATTAAAACAATTCAAATGACACCTCATATAGGTATTGAATTTAGGCTGTAAGACGTGCCAAAGAAACCACCATACATTCATCATACAAATTTGGACGGACGGACAGACAGACAGACAGACAGACAAACGGACGGACAGAACAAATTTATAAGGGTTCTTTGTCCGGCTACGGAACCCTAAAAAGGAGCAAATGTGAGTATGGAGCCAGCTTTAAATTACTTTTTAAATCAAGAATTGAATTAGTTATACTGGGTTACGCATAAAGAGTGTACTAAGTCCAAAAGAGGTCATTATACTCATCATTATGGACAAATTTTACTAAGGGGCCGACCGTAGTAAGTTTTTTCATAGTAATGAGTACAATGACCTCCTTTCGGCTTAGTACACGCTATCTGCGTAACCCTCTATTTTAATAACTGGAACGCTTGTTATCTTCACTTCGTTTCTTATATTGCATTTTCAGGCGATTTTATTTTGATTCTAAATCGTGTTTGACACTATGACATAGTCTGTGAAGTGATTTCTAAAATACCTTTCCTATAATTATCATATGCAATTGGTCTACTAAACAATCATGCCGTAGATATCATTATTTTTCTAAACGCAAACGAAAAAAGTTCAGACAGACGCGCAAATTCTGCGGAGACGTTTACAAATAGCTGCCATTTTTCACACGCATCTGATTTAAGTTTACGAAAAGATTTGCTGCGATAGCCACGGAATGTCTGTACAAATAGAGGCACCGTGGCTTTGTTCTGGCGAACTCATCAAGTTTCAGATAAATTCGCTTGATAATTTGAATTGCTATCATTAATAAACCACACTCGCATCCGGGTAAATGGCATGGCATTTTTAGGCTACTTCATAGGTTTACTACATTTAGGCTACATTTTTAGGTGTCATTTTTAGGCTACTTCAAAGAGCTTGGCTATATTCTATTTATAGATTTTGTTTCAAAATTATCTGCAAATTAAATTATTATTATTGTTCCATGTAAGGTATAAAGAAACCTGCAACACAAGCTCTGGCCCCTGGATTCTACTAAACCAATTGTTTTTCAATTATTAATGAATTGCCTCATTTTTTTCTTTTGACACTTTATCTATACCAAAAGTGTCGAAAGGGTAATTTTTGAGGCAATTCATTATCAATTTAAAAACAATTGGTTTTTCACTTTTGACACTTTATCTATACCAAAAGTGTCAAAAGGGCAATTTTTGAGGCATTTCATTAACATATTTACAAACAATTGGTTTAGTAGAATCGGGGCTCTGCTTAGTGTTGGTTCTGTGAACCAACCTATTTGTTACAAGAAGCTAAAGTGTATTACTTAAATATTAAGAATTAAAAACTGTTTTAATGATGAATTTCTAGTGTAATTCCGCTTCTACGTCGCTTCAAGTACAATAAGGAATTTGTGATAAATATTTGTTGGTAATGTTAATTTTATTGAGTTAAATTTTGCCTAACCTGATATAAAATATTAATTACATAAATTGAAAATTAACGTAACCTGAAACAAAAATTAATTAATTCTGAAAAAAATTTAATTATAAAATTATTAAAGTAGTAATCTGAAACAAAAATTAATTAATTCTGACACATGATAATACTAAATCTGAAAACAAAAATGTATTAATTCTGAAACATAAAATATATATTAATTAAAATTACATGTATTATAATTGAATTTAAAAAGTAATAAATTGTACCCGTTTCCTTAGTGCACTTTGTCGACACGTGTTTCGCCTCTTCACGAGGCATCCTCAGGACGTGTTGACTCGTCGAGCGCTTGGCCGAAAAAGGCCAAGCCGTTGCCGTTGGCGGTTGGTTTGTTGGCTTTTTTCTAGAAATTCATCATTAAAACAGTTTTGAAAATGGACTTCCGCAAAGTAACGCCTGATTCAATCAACTATTAAGAATCAAATTTTTCTATTTCTGATTTTAGCTTATTATTGGCGATTGTTGTTCTTACTAGACTCTAGGCAAAGTATACCTAACAGTACAAGGTATCATAATAAAGTATTTGACTGTTTATAACCGAATTTAAGAAAGGAAGACGGTTCTATGTTCCACTGTTTTTTTTTAAATGTATGTTCACCGATATCTCCGCCAACTGTTGACCGATTTCAAATAAATTTGCTGAACATCGACCTCTCACAAAGCAAGTCCCTTAGACCGAACGGTGCGTAAAAATAAGTAGGTAATTGTGCCGTGCTTACTTTGATTAATTTGGAGTTAATGTTTATTAATTATATATATTTTAGGGCGACCAACAGCTTGAGACTAGAGCATTAAGTAGACTAGGCATAGGGCATTAACTAGATATGGAAATATATAATGTAGAAATTACCATACTTACCAGGTTTCGCGATACAGGCTTAGTCCAGTGCAGGAATCATATCAGAATATATTTATTAAGGACAACAGCAAATCAAACTAAAAATCACTATTAATGAAAGTTGTAATAACCTCCCATAAATATAAGCTCCCAGATAATATGTTTGTAATATTTATTTATTTTTTTGCGATAAGCGGTTTAGCGGTTAGTTTAAAAAATTGGTTAAAACATTTGAACACGAACCATACTTGTACCGAGGCATTTATTTCTCTCATGTTTGTCTGATCTAACTATAGGTTTAAAAGTTAAAATTTCGATGTACTTGATTTAAATAGTATATCTATTTGATTAAATTGACCCTTTAAAAGTAAAAATGTACAGAACATGCGTAAGATTTCTAAAAGGGATCAAACATTGTAACTACTTAATACCATCAAATACCATGGAGAGTTCTTATAGTCCCTCTTCTTATTTATGAATCCAAATTCCCATACCTTTAACATGCTTTAATTAAGGTATTTTAATCCCGTACTCAACGGTTTAAATCCTCCAGACCCTTTGATGTTTTCATTCGTTTAATTCTATTCGTTCATGCACTGAATCTCTTTGTATATAAGAAGATTTAGCAAAAAAAGACTCGTAAAATATAACTGGTACTCTGACTGGCCGTTGTTTACATGTTTAAATTGAGTTGTCCAGATTACTACTTGGATAACTCTGAGCTATGCAGAAATTACTCTAAGGACAGTTGAATTTTGATATATTTTTCCTCAATGGCTATTTAGATAGATCTGAACAGCTTCAGTTATAGTCGCACTGTGGACAATAGAGAGCTATGGTCGGAGTTTATTTGCGCTATTTAATCCGGAACGAGGATATTAGTCGAAGTGGTTCTTCGGTCACTGACATAGCTGCTATAGGATTTGCAAGTTGAAGTGGCAATGGACAGGCCACATGGCTCGAAGAACCGATAACTGATGGGGAAGAAATATTCTTAAGTGAAAACCACGCACCGAAAGACGCAGCGTGGGTAGGCCTCCCAATAGATGGACCAACGACATTGTGAGAGTTGCGGGAATCCCGTGGATGCAGCTGTCAAGATGTCGTGCAGTGTGGCGTTCTAAGGAGGAGGCCTATGTTTAGCAGTGGGTGTCTTCAGCCAGAAGACACCCACTGCTAAACATAGGCCTCCTGATGACGATGATGATGATAAACAGCTTCATAATCATACACATTGGTTAACAGAAAAAAAATTGGAAAAGTATTTCTCATCATATCTTCCTTGGGCTCATGAAAATGTGTTACGCAATAGCGCTTACGAGTTTTGTTGATACTTTAAGATGGATGTTTTGTAAACTGACTTTTGTTTTGTTATTAACTTTTTGTGGTTGTTTTGACACACTGTTTCACTAAGTTTCTTTTTTTTGTTCTAAAATAAAATATTTTTATAAATACCAGTAGTGGCTGAGCGGTAGGATGTGCCCTTAAAAATTTGGCGGCACCCGATTTAATCCTCGTCCCTGCATCAATGACTTATTAAGTACTTAGATAATAGTACATTGTTATCTAGGGGTGAAAGTAACTTATTTAGTCCCGAGACGGGGTTTGGCGCCCGAGCGTAGCAAGGGCGCTAATAGTTCGAGGGACTAAATAAGTCTTTAATCCCGAGGTTAAACACTGTGCTTTTCATTACCAATACAAGGTAACTAAATAAAAAACATGAACTGACTAAAGAAAATGTGTAGCAAATGCACGAGAACTGCGGGACCATAATCCTCTAACAAGAAAAAAAAAAGTTGGAACATGATTCAATACAAATGTGAAAATAGAACTAGTTTTTTTTTTTACAATTTGAGTGTCTGTCAGTTGCCAACTGTCACTGTCAGTTGAAAGTGATTCTCCCGAGGGCTGAAATTTATTACTTTCAACCCGCTCCTCAGGCAACGTCAGACCTACTTTCCGAGTATGAATAGAAAATGATTTTTTCAGTGCAAACAGACGTACGTCCATCTGACTCCAAAAATTTAATTGCCATATGTGCCAAAGTGTTGTCCACACCGTTCGCATTGAACTTATTGGATTCCTCCAAATTCACACAAACTAAGCTGTGATAAATTGCTTCGGATTAGTATGTTACTTTGAATACAGCGCGATCCGACCCGACCTTTGAAAAATACCGAACAAAATGGCAGCTACCCAACAAATAAATAATACCATTGAGTTTAAAAGGCTACAGCGTTGAAGTGTATAAAAGCTTCTTTATCTTAGGGAAGGTCAAAATACTACATGCTTAGGTTTTCCGATGTAGCGTCCACTTACGCGACAAGAATAGAGCTAAATAGTAACTTTAGTATGAGATCTAATACGAGGCCAAGGCTTATAACGTTGTATTACGAGAATAGAGATGTCTTCTTCTAGATTAAATTATACATTTCTTAGATAAATTACGACGAATAAAATAATATAAGGTTATATGTCGGCTGTAAGAGTAACTACATGTAATTAGATTAGGAAATATACTTTTCACTCCAGAACATTATGAACTCTGATCGGATTTAGACGCTCAGTTCAGAAAAGGGAAGTTATAGTAAGGTGGCACGGTGGTTGTGAACGTATCTGGCCTAGATCAGGCCTGATGCTTTTAATCGAATTCACCCAGCAGACGACCTTACTGCCCTTACTGCATGTGGACTATATGACGCTGCAAGTTTCTTAAAGTACGTGAAAAATTAGTACGAGTAAGTGTGCTGTAATTTTCTTTAACGTGAAATGTTTCACTTTGGCGGGAAATTCAAATTGCAAACAGTTTTTTTGTCCTTGTAGCTAGTCCACGTAATTATTGTGAAATGACACAGTGTTTGCTAAAATTGTTGGTTGTTCTTTAAATTATCATGTACAGCTATTAATCAGAAAATCACCATATTACTTACATTTGTCAATAAACCGTTTGAAACAGCAAAAATTAGTTTATTGCCAAATGTATGTAACAATGTGTATTAGAGATAAATAGCTTTACGTGAGTTTGTAAAGAATGATAATTAATTTTCGCAAACATCATGATCGTTTACAATAATTACCCGGCCTAGCTACAAGAACAAAAAAACTATTTGTAATTTGAATTTCCCGCCAAACGTGAAACGTTCCACCTTAAGTGGTTTATCGGTATAAAAAAGTGGATGAAACATTTGAACACGAAAGTAATTGTACTAAAACATATCCTTCTTGTTAGTCTGATCTGAATGTATACTACAGTATCTGAATGTATACTACAGTATACATTCAGATATATCAGCATACATACATCAGCATAGGTAATTATAGTTTTAATAACACCTATACTTGTTTTATTCTAGCTTTCGTGATGGGGTTTTTTACAGAAATAAGTCATCCCAAATCCTATCACCGAATGCGTATCATTAGTTTAATACGGATTGAAAGGCAATGTTTTAGCTACAGCGTAAAAAGTGATCGGCTCTGTTTTGGCAGCTCGAGTGACTAGCACAGATGCAAAGAAGTTCTTAGTTCCAGATCCTGTTTGTCATTGACGGGTATGTGTACTATCAGATGAAGAACTTGCTTATTTCGACACTGAGTTTATTGGATACTAGCCGTCCGCCCCGGCTTCGCACGAGTGTAAGCTCGGCCTTCGGCCTCGCTACAAAATATAATATAGCCTATGTCACCCGGGGATAGTGTAGCTTCCCAACAGTGAAAGAATTTAACAAATCGGTTCAGTAGTTTCGGAGCCTATTCATTACAAACATACAAACATACAAAAATAGGTACAAATCTTTCCTCTTTATAATATTAGTGTAGATATGGCAACAGCCGCTTCAGTCTTCCTACCTACCATGTCTGCGAGTAGAAGTCTGTCATTACGACAACATTACTATAAAATAAGCTAGATGGCGTTATAAATAATTATTAAAAAAAAAAAATTTTACTATTTATTATCATAAATTAATATAGCCTATGTTTCAATCAGGTATTTTATAAGCATATTCATGGAAACTGCTTTGAAATCCTTCTAGTAGTTTAAAAGATGTGCACGGACAAACAAACAAACTGACAGCCGTCAGATTTGTAGTTCCATAGTTTGAAAATAGATTGCGTACTAAAACGATGTTTTGCGAAAAAATTGTAAATTTGCTTAAGCTTTATGAATAATATTATTAAAAACGTAATAAGGTATTCAATAATTCCTAAAATAATGAGTGTAAATGGATCGTAGTTTCACAAATATGAAAAGTGCGTCTATTATAGGTAAATACGACACTTTACCTGAATCACGCAAACGGGATTTTTTTTGCAAGTTAAACCGATATCTGGTATTGCTTCTACTTAGTTAGAAGTCATGTGTGAAGGTATTTGATCAACACATTTATAATATGGTAGGGATACAGGGTTACAGAGCGATGACATATGCAGTTTACAATCTGTATGCACTCGGTTCGATCCTCGGACCTGCAAATTCGATGTCATCGCTCAAAAATGGTGAAGTGAAACAAAATGAAGAAATCGGTATTTATACAGTATTATTACATTGACCAGTATGCACTATGTATGTATGTATGTAGTTCATGGTGAATAAGGGCCCATCTTCTCTCTCTCTCTCTCCTTCTGAGAGAAGCTCTGTGTCCCAGCAGAGAGAACATGAAAGGCTGATAATGATGACAAGGCGAAAGAAGGTCATTCTCATTACTATGAAAAACACTTTTCATAAGACCAACTCTAAGTTCGCAAAAATTAAATTCTATTAAAAAAAATATCATTTAGTGTACAAACAAAATGTTAAAACAGCTGATATGTTTTGTCGGTTGCAGGGTTGGCCTTCTAATTCCATATTAAAAGTTGTTTAGAATGATGAGTACGATGAACTATTTTAGTACTATCGTTCTGTGTAACATTGTATACAATAGAAAATCACCGTATAAAATTTGACTTTGGAACATTTCAGACTGAATCTCGAACCAGTCAACTGAACGTTATGCGCGATATCAACGCCAATAGGTATAAAAGTTCAGTTTTATCATTTGACCGCACAAATACGAAAGGGTTGTCACATACCACATTTGTTCATAAAATTGGAGTCACGACATATAAACTGATAGAAGCGTAGACATATAAAGGGTGTTGGACAAAACGGTATTCATGCAGGCAAAGCCCCGGGAGGCCTTTGTCGGGGAAACAAAAATATGGTCGGGACAGTTCCAAGAGATTTGAATATTTTTTCTCAAGGTCTTTGTTACGGCCTTGATTTGTTTTATTTCTACTAATGTAGTTGGATACCAAACAGAGAATTTGTTTATAGATCCTACGTTACTAGTTGACATTTTATTGGTTTGACTGATTTATTTTACTCTTATTATTTTTCTGGAAGATGGCATTTAGTACAGGGTTACGCAAAAAGGTTGTACTAAGCCGAAAGGAGGTAATTGTACTCATTATTATGAACAACTTTTACGATAGGGCTGACTTTGTAGTCGCAAAAAAAAAAAACTGCTGCTCCGTAGAAAAAACATTATGAAACTTGCGATTTCAGGGCCAGCCAGTGAGGTTATATTCAGTATTTTTGACACCTTTATGCCTATTTTCACTTACCTAGGAGTTGCCTAAATTAGATGACTAAATATTTAGGAGTTGCCAGGGCAAAAAAGTTTTACCAAACTTTAGGTAATAACTAGTAACGTTAGGGGTGCCTAATGATATAACTCTTAAACTGACATCCCGCGCCGCGCTCGCTCACACATATAATCACCGCGCTGACTTACTCACATCAAACCACAGATAACAGTAAAAAAATTGTTAATTTTGACTGGCAATTCTTAGATTAAGGCGTGCGTCGCCTCGTTCGTGGTTAGTAAAAACGGCAGTAGCTTAAATTTATATTCACTAGTTTAAATACTACCTGTAACCAAATGAGTAAGCGCATAAAGCATTCGTGTCAAATAAAGTGCACACAATAATATCATTAAGTACTCCCTTGTTATTGTCCTCCTGCCTTTTGTTTTAATTATTTTACACTCTCATGTCCACTGTCTTTGTGGAAATTAAATTACCACAACGACGATATGAGACGTTAATTTATTTACAGAGAGGAGGTTTATGGTGGTGATAATAATTAGATACTTACTTTGGATTTTGTACAAAATGTATAATAAGGTAAATGGATTATAAAGTAAAGAGCGTCAGCACAATTAACTCCTATGAATATTCAAAATAAGACTTATCAGTATCAATCACAGAAAAGAGAAGTAAATAGAACGGAAACGAGAAGAAAAATCTGTCGCCAGGTATTGTGACAGAACCTTGATTTAACATACTTATTTAGATCAACGCGTCGAACTCCGCGTCACATTTGCTAATTGATTTCGAATTACTGAGGTTCCGTTTATATAGGTACAACTGTTAAAAAAAAAAAACTTACAAAAATGCCTTGACAGCCGTTCTAATTTAAACTTTTTTTTTTGTGTGGTGTCAATAATGCCCGTTGCAGACGATACTAATAAAAAAACTGTGGTATCAATAATGCCCATTGCAGACGATACTAATTTAAACCTTTTTTTTCTGTGGTATCGAGAATGCCCGTTGCAGACGCTACAAATTATTTTCTTTCTGTGGTATCAATAAAGCCCGTTGCAGAGGATACATTTTTTTCTGTGGTATCAATAATGCCCGTTGCAGGCGATACGCAGTACTCGCACGAGTATCACACACGTAAACACTGCGAAACGCCTGCAACGAGTCACAACACTTTCTGCTTAGTGCCAGTGGCAGTGGAAGATGCTTATTGCTTAGTCGTCTCGCTCCAAGCAAAAAGTGCTACAGCTCGCCCCAGGCGACGCGCAGCACTCATGCTAGCACCACTCGCGAGAGTTTACTGCGCGTCGTCTGCGACGGGCATAAGAATAGGCAGTATCATTATTATAAAAAGCGCCCTGTTGTTTCACCCGCGTGGTGATGAAAATCGGTGATGATGATGATGTTGAAAAGTAACTTATGTGTTAAACCAGAACATAAGCAATGTATATTCCAAATTCATTCATCCCAACTTTCACATAATATATGATATTAGTATGAAGTGTTATTAGTGTGATGAAAATTGATACTTGAAAACAAAAAAACCTAATTCTTCTAAGCATGTAAAGCATGTAACTACGGCCCTGATCCAACAGAGAATTCAAACATGTACTCAAAGGAATTCTTCGCAATGTTTAAAACCGTTACATGACTGTAGTGGGTATGCGAAATGCACTGCATTCCTGTTGCGTGCTGTTAGAAACAAAGGCATGTTTAGCATTATCATCGCTGGCTTGATTTTGGGGACAATCGCGTTTCAAACATTGAAAGAATTCACCAAACCTGAGCTATGGACTGAAATGTCTCATTTGATCAAAGAACAGTCTTTAAGCGGCAGTAAAGCAAGTGAAGTAGCTTTTTTTCCTATTGAGTGACGAGACGACCAGGTACGAGTGATTCTGAGCCCTTATTCTCTATTTCACTTGAGATTCTTTGCCATAGCCGTCAGTTTTTTTATTGATGACTAGCGACGCGCCCCGGCTTCGCACGGGTGTAAGCTCGGCCTTCGGCCTCGGTACTATGCCCCGATCCAGGAACACAAAATTTCATCAAAATCGGTCCAGCTGTTTAATCACCGTTTAAACTTTCCCTGGGCTACGACAAACATTTCAATACCAAAATCAGCTAAATCGGCCCAGCCGTTCTCGAGCCGTGTGTGTAAATTTGTTCCCACTCAACTCCGGGTCTTATACCCTGGATTGACATGTAAACTTTTTTATGAATGATTTATTGAATACTTACCCTCTTTTGCATTAATCTACGTGACCTTAACTCATCAGTGTTTCTTATACAATATTAGAAGCAAAGTGTAGACTTTCATTATGTTCATAATTTGAGAAAACATACCTATTGTAGACATATGTCATTCTAAATGTGCACGCCCCTCCACCACACTACGCATTTTGTTAGTTACAAGAGTAGCTAGGTAATTATTATTTATGACTCTTGCGTATTCTTAAATTCGTGACATGAAAATAAAAGTTCTCGAAAATAAATGATTACTATAAAAACGTGCTAACAAACTCAATTCAAGATTTTTGATTTCTTTTGGTCCCCACTTCTTAAAGTACCTAATTAAATGATCAGTTCCGACTACGAGATAGTATGAACAGTAATTGCTCAAACTATATGCGCAAGCGACAGTGTGCATTAAGCCCAACCACGGCTAAATGTGTCTTGCTCAAATTAGGTACGTTGCACATTCGCTAGCTTAGGTTTGGAGGCACCGTATAATTTTATTACGAGTGAGCTTTGAATAAACTCATTCATTCAAGATTTAAGATTTGAGAGCGTACTGTTTAATTTACAATATAACATGTATTCTTAGAAAATAATAATATCGTTTCTACATCTAATTGAACAAAAAAAATACAATATGCGAAAACTGCTATCTAATAAACTCAGTAATCTAGTTATTTATCAGTATTTCAAATAAAATAAAATATTATTCACCAAAGAACCAGAATCACCGACATAGATAATAAAATTTGCAGGTTGTAGTGGCAATGGGCAGGCCACCCGACAACCCGACAACCAGACAACCGAAGGGGAAGAAAGGTTCTAGAGTGGAGACCACGAAACGGAAGACGCAGTGTAGGTAGGCCTCCCACTATATGGACCGACGACATTGCGAGAGTCGCGGGCATCCAGTGGATGCAGACGGCAGGATGTCGTTCATTGTGGAGGTTAAAGGGGGAGGCCTATGGTCAGCAGTGGATGTCTTCTAGCTGATGATGATGATAAAAATATTATCCAATGAGAATGAGTTGACGACTGCTCATGTCTTCTTTTTTCGCATTCGCTCCATTGTCTTGAAATGAAATTGCATTGCTGGTAGATATTTTGTAAAAAAAATTACGTCTTACACTTACTTGCATACGGCATTATGAAAATGTAATTTAAAAAAATGACGAGACGAGCGAAGGCGCTCGCCTAATAGCTCTTCACGCTTGCTCATAACAGCTCACCGCCACTCAGAATTTTGAACTTCAACAGTTCAAAACCCTGGATGGCAATGCACTGCACTCGTCACCCCGAGATATAAGATGTCAAATCTCTGTGTGCCCTGTAATTTCGCTGGAAACATTGCCCTTCAATCCGGAACACAGTAGTGTTTGGACACTACTGCTTGGCAGTTGAATAACTGGCAAAGGTGTGGTACTTCCCCAGGCGGACCCCTGCAAAAGAGTCCTACCACTAGAAAAACTGCTTAATAAGATTGACCATTAACTCCTGGTCTAATAGAGAATGCGAGGGGAACAGCTGCTTCACACGCGAGAAACTGCGAAACTAAAATAGTTATTCCCTAGACATAAAACATATCTAGGTATTTTCAGACTAATTTACGTTGAATGCACGTTAGTTTTAAATAATATATGCACATTTTTGAAATATTTACTGTGCTTCTCCGTTCTACCTGAAATGTTTTCATTACTCATTAACCGACTTCAAAAAAGGAGGACGGTTCTATGTTCCACTGTTTTTTTTAATGTAATCATAATCAATTTATTAATAACAGTTGTTACAGGTCAAGGGGTAAAAAATTAAAATTATTATAAGTTTAAATATTACAAAAAGGGTAAAAAATTAAAATATTCAATTGAGTACCTATATTGTACTATAATATGCCACATGTCAAACACTATCTAATAAAATAAAATAAACTAAAATACAAACACAAGTCAAAAAATAAATCAATAAGAATCACAAAACATCGTATAAAAATCTCACTAACAAATTTAAGTAATAAAATAAAATATGAAAGTCTATAATCAAAATTTATGATTCGAATTACACAAATTCATCGTAGCTGTAGAAAGTTTGCTCGACAAGCCAGCGCTTGAGCCGTGATTCAAAACTGCCCATCATCGTGGGCGAAGACGTGATATGAATCGGCAGATTGATATATACTGTTGGATCCATAACATGTGTCGACTTTTCCGACCTCTCCAGCGCGCGAGGCACCTCCGCGAGTTTGTCCCTGTTGCGGGTGCTGCTGAGCATCTTGTAAGAGGCCTGGTTTAATCTGATATATACCGCAACCTGGAATATATAACCAATGCTGGCAATGACAGAATCCCAAGCCTCTTCTATATAGAAGAAACGGATTCACTCGTGATTTGAAGATACCCTGAGTGCCAAATTGTAACTACCGGGGAACACCCATCCATGTAGCACATTCCACAGATTAGCAGTTCGCACAATAAAAGTGGAAGAAATGTGGTCCCAGAGGCACCAGAAAATAATCTTAGTGGCCTTTAAATGTTAACCATTTGGCTATATTAATCTACATTTTCGTAAGACTTTAATTTTCGTCAGTCGAAACGAAAATGAATTATTTCTCCAACTTTACGGAGTTTCACCACAAGGGAATCGAAACGAATAAATACTTATTCAGAACTTTATATCACTTCTTTTTGGAATTAAGAGGGATTCGGTTTATTCAATAATTAACACCGATTTTCCCGGCAGATTTATAATTTGAATAACCGGAATAAAACGTTAACCGAGGAAGTTTGAAAAAGTAATTAAAAATAAAAGAGGAAAAGAGAAAAGTTTCGGCACGTTTATGGTTTTTGTAGATTTCATTGCGATACATGTAAACACGACTAATGTTTTAATTGTTAGATTAGAAGCAAACACTTCACCTTTGGACCCGTGTCTGTCCTAAAACTGCGACCAGAACCACCGGAGGATGAGCAGCAGCGTCCTATTAGTATACGGTGAACGTACTGCGATCCCCAAGACACCTGCCACGCGTGAGGATTCTGGCAACACCCCTCTCTAAGAGGGAGGTCTTTATTCAGCAGAGGACGTTTACTGGGTGATGATGTGACGTCGTTGAAGTTGAAGTGGCAATCACATCGCTCGAAGAACCGATAACGGATGGGGAAGAAAGGTTCTTGTGTGGAGACCACAAACTGGAAGACGCAGCGTAGGTGCCACCCACTAGATGGACCGACGACATTGTGAGAGTCGCGGGCATCCAGTGGATGCAGTTGGCAGGATATCGTTCAGAGGGGGAAGCCTATAACGTCTTCTGGCTGATGATGAGTTAAAAATATATGTGGTGGTACGGAACCCTCAGTGCATTAGCCCGACTCATACTTGGCTGATTTATTACCCCCTAGTAAAGACCTCTTTTTCGTTTAGTACCTACTACCGTTCTATGTATCACTGTATATCTACAACGCCAGGTAATCGAGACAGAAACAATATTCCTAACTAATCAAGAGTTCAGTATCATACAACTGATATTGAGCGACAAGTTGCTCTCGGGGTAGTTACCTAGTTAACAACACACTTGTACTTACGTATGTAAATAATAATATTGAAATCGGTTAAAGAAAAAACCGTTTTTTTATTATTATTATTATAGGCGAGCATCATAACCGGATGTACCTATATCACACAGTGTCAAAATTTAGTATTTATCTGTTAAGATTATCTTCTTCATTCTTATCCGTCTGTCCAGTTTGTTTTTAAACGCATTTATGGATTTCAATGCGACCACATCCTCGGGCAACCTGTTTCAGTTGAAAACGATTCTGTTGTTGAGGATGTGATGTGGTGTGCAGTGTTGGTCTGTGACGGCGCAGGCCACAGTAGGGATTTGTGACGTTTGCTTTCGCTTGTGTAATCTTTTTGTGAGTAGATGCCGTGTTTAAAAACGGTATATATCGGATATTGTCTTATTGTTTGCAACGCAAGCTAAATAAAGATTCTTACGCAGATTTAAATTAACTCATTAATTTCACGAGACCCACCGTCGCGCCACCACGTGTTCTGGAGCGCAATTTGGGGCCGAGGAGGACGCTCGCCGCGCACTTCAAATCATCACGCTTGTCTTTTTATCTAACACCGCTGTGTTGACTAAACCTAATTAAACCATCACAAAATAAATCATAATTATAATTCGCTTAACATCAAGTGAGTTGGCGGTCAAATGCAAACCTAATCATACTTATACCCATTATTAATGCAAAAATGAGTTTATCCTTCTTTCACATAGCAATAGAGCAACGGATCGACATCATTTTTTGCATGGAGTTCAGGGGCCGGTGAAAAAGGATACTTTTTATCATGGAAAAATGTCTGTTTCCTGAAGGATTGCCAACACGGGTGAAACCGCGGGCGCAGCTTGTATTACCTAAATAAAAAAATAAAAACAGATACTACCGATAAACCGGTTTATCCAACGAGAACGTATTCCAATCGTTTTAGCCGTAAAACCGTCATAGAGACAAGTAAAACCAAAAATGAATGTTAGCAATATAGTTAGGGGTACATTTTTACCCCCAACCACTTATGCACAACTCTGTTGAGGAGAAAAACCTAGGATAGTCATTACCTACTTAAAGCACTATTCTGGTTGCCCTGGATACACAGCACAATACAGACAAAAAGACGTGGACGGTAACTAAATATGGGCAACCGTCAGGGAAAATAAAGGATGGAACTAGGTGGTAGGTTGGTGCTGTGAAATCTAGGATGTAGCGGCAAGGAATATGAAGCGTCATGGCACAGAACACAGTTGCACAGTTCCCTGGTATATTTTATGAATTTACTTATTATGCCGCACCATTTGTTTATATGTTATCCGTTAAACATATATTTTTTAAATCCAAATGACTGATGAGATGTACGAGTCACTCGCCTGGTGGTTCTTAGCGTAGCTTTGTAGCTTTACATTCTCTTTGCTGATTTTAAGCGTCAAGCCTGTCAAAATAGTCGATCAACAGCAAATAAGTATTTAAATAAAAGTCTGACAACTTTTACAATAGAACCAACCCATAAATCGCGGTAAAAAAATCAGCTGCTCCATACATTTTGTCGAGTGTCAATGACCATTTTCTATGGAACAGCTGATATATTTTTCGCGACTTCAGGGTTGGTTTAGTAAAAGTTTATCATAATGATGAGTAAAAAGACCTCTTTTCGGCTTAGTAGAGTTTGTATGCGTAACCCTGTATATGTATCAATGTCTGGCCTCAAAAATGTGCATAAATTTTAACAACAGAAAACAAAAGCGGTTTATTTTACGCTGAATTTTTTTTCGTTAAACTCCCGAGACCAAGTTTCAATTAATAATATTTTTGCCGGCCAACTGACCCTGTTTGTGAACGTAGTGTTCCTGAGGGGATGAGCCAAAATGTTGTGTATTAATTTGGGATAATTTAAACTGCCTTTTTCTGTCTTTTATACACTCTAGTGAGGTTCCTTTTTGTTAGGCTCTTCTTTTTAAAGGTTTTATAATTACCTTCACTTGTAACCGATTAGCCAATCAGGTATCCAACTCACTAGCTAATGAGCTAACCAGCTATCCAGCTAGTTAATCTAGTAGTAACCAGTTAATCAGCTAACCAACTTACCAGCTCACTAGTTAACCAGCTAACCAACTAATAATGTAATAAAATCTTGGAAATCGATTTTTACCTATTTCTTATTGATGTATCAAATTGAAACTTTGTAAGTATATACAATTTGGATGACAATACAATAATTTGGTACCATAAAACTGATCTGATGAGGCTCAAGACGTGGAAAGTGGAACTCTTCAATGACGTGAATGATACTGACAGAGTCACGTCTATTCGCGTTGTGCACCACTTTTGGTCCTCCACTGGTGGAAAAAAATGCGATGAACCCCAGCCCCCAACGCCACAAAAATTGTTACATTGCCCCCTACTGGTGAACGATGGTAACAAACTAGTTTCTATATCACCGTAGCGAAACTTGCTTATAATTTAAGCGAGGAAAACGAGACCCACATATTATTTCGTTCAATGTCGTTTAGTTCTGTCAAACTGCTTCCTTATACAAAACAAGTAGGTACAGCCAGTAGCATCTTCCTTATTTCCCCCACTTCTTGCTACATTTAACTTCTGCCTGCAATTGTACACAGCGGACTCATAAGGCAACCTTGTCTAATCTCGATCTTCAACTTACTAACATAGTATTTTTTGTGGTGCTCTCCGAAGCTCGAGCATTAGGGAAAAAGAAAATTGTGGAACAAAAGCTTAATGTTACTGGCTTTTATATTATTGTGCGGAACAGTTGTGGTAAATAATTTTTTAATGGGTATTTTTTTCGGTAGCCGGAGTATTCCGGCCGCTGAAAAAATACCTCTGACAGTTGCAATAACATTGTAAAATAATATACAAATAATATATAAAATAACATTGTAATATTTTGGTATAATATTGTATGGATATAGATAATACCCTGGATTAACATTATACTTCTTATTCCGGAAAAAACCCGAGGTGGTAGCAGGTCAACCCACGGGGCGCTACTAGAACATATATTTCCATTTATCATATTTCCAGTAAACGATCCAGTTAGAAGTTGATATAACATCGTATATAGGTACATATAGGTACACACTTCGCTGAGGTACACACAATCAATCATATTATAACGTGACATCTTTGCAGTGACGTCAGCCTTTTTGCAAATGGATACCTGGGATTTTGATGACGTCAGACTAATTTAAAACATTGAATAGAAAATTTTATGAATAAACCAGCCAAGTGCAAGTCAAACTCGCGCAGTAAGAGTTACGTACCACCACAAAACACAATAATTAATTATCATTTAAACCAAAATTAGTAAAATGTATCATTCGGGGTTCGGTGAATGATGAGGTCGTCCAAGTAATGAAATTACCAGTTATAACTTGTTAAGGAATAGAAATTTCTCACTGACTCGCAATTGGCCATTATTTATCATTGGTTGTTGTACTTTAGAGTTTAGAGAATGTACTATAATCATATTAATCATACCAAGTTTGAGCTCCTCCTTTTTGGAAGTCGGTAAAAAATATGAGGAAATCATGACGGCAATACATTCTAATCCCGGGCTGGCTGCCACCTTTGAATTGAAAATCTGTCGCCAAGCCCCGGTGTGTTCCAGAAGCCTCATTTGAGAACCAGTTCCTATTCCAGGCTAGATGTGTTCACTGTCCTCGATCAGGCCGTCACTATGAGATAAGCTGTGCTTAGCCTGTCACTCACAAAAGAGAACTAACTTTTTTTTAAATTCAGAAACAGGCTTGCGTTTGACCGCCAACTCGCCTGATGTTAAGCGCGATGCGGTCTACGATGGAGCACGCTTGCCCAGAAGAAACCGATTCACTCGAGATTTGATGACAACAAATAATAAATAATAATAAAAATAGTACAACTATCACATTAATACCTTGATGTAAGTAACAGTCATTGCATTAATAATAGAAAATCAAAAGAATTCTACCATTCGATATTTTTTTCATGCCTCAACTGAATATAATGTTTATTCCAAGTATCAAAACCTTAAAATCGCGAACTAACCGCTAGCTAATAAAATACGAATTGCTGACATACAAAAATTTTGGTATTAAAATAGGTAGTTTTCTTGGTATTCAATTTCGTATCCCATCGCTAGGTTTTCTGAATGCAAAGGATTGAAGTCATAAAATTCAGTTCGTAGCGACAGGAAGCTTCTAAGAAACGCTATGAATTAAGAGATAGATAGGTCGATAGCTTTCATAAATTTAACCGAGTTCGGATTTCATAGATTACTTGTCTTCATATTTTATAGTTTTCGGATATTATATTCTGAAGTTTATTTATCAACTACTCGTAGTTTAGAAATAGCTGAGCTTCGAGGAACTTCAAAGTTTGGTTATTTCCATGTGATTTCTCATCTAAACTAAATCGTATAGCATCCACTAAATGACTTAGTTTAAAATTACGTCTACGTTACTAATTCGTAAAAATTAGAATCCTGCTAATGCTAAAGTTGGTTATCACTCAAACCCAATGAAATGATTTAGAAGATAGAGAGTGACGCCGATTCTAGTCATCATCGTTTTCATCGGTTCTGTTTGCCTGTTCTGTTCAGTTGTTATCGTGTTGTTTTCTGTTCGGTTGTCTCTAGAGTCTAAACTAAATTTAACAGCTATAAAATTGTTAGACAGCTCGAGCAGGGACAGCTCTGACATCTATATATATAAAAGAAAGTCGTGTTAGTTACACTATTTATAACTCAAGAACGGCTGAACCGATTTGGCTGAAAATTGGTGGGGAGGTGGCTTAGTAGCAGGAGACGGACATAGGATACTATTTTGTAGCGAGGCCAAAGGCCGAGCTTACACCCGTGCGAAGCCGGGGCGAGTGGCTTGTATTGAAATAAAAAGAGTAACCGATAATGATAGTCCTGTCACATTAGTTCAGCTTAGAGAATGGTACAGCAGAATTGATGCTGTTGTCCATTTTAAGCCCATGGAACTATTTACAAGTTAAGAAGATAGAGAGTATCTTTAATAAACTAAAAACACAACGAAAAATAAAACTATATGTTTTAGTCGGATCATACCTATTACGCAAACGGTTCACTTGAACAAAAAACTGAACAAACCCCACTTTCATTAACCGACTTCAAAAAAGGCAGAACATTCTCAATTCGATCAGTATTTAAAATAGTACCTATTCCATGATAATTATAATTGAAAACCTAAATCTATAGTGCAGTCAAATTTATTTTTTCGTCACTAAAATACTGGCGTGTTTCTGGCTCGATGCAATTAAATAGCATTGCCATTTAATTTTCAGCGTGATAATGCCGTCAGCAAGCTGGTTACGCTGCCAACTGATAGTAGGCGTGAGCTTTTGGATTGTCTTTAGACCTTACGGTCTATGGGCATCCAAACAATTTTTGTAGTTTTACCTTGTATTTTGTTTAGCCACTAAATAAACATCCCTACTTTACGTGGTTTTGTATTTATGATCCATCCCTTAACAACGCTTATCTATTGACACCCCATTTATCCATATCGGTTAAGTTGTTTAGGCCGTAGAAGCAAACAAGCAAACATAGGTACCTACATACATTCACGCTTACTTACTTCAACACCCTCCATACAAATTGAACAATGTATGTCAAATATTTTAGATCCATTAGTTAAAACGTAATAACCCTTTACCAAATTGCTGTAAGGAAACTAAACTTTTCGTATTCTCTTCAAACTACAGAGGTAACTCACAAAACTTTAACAAACTACCAATACAAGTATAATCCACCAAACTTTTTCTCCCACATCGTACATAAATCGCGGAGAAGTAATAAAGCAATAAGTTGGGAACATCAATTGGGCACAGGTGATTAGGCGAGACCGCATATAACTCTATTCTCGATTGCTCGAGATTACCCAAGTCTTTGGCACTCTCACTAGAAATTTCGTCAGAGTGAGAATGACCAAGGTAATTTCGAGTACGGGAAAATCAGGTCCCTGTACTTCCAAACAATTCCGACCAAAGTCACGTTTACGAAAAAAAGTTATGGCTCGTGAACCATTGACACGGAGCGTTCACTTGAATGGGCTTATTAGGTAAATCGAGCGACAGCGACTGGTCGTGCTATCAGTCGCTAAAATGCTGCACCACGTGAGTATCCGTAAGCCGTGATGGCCATCAAGTTTTCTTGCTCATGACTTGTTAACGATAGGGCAAGGTACACATGCGGAAAGTATATCGATGGCATTGAGGCTAAGCAGGGAAAATTTGTGAAAGAGAAAGGAGACTTATGCCCTGCAACAGGCGTAGAAAAGGCCGTGGATAAAAATGGTGATCTTTCCACTATTTTTATCCCGCGAGATAGACACAAACGTACCCATATTCTAGGTTTGTCGCATCTTCGCGCGGATAAAAGCGGTGGAAAGATAATTTGTCCAAGGCCCGTGCTAGGCCTGCAGAAGGTAATTTCTATTCAAGGGTTTTAAATATAAATATTGAAAACAATTTAAATGTAGAATAAAAATTCCGAAAGCATCTGACACGTAGAAAAATAGTTGTGCAACTGTTACAAGTTAACGTCAAAAAAGCTACTTATTTGATCTGTCGCAATTACAATTGTCGCAGTCAAAATAGGTAGTTATAGAATAAGCCTGCCGCTTCGAAAATTCTTCGGCACTGTGCCAAATTTTAATGACAACGCCTCGGAAGCGGAAATTATTTCCAAATAAACGTCGCCCTTGACTCCTTTGCCAAAATAAACATAAGAACTCCGAACTCTTAAAACAAACAGCCGTAGGGAGGCATTTGAAAACAAACGCGGATGTGTTTGCAAAAATACTTGTATCTTTTGGAACAGAACCACAAGCATTGTTAGGTCTGTTCTCAATTAAAATATTAATAGAACAAACAAACAACCCTTTTAAAGCCATAAAGTGCCTGTTGAAAGTATAAATTTATATACAATTTAATATTTTTTCATCTTCATCTCATTTCTTGGAACGTAAGAGCATTATATAACATGACTGTAATAGATACGTAGGATAATGCAATGAGACGTTTCACACAAAATTACATATAGAAAAATAAATGCTTCCTTCGCTCGTGGCTTGACTAGGTGTTCCTAAAAGATCGGCGAAATAACGGATGAATCCAGTTAGTCTTTTAATCGGACCATGGTATATACAACTATGTACATAATTTACTGACATTAAAAAAAAATAGCAGATTTTTTTTGTTACTGCCTAGAACAGTATGTGGGTCCCAAACTCGACTCATCATTTGTCTTGGGGTGAGCAAGCAATTCCTATTCAAAGATATCACACGCGCTTACAATTAGGGTATACAATAGAAAATTATAATACGATTAGATTGAACTAGATACAGCCAAATTCACCTAAAAGTAAATAGATAACTAGAAAAAGACACTATAATTATACAATAACATTCACGACTGTTCAGCATTTTCCTAAACCTTTGCAATTTGTCCTAAGACAACAATCCCCTAGCCATGTCACAGGTCTTTGGGCAGCCTAAAAAACGATGACATTTAGGACACTCAGCCTATACGGATTTACCTTAGGTAGAAAATGGTGGAGAGGCTAGACGTTCGACTACAGTTCAACAGTGTTGTCGATGACAATCAACACTCTTAGCTTAGAAAAGGAAATGGTTCTCGCTTCAATCAAGATGCCGAAATACACCATCGTTAGATATTATGTGTTAAAAAAGAGTGGAAAACAAGCATGTAGTCCACCTGATGGTAAGCTGAAACCGCCGCTTATGGACACCTGCAACACTAGTGGTGTTGACGGTGGTTTGCCAGCTCAGAGAGGTGATTGTGGACGCCTTTTATGAAACGTTTCATGTTGAAGCTCGCCGGGAAAAACATTCCACACCTTGCAGGTCCGTGGAAGAAAAGAGCTGGAAAATCGGACGGTGTGGGACTTTGCAAGATGAGGGGCGAGCTTTTTGAGGGTGACAGTTACTACTTTCAGTGTTTCTTACACTTGAATACTAATGTTCTTATTTTTAGCCGACTAAAAAAAATCGACCCATATTTAAAATTATCGATCCATTTTTGACCGAGTTGAAGGTTTTCTGAGGTTCTCAGTTCGTTACATTTGATGCCTAAGTCGTTTTTGTACCAATTCATACATTATTATTTTTATATTAGCTCTAATAATACGAATAATATTTTCCGAGCCCTTGTTGATTTGGGCACAATTACCTATTTTGTTCGAGCGAATATTAATTTTAAAGTTGTTTATTTTTCAAATTAATATATATAAAATAATAATGTTACATAGTAATGTTACCTTATTACTATGAAATTCGTAAATATAATTTAGGTGCATATTTTTTTATGTTGTAAAAAAATCAAAAAAATTATCAATTTTGATTAAGTAGTCTTAGAGTAGATAACCAGCTTCAATACTGTGAATAATTTTATTTGGTCGCTTATGTTCTGATTTAATTTTGGTATTCAATAAACAAGTGGACATTTGTGAATAAGCCCTCTACTTTCTTTATTAAAATTAATAAAATACTGAACTAAGAACTGATTAATGTTAGAGTTTCCCCTCGTTCAATTCTCGTAACGCAAATAAATACAATTCGCCATCAGTAAACCTTGGGGATGTTAATGCTTGTGAAAAGCTTCGAAATTTTGCTTTTGCTAACTTACAAGGAAAATACAACTCGCAGACTCGTTATGGTTAACATGATATAATTTGATCGACAAGACTTACAAAAGAAAATTCCACGAAGGCCGAATGAGGCTTTCATAATAAAAGTTTTTACAATGTTGTGGAATCAGTACATTTATTGAATAGAATTGATATGGTATATTATACTTATAGACTTTTTGTCATTGACTTTTTGAAAAGTTTGTTCTATTTCACTCGCGCATTTTATAATTTTGGAAGTTATAAAATGATTGAATGTATCTACTCTACTTATGTGAAAACTAAGCAGAACATATAGAGGAAATCAAATTGATTCAAACAGAGATATAATCTGGACCTTTTCAAGGTTAGAGTGAATAGGTATCGTCTAAGTCTGCGTTCTTCATCTTCGACCATATATTCGCTTACTAACGGACGAGTTGGTGGTCAACGACGGTGGTTATTCGCGATTAAATAAAATCTTTTCTCTATTATTGATATTTTTTAAGTAGTTTCCAAGAAGAAAAAAACCCTTGTCTCCAAAGTTTATGGCCGAAACATTAAAAAAAGATCCAAATTTTACAGGCAAAGTTAAAAGAAATTTTGGTATAATAATATCTTTTAACAAATAAAAAAGGAAAAAAAAACATTTACTTAACAGGCACGGAACCCTCGCCGAGCAACTTTTACACGCGTTTTGACAAATTTATTGTTCGCAGTAGACTACTTATCGTTCTCCTTTTGCGTAGTAGGCAAAAAGTTTTACATTAATATTTGACAAGTAAAGCGCTGAAACTAATCTTTCCGGGCTTGAAATCCAGAGTTAAACTGCCAACCAAGTTGCCGCGGTGGCTCCAACCCTCTTTGCGAAAAGTTAAAACTTTTTACGATCCGAAATTTATAGGTTAAAAGTTGCTAAAAATATTGATGAAAATGCTATCCGATGAAATTGGATTCGGTTTTTCTGCTTACATAAATATGGATTCGGGGTTTCTTCTTACGAGGTTACACAGAATGGTGGTACTAAGCCAAAGGATTGTTCTCGATATTATGACAATATTTAGCTATGCGACCAATTCAAAAATCGGAAAAAAGCTGGGGAAAAAAGGTAAATTTATGGAACAGCCAATATTTTTTTCGCGATATCAAGGTTGGTCTCGTAGTAAAAGTTGTTCAAATATATAATAGTGACCTATTTTTGGTTTAGAATGGGAAAAAAAAAACTTTGTTCTGAAGATAATTATGTCTTTATCGGTACATAATATTATGTATAATGCTTTTTACTTTCGACTGGGTGAACCGATTTTAATGATTCTTTTTTTTTATTTGAAAGATAGTGCTTCCCATGTGGTCCCATATCAATTTGGTTCGGTTCTGAAATTTGTATGAAGTCATCTTTTTATATTGATAATTATAGGCAATTCAGTCAACGAGATACAAAACCTATCTATACCTTATATTGTACCTATACAAAGTATCATCTCGATGAATTCAGTTTAGTTGACTGCGGAAAATCACGTGAACGTTAAGGTGCCGAGATACGGTTTGCGGTCGCGCAACGCAGCCACCTAAATTGGATCGCATAAGACAGGAGACGGTACGGCTTCTGGAGAGTGTGTCTGTCTGCGGGTAGGTCGCAAATGCCTTGTAAGGTTAATACGACGAGGTGGGTTATTCTAGGTCTTGCTAGGTTTTGTCACTAAAACGCTGAAAGCTAATGAAAGCAAACAACCGCTAAGGTTTAGCGGTTGTTTTAAAACACTATATTTGTCGTCAGGTCTGGCCATGTGATCTATTTTTAACTGAATTCCAAAAAGAAGGAGTTTATCAATTCGACTGTTTTTTTTAAATTTTGTTACCTTAGAACTTTGGTCTGGGTGAACTGGGTTTTGATGATTATTTTTTTATTTGAAAGCTGGTGCTTCCCGTTTTGTCCATTTCAATTTGGTCAAGTTCTGTCATTTTTATAAAGTCGGTTTTTTATATTGATAATTATATAAGCTTACTTTATTTCTCCAAGCTGGAGATGCGGATGATCCGCAGATAAATCCGCTGTTGTGAAATCCGCCTTAAATTCGCACGTTATAAAAAAGTACATTAACCTAAATTCCCCAAAAAAGTTTTCCTGGTAGACTTATTTACCTTTGAGCATAAATACACAATACGTTACCCTAAATAGGTTTGTATTCTAATGTTGAACTCACACTGAGAGGAAGTCCCATATCATCTTGAATGATCTCATATAGGGTTAGCATATCAACATTTGAAAAGTCCTGACCTAAACATAGATATTTCAATAAAAGTCCGGTAATTTTAGTATGTTGGTTAATTAGAATAAAAAAATTGTTTTGTGTCTTGGGAGACGTATTGATATTATATTATTATGTATGTTTTATTACTCGCCCGTACGTATTATATAGCCCAAGACAAAAAAGCCAGATAAAGTCCGGACAAAGGTCTAAAAGTTCAAATATGTCCGGACAAATCCGGACGGATGGTACCCTATTTGAGGAGGAAGCCAGAATCATTTATGGAAAGTGTTTTGAAGAAAACAGGTGTAGAAATACACCTATTTAATTTACCAAACAAAACCGTAGTTGGTTTTATCACCAGCTTTGGTAATTTAAATGTTTTAGTCTTTGAAGGGTAGCGACTTATGGGAGGTATTTCATTATGCCTTCCTATAAAACTACGTAATTAATACCTAAGGACTTCTTACGGGGCCAACATAAAAAAACCTAGTACCGTCTGGTTAGATAGATGGCGCTAAGCGTTAAGTTCAGCGTCAGAATATTTAGGTACTGTTGCCAATGCCAAGGTTATTTTCTAATAATTATAAGTTTTTGGCTTCACAAGTTGTGTGTATTTTGCTAGAAACACGTAGAAACAATAATTCAATAACAGTAAATATAGTCCAAAATAAGTCCCAGTCAAAGTTATCGTTGACTAACTAATGCATCTCGATGACAGTCATGACAACGGTGAGATTTACAATAAAAAAGACTGGTTAGCTTAGACTAAGCTGGTTGGTATAAAATACAACATTGTGACATCGGAATTACCAACTCCATCTAGTAAAGATGAAAGGAACCTGGTCCTGAAAACCGTTCATTGTTTTACTATTACGCTTAAATGTACCACAACTAGCCAGCCTTATTATTTTTAAACAAGCTTTAGCCTTAGCAATGAATAAATAAAACAAAATAAAAATAAAATATAAGCCGCCATCTTGCAGCGGCGGCCATATTGAATTTAATGTTATGTCACTTTATCGTTTCCTACTCTTCAAGCTCTTTCATTTGATACCCATAATAACAGGGCCCTAATTCACTAACTAAAACAAAATAATGGCCAACTTGGGTTGACAAAAAATATGCACCATCCGCCATATTGTGGCAGCGGCCATTTATATATATAGATTGGGTATTGCATATTGTAATGTCACCAGAGCTATAGGTGTAGGTAGGTATGCTAAATTTCATCAAAATCGATCAAGAGAAACTTCAGCTTACAAGATTTGACCTAAACAAACTAACAAACAAACATTGTAAATTAATTGAAAGCTTGTTATTAGTTGAGTTGTTTTGTAATTAAAATCCATTCCATAGAAAAAAGAAACATTACAAAATTAAATTTTAACAAAAACATCTCGATACAATAACAGTATAATCCACAGGGTGCTTACAGTATTCGAGTTAATGGATTTTTTTACCTCTCCGGATCCGATATAAAATAAGAAAAACCGTTTTTGGGTTAAAGGGTTTTCTGTTCATATTTGATTATCTTTACGGTTAGTAATTTCGAAATAAGCAGTCGATGTGATCAAAAAACGTTTGGGAAATAATTGAATTATATTGAGAGTAGTCAGTAAGTATTTATACATTATTTGCGTAATACAATATGGTCTTTTTCATTATAAAAATATAGAAAAAGTCTTTTGTTTATGAATTACTTCATAATTACACGCACTCTTTGTTCAAGAGGACACAAGGTATATTTATATTTACCTACACTTTTGAAATTGATATCTATAACAAATCTGTAATGTTTCAATTTCGTGCACTTATCTTGATAACTACAGAAATCATAAGGCTCTAACTCAGATCAAATAAAAATAGCCAAATGGATTACGGTGAACACGAAAACTGAAGCCTCTTTTTGAAACATGTGTGCGTAGTCGTTTGATGTTTTCAGTATGAAATTTACGTAGTTTCGAATGCGTATGTGTGCGTAAGTCGTGTATTTGTTATCATAGTCATATTTATTTATTTCCATTGGAACTTATAGCACACTTGGACACGTCTTAAAAAATAACAGTTCACATTTTATTAAATTAGATTAAATTAAAAAAACTTAATAAGCGGCTGTAAAGGGGCCTTGTCATGCAAAATATACTTATAACCTAGTGGACTGTTTACTATTTAATAACAGTTTTTTTTTTTAAGTATTTAATTCGTTTCGCTCAGAGCTAGACAATTTTCAAACATTTTTGTCTTCCGTATAATGTTCAAATTTATAATACGTCTTTTTTGCCAAATATTGTTTGATGTAGTTTTTAAAACTAGTCTCATTCAGATCCAAGATCTCTTTTGGAACTTTATTATAGCAGAGTATCGCATTGCCTACAAAAGAGTTACTACTTTTCTTAAGTCTGAGATAGGGAAAAATTAATTTATGATTGTGATGACGATTTTGTGCGAGAGGACCGTCATGTTTTTTAAGCGCGTTTAAGTTTTTTCGAGCGTACATTATATTCTCATAAATGTATAAAGAGTGAACTGTAAGTATATTAACTTCTTTAAATATTTTCACTAGCGACGTTCTTGAACTTAAATTATAGATAGCACGTATAGCGCGCTTCTGGAGAACAAAAACTACATCAATGTCCGCCGCTGTCACCCATAACAAGACACCATAGCTCATTATGCTATGAAAGTAGGCATAATATACCAGCCGTGCAGTTGCTACATCAGTAAGTTTGCGTATTTTCCGGATGGCATGTACCGCTGAGCTTAGCTAGCCGCCCAGTACTTCTATATGAGGTCCCCATTGTAGTTTCGCATCCAGTGTCAATCCAAGAAATATTGTCGAATTTACTAATCCAAGCTTCTTATTCATAAGTTTAGCTTCTGTATCTACTTTACCAACATTGCGCAATGTAAATTTAACACATTTCGTTTTTGTAGGGTTTAAAACCATGTTATTAACTGAGAACCAGTCACCGACTTTAGCTAGTGCCTCGTTTATATGATTTGAGTCCTCGGTACCCCTTTTAATTTTAAATAAAATTGAGGTGTCATCGGCAAAAAGTATAATTTCATTATTTGTCTGGGAACGTATCATAAATGACCTCCCATTTATCATTAATATTGGACAAAAATAGCATAGGCCCGACTATTGAGCCTTGAGGTACACCCATTTTAACTGCAGCCCCAGGCGAATTGACATTACCTATGCTTACACGTTGTATCCTGTCGGAGAGATATGATGACATTACATTAAGGGATTTGTGATCAAGTCCATAGAATTTAAGTTTTGTTATTAAAGTGTGATGGTCTACGCAGTCAAACGCTTTACTAAGATCATAGAATACCCCAATAACGTCATATCTCTCTTCAAAAGCTTCAAGTATGTATTTAATTAAATTAGATCCAGCATCAATAGTGGATCGGCCTTTAGTGAATCCAAACTGATTTTCATGTAAGATATTGTTTGTGTTAAAATAAGTCAGTAACTGGTCCAAAATAAGCTTTTCAAATATATTGCTGATTGAGGGCAATATGGAGACGGGCCTATAATTAGACGGATCTTCTTTACATCCGGTTTTGAATAAAGGAATTATTTTGCTATGTTTCATCATATCAGGAAATGTTCCATTGTCAATACATGCATTAAAAATATGAGCTAAGCAAGGAGCGATTGTTGTAATAATGCTCTCCAGCACTTTTATGGAAAGACCCCACAGATCCTTCGTCTTCTTGAATTTTAGCGATTTAAAAGTCTTAACTGAGTGGAAAGCAAAAGATGAAGATGGTTGTGGAACATATTGCTTTAAAATTGCTGCAGCTTTTGGTGAGGAAGCATTTAGATTTTCTGTTAATTTCATCGGTATATTACTGAGATAATTTTCGAATACGTTAGCAATGTCTAATTTATTATTAACAACCTTGTTATCAATTTTCAAGCTATGCAATTGCTCCTTTATTTTGCATTTACCTGATTATCTCTTAATAATATCCCAAGTAGTTTTGATTTTATTGTTTGCTTTAAATATTTTATCTTTAATGTAAAGAGATTTCGCAACACCGCATACTCTTTTGAATATTTTTTAACATGTTCTGAAATTAAGTTGCCCGGTAAATTATTTTTTCGTTCATAGAGTTCATAAAGTGTATCCCTGCTTTTACGAATACCACATGTAGCCCACTCCGCAAAATTGACTCTGCCGGTTATTTTTATTTCTTTCTGTTTGAAAATTTTATTATATTCAGAATGTATTAAATCAAACAAATCACCATACGTCTGATTGGGATCTGTGTGGTTTCTGGACAAATTCCCTACCTCAAGCTCAACAGAAGTTTTAAACCTATCTTTCCTATTCTGTGTTATTGGTCTAGTGGAAATAACGACGCCAGTCTCAAAAGTATTGCCCAAAAAAGTGACACTTAGTCCTCTGTGGTCTGAACGAAGCTTGTCTATTACGGCCTTGTGACCGACTTCAAAGTCAAGAAATATATTATCGAGACATGTAGCCGTAGTAGGGGTAGGTTCTAAAAGCTTGTAAAAGCTTGTAGGTTCATTAAACAATGCGTTTAGGTTAAATGATTTACACAGTAAAAATAATTTCAGTCTTTTGGAAGATTCTACAAATAAATGTACATTAAAATCACCACATATTATAACGAATTTATTTTTAATAGAGACTTATTTTAACGCTCCTTCAAGTGTATCAATAAACTGATCAATATTAGCTGACGGCGGTCTATACGCGTACAATATCATGTGATTGTCTTGCTCTGCACACGAAATCTGTTCTGTTCTGTTTAAGTCACGTTCTGTCTCACAATTCTGTTCTTTTAGTTCTAGGAATTAAGGTAGTTTTCATCTGTATTTTTTATTTGAGCTGAGGGATCTAAAGGATTAGGGCAGACGGACGGACATTCGGATAGAAAGATGGACGAACGGACGGACAGACGGACGGATAAAACTAACTTATAAGGATTTCTTGTAGTACTAAGAACCCTAAAAAACTAATAAACGTTGACTGTCAGTTAGCAAAAGAAAATATATGTAAAAAATTGGCTTTTGCAGATACTTAAAACTAAAGAAAATGAGGCGAACGTTCTATAATAACCTGATAAATGCTGACTATTAAATGTATTCTGTGCAAGGTGATCTGAGCATTTAGTTGTACTACATTTTGTTGAAACCGAAATTATTGGACATTGTTCAAACGACATAGGATTTAAATTGGTACTTTAGTCGTTGTGTAAACGCACTAAATAAATATGAGCACTGTGTTTTCAAAACCCAAATAGCAATATACAAAATTATTAAGTTAAAAATTAGCTTCTTAAGGTAAAGAATAAACCGTGAAGATACCTTATGTTTATAATTAAGTGTAAGCAATTTTAAAATTTATACTAAAATATCAAATGTCTGGAGCTCAAAAATTTCTAATTAAGTTTATCAACGTATATGCGAGTCATTGAAATACACTATTTGAAAAGGTATTTGCCGAGCGCATCTCTAATTTTAATCACAACGTTTGGAGATTTAACATTCAACCTAAGTCATGAAAAGAAAATTTTCATCCCACGTGAGCTACACGAAGAAAATATTTCGCGTTTGCAATAAAAATGTCAATTTGAGAATACTTTGAAGTTAATATACGAGTATGTGGAATTAAGAAAGTTATAACTTGATTAAAAAACTTAGCTATAAAATGGTGATATGTTACGAATAGAATCAAGTCTTAAATTGAAGAAAGCAATCTCTACACAGAAAATACAGACATAAACTTATTAGAATTGAACAATTTAGAGAACTAAAATTTTCCATGAATAATGTTTTGTTAATAAAATACCTAATAAGTAGTAGTAAGGACACAGGTACATAATACAATTACAGAACACATAAACCAGCAATAGATAACTTTTTAAATTCATTCCTATGAAAAGATTTTGGCGTCACACGTCATTTGCATTTGCTTGAACACTTTTTGGTAGGCAAGTTATCATAGGCATATTTGTTTATATATATTATTTGATATAAAATAAATACGTCTCATCTGGATCGGTGAAGATAATAAAATAATAAATATCTGGGACATTGTTGCACAAATGGTCATCTGACCCCAAACTAAGCAAAGCTTGTAATATGGCTGCCAGAGACTGATATACATACATATATATTTTTAAATACATACTTAAATAGATATTAACACCCAGACATAGAACAAACACAAATGTTCATCACACAAATGTTTGTCCTAGATGGGAATCGAACCCACGCCCCCAAGCGCAGAAAGTAGGTTCACTACCAACTGAGCCACCGGGGCAGTCAAGATCAATCTTCGTCGGCTCTTAGAAACTACCTTTTTCGTGGGCATCATAGTCACCCCCCCTAAGAGTTAAAATCAGAGACCACATCCTTATCCCGTGTGTATCCGTGTGGGGTAAAACGCAAGCCGATAGGAGTAACAAAAAACTATTTGTATCAAAACGTACACGTTCAATTTAACATCCGTATTCTGCTGAGCTCAGCCAAGCTGTCTACAGTCAGAAAAGTTATCAAGTGGATAGCAAAGTAAACGAAACGTTTTATATTTCGCGAGGGTATTTACTTCATTAAACGAAGACGGGCTGGAGCTATTTTCACGGATTAAAACAGAGGGACACTTTGGAAAAGCAAACGCAACGCACACTAATATAATTTATTGAAAATACAAATAAGTATCTGTCTTTTGCGTTAATGTGGCTCTGTCTTTTGCGTTAGTTGAAAACTGTGTTGCAAAAGGCAGCGTCTTGTAAAAGGGTATGGTTGTAAATTATACAAATTAGTCTTAAATATAAGATATATTACATTTCTTGTTTTTAGGTCTGTGTGTGTGTGTGTATGTGTGTCATCTCTGTGATGTAGATATACATTGAATTCATTAGGGTTGACCCAAAGCCCCAGTCTCAAAGCTTGTCAGAGCCATACCATGCCATATCATGTTGCTTATATGGGCACCGCGGCTTAGATAAATTGAGGACTTCATCTATTATCTTATGTTTTTCATCGTCTCTTAGGAGTCTGTCTTTTCCAGTCCTGTAGAGGCGGGCAAAGGCTATCTCTTTTGGTTTTTATAGCGGCATCCCATCGTAAAACCCCGATGGGACTGCCCTTTCGGTGCATACCCCAAAATGGATTTAATTCGCGAACGGTTAAATATCGAGATAGCATTCCGGTAGTGAATTTACATTTGTGTTTCTGACGACGGGCGACGACGCGCGAAATGGTTGCCCGATGAGTATTTGAGTAAAATCAGCTGAACTTTATGAAGAAATGAAAGCGAAAACTGTGGTCATATTTATGTTTTGTGCGAAACTGCGAACATTTTAAAATTAAAGTGATCAAACGTAATTTTTCGCTTTTGTTAGATACACGATAATTTTCTTAATGTGTCTAATAACCACCATTGGTAACCATTTTATAACCATCATACCATTCTTTCCAAAATTGTGGATAACTGATAAAAAACTCTTAGAATTAAGTGTGTAATAAAGTATTAAATAAATAATTAGGGCCAAAATGTTAAATTGTACTAACATTAGAAGGATGTGTAATGTCATATGTCTTTAAACTTTTTAAGGTTCTTGGACATACCGGTTTTCTCACGATGTTTTTCCTCTACAAATTTTGAGTGATGCCATTGAAACTGTACAAATTTTATTTATGTACTAAATAAAACATTGTGCAGGGCCGAGGATCAAACTGGGTGCCGTCAGATTGTAAAGCGTACATGCTACCGGGTGGCTATTAACGCTCTTTAAATTATAGGTACATTAAATACCATGTTCGAGAATAAAATATTATTGTACTGAACTGAGCAATTGCATTAAGAAACGTTTTCACCTATATCTTTCACAATCAAGAGAGTGTAGCGCGTGAAATGAGTAATTTCATTTCCTCGCACAAGGAAGCCGATCCGTGTCCCAAATTCTATTTATGCTTTCCCGGGAACAAATTCAACGGACACGTTTACTTCGTAAGTAAACCTAATAAAGTTATTTCTGGCCTTTTTGCTGACATTAGAATGTTTATGTGGGCGAGATAAAACGTTCGTGGTTTTTTTTTATTGCACGTTCAAACTACTTGGTATTCCGCGGTGCTTGCTTGTACCGTATTTACAATAAAATCTTATTCAAACTTCAGGAGATATTTACATTGAAATTGCTGCGATAAATACAGTTAAATCTTTACAAGAAAGAACTCTATTATATTCTTATTCCTATCAATATTCTCCTAACAGAATTCACATTAAAATTAAACACATTTTTAACAGATTTTATTTTTGAGTATTTTACATTATTTTAACATCTGATATTTTGAACACTGCTGTGTCCGTGGTAGACTAGACGGATGTCTATACAAAGTAAATAATTTCATGATATTACTAATGATGATTTTTAATCAAACCATTCCATGTGTACGCAGTAGTCGCCATTGTGTCCAGAGTTACTGCGACGGGCATGAGATTTTGTTAAGAGTTCCATAGCCGATAAGGAACCCTTGTAAATTCGTTCTGTCCGTCCGTCTATCTGTCATTATGTCCGTCCGTCCAAATTTTAAGAACCTTCTAACTTCTATAATTAAGATATAATGCATGAAACTTTGCAAAATGACAGATGATATAGATCTCAATTTTAAAAGAACAATTTTCATATTTTTTTATGATATTGCATTTTAGGGGTAGAGCCTCCCCTAAAATGCAATATGTACATGTGAAATGAGGATAAAAATTAATTTTTCGCTGTCCCTTCTTATGTGGGATGTCGTTGAAAAGGTCTTTTAAAATGAAGGTAAGGTTTCATACATCACATTTTTATAAAGTCGATCCTTTGCGAAATATGGCCCGCCAAAGTGGCAAAAAGTTGCCCACCCTCCTGCATTTCTAAACTATAGGTACAATATGGATAGGACATATTATTATTTAAAACCTTAATTCAAAATTATTTTGAACATTATCTGATTATGACTTTTTGAATAACAGCGATAAAACTGTAATAAATTTAAGGTCATTGACCTTTTTGTGAAATTTCTGTATTATGGTTAAACCATAAAAAGTATATGCTGTATCGGGATGATACATCTCAATCTCTTTTTATTGGGCAAGTGTTATTAACAAAACTAAATACAAGCTTACACTAACACTACATAAACAGTTAGACTGTCCATAGAAAAAATATAATACATACAATCCATATATCTCTGAAAATTGGCTAAGTGCAAAGAGCATCGTTCGTTCAAATTTTTTCTACAATTATAATTAAGTATGGCTATTGGTTATGGAAACCTACCATATACGTGTCTTGACACACTCTTGGCTAGTTATTTAATCTCGCGCCCTCCGACTATATATACACAAAAACACGTCTATCGCTAATTGTTGTTGCGTGTCAAATGACAAACAAACAAACCAACAAAAACACTTTAATATTATTACAAATGCAAAGCTTTATCACACATTATAGCAAGGTAAATATAAAAGTCACTGTACATGAAGCCGCTATAAATGACTTAAAACGCTCTATTGGTTGAGTAAAAAAGGTAAATTCTCAACAAAACGTACGTATTCATGTTTTATACAAATGTTATTTTTCACGTCAAGAGCAAGACTAAAGAGGGTTTCATAGAAGTTTCACGATGGAAGTAATGACTGGACTCGAGCTAATAAAATTCCCTATGTGTTGTTGTTCGAAATAGTTGGAATTTCAGAGCTGGTGGGTCTTATAAGGATGCAAGCACACTGAGATAACAAACAGTACAAGACAATATAATTATCAATATAAAAAACTGACTTCATCAGAACTGGACCAAATTGAAATGGAGCCAAATGGGAAGCACCAGCTTTCAAATAAAAAAAGAATCATCAAAATTGGTACACCCAGTCAAAAGTTCTGAGGTACATAAAAAAAAAAAAAAACTGAGTCTAACTGTTTTTGTTTGCTTGTATATTTAATAAAGGCACTTGCCCAATTAAATTGCGTACGCATTGCAAACGATCTGTTTTATTTTAGCAGAGGAGATAAAAATATTGATGAGCATATCAAAACGAGCGAACACGCGATCATTTTGTATGAAGACACATTTTTTTTTCTCGAATTTAGCAAACTTGAGTTCTAAAAGTTGTTTACTTGATACATCTTTCTATAAAATGTTGTACTCGTATAAATACGTTTAATTGAATCGGTCGGTTCATTAAACTAAATATCCATGTGTCGTACAAATTCCCTGTTAGTCACAAGTCCCAACATACTGATTTATTCATCCAGAACATTCCCTAATGTGTATTTTATATTATGATTCGTCCAAAAACAAATTGAATATTAAACTCGTAGTATTTTCAAAGAAACGTCTTGAACACGTTATTTTAGCGTATATTTTGGGACTGGACTATTTGAGAAGCTGGTCTGTTTGGGATATTAGATGGTTTTATACTCCAGTCAATATAGCCCTAAGCCATAATATATCATATCGTAGATATACCAACCACTTGTATCAAAATAGAGTTCAGAAGTTTAGGCTATTAAGTTTAAAATTAAACGACAACGTAATACGTAAAAAAGAAAAAGTTCTCGTTAAAAAGATCCTAACTAAAACATGTTATAGGTTGGAAAACTGAAACCCGATTACGTTACTTTCAGTTAGTAAATAGTAACAAGCAAAAATCCACTTCTAGTCGTTTTCAATCAAGTTCAAATAAAATTATGTTTTATGGCAAATTTCGAAAGAAATTTGTACCAACGGTAATTATTCTGATTTCATGTAAAATGTTGCCTTGTCTGTTATACCAACCCATTCTCAAAACTAAACTAAAATTAACATTTCTAAAATGGTTGCAGCCTTTTCTGTTTTTGTATTATTATTTAGTAATAGGCTTGTGTTTGACCGCTAACTCACCTGATATTAAAAGGAAATGTGGTCAACGATGGAGCACGCTTGTCGAGAAGAAAGTACGTACACTAGTTTAACATTACAAACACTTTTGTATACTTAATACTAAGAAATAATTGAAATTAACTTCAAATTCAACTCCTAATTTGTGGCTATTGTGATGAGAAGACGCCTCACAACTCCGCCAATGTCAATTTGAAATTAAGATTGAGTTTAGAGTGGGTACATCAGAATCAACATCATTGTCAACCGGGCCATAATAACGAATCAATTGACACCTCATTCAACAGAATCGAATAAAATATACTTTAGGCGCTACGGTGTAACATACGTTAATTAGAAACATACATACGTAGCCTTCTAAAAGACCTTTCCTTTTGGCTTTACCGCAGTTGAATAAAAGATAGCCTCATTTTAGCTATGCGTCATTTCATTGGGCAAAAAGTTCCTCTACCGACCATTCATCGATTTATACGTTAACTTATGACTCGATGTCGTTGCCTTGATACGATTTGATTGGTCATTATGAAACTCGTTAAATTGAACATTGAAATTACCATGAAGTTCATCACAACTTCATGGTAATTTCAATGTTTAAGTTTGGTTATTTCCAATAACAATTTTGCTATCGACATCACTATTTTAGTTTCTATTGTGCGATGAAACCATAAATTAATTTTATGGCTCACAAAAGATCTAATAAAACTTAATTTGAATAATATGTAATAAATCATTACCATTCTGTAATAATTAAATTGAAATAAAATATGTTTGTTATCTCAGAATATAATAATAATTATTATTTAATTTATATAGATATTGTAAAAAAACTTAAATTTAAGAAGAGAAATAAATGTGTGAATATATTTGAATAAAAAATTGTGATAAAGGCTGTTAGATATTAATTTAAATTTTATGGAACGTAAATAAAAAAACACCGCACCGCATCAGGGAAACGCTGGATGCAGGACGATTCCAACCGGCCTTTTTGGAGATCAATGAGAGCGGCCTATGTCCAGCAGCGGACGTCGTCCTATGGTTGAAATAATGATAATGCTGAAATAGAAACAAGTGAAAATACCATCATACATTTTTTTTTTGTCAAAGTTGGAAAAAAACTCTTGTTGTATTCAATTACAGAAGTTTCTGTCAATGTCTTTTCGAGTACATCATACATCATCAGCCAATTAACGTCCACTGTTGGACTCCCTCATAGAGGGGTGTTGCCATAATCCCCACGCTTGGCAGGCGGCTTGGGGATCGCAGTACGTTCACCGTGTACTATTAGGACGCTGCTGCCCATCCTCCGGTGGTTCTGGTCGCAGTTTTAGGACATACCCGGGTCCATTACGGTCCGGGTACATTTCGAGTGTTTATGTGTAATTATGATGGATCATTATTTATTAAGTTTTCGTGAACGAGCTCCAGTATAGGCAAGTGATATAACGAGATGAAACGTGTCTTATCATGATATTTTTATAACTCCATGCAAGCCTCTCGAAAAACCCTCACCACTTCACTAGTGGGAGATGGACTTGACCGTGACTTGCTTTGCTTAACTCTGACTATGACTTGCTTTGCTTAACTCTGACTATGACTTGTTTGACGATATCTAATACAAGTATAAATTGTTTTTTTTTTTAAACTCCCTATAAAAGAGCTAATAATCATTGATAACCATCAAATGGTTAAACAAATGTCCAAAATCAGCTAAGCACACTATCGATCAAGTCATAATATAATAATCAAACAAAAATGAAACTAAATCAAAATCTATCTCTTCAGCTGTTTGGGACTTACGAAGACATTTAAAAACAATAAAACACCCCTCTTAAAAAATATATTTTCTGTGGTTCCATCCATCCATCGGGGGTTAAAGACTTGAAAATATTTAAATACTTGACGCTGGCTTTACACAAGACTCGCAACGCCAAAATCCTCTTAAGAGGAAAGAACAAATAATGATGCATAAATTTCTTCGCACTTTTTGGAACGTAAACGAGTGAAAATCACATAACACTAATAGTTTTTATGCGAATATTTGTTTATAAGTATATGTATGCTTGTACGCACTCAACTCCGGAATAGCCGAATGGGTTTGGATGAAATTTGGTATATCTTAAACACTATAAAGAATACAATTTATCCTAAAAAAATACGGAGCCTGCAGGATAGCTGACGAAACTACGGAGTGATGCTGGGAGTATAATTATAACTGAGTACGAGTATATGTGGGACCATTATATCCTTTTGCAACTTTTATTAGATACTCGCTCATTTCCTGGAACAACCTAATATATCTCCCAGTAAGACTGACTTTTATATGACATGCAAAGGAAGAAGACATCGCAAAACACAGCTGTGTCACGAGAAACGAGATATTGATTGATAAATAAACGATAAAGGTGAATGAGTGGAACGGGATAAGGAAAATATACGGATTGGGAGACCTTTGTCGTTATTAGAGTCACTTGTTAGATATAATGCTTGAGTTTCGTTTATTAGATAAGTCATTCATTGGAAATAAAAGACAATACCTCGTCCGTAACATAAATATAAGTTAAAATAATTGTACCGTTGGCAGAATTTTACCAATGACTGCCCTGGTAGCTCAGTTGGTAGTGAACCTACTTTCTGCGCTTGGGGGCGTGGGTTCGATTCCCATCTAGGACAAACATTTGTGTGATGAACATTTGTGTTTGTTCTATGTCTGGGTGTTAATATCTATTAAAGTATGTATTTAAAAATATATATGTATGTATATCAGTCTCTGGCAGCCATATTACAAGCTTGGCTTAGTTTGGGGTCAGATGACCATGTGTGCAATAATGTCCCAGATATTTATTTATTTATAATAATAATTTGTGTAAATAGAAAATTCTACGAATTAAGAATGTGTACGAATGGCGACGCTTTCCATCAAACTTTGATGAATGACAGGCGTCATAATACTTAAGAATGAAATCTACCAGGTTCAAATGGCAGTAGTATATAGTGGTTTTTCTATTGGACTGCCAGGATGGGCACGAAAAGGCAACGATGCTTCATGGTTGATATTCCGAAAATCCGTACGAAGAGCTATGATTCCACTTTTATGAGCGTGTCTGGTTATTTCCCGATAGTTACAATCTGGGTGTCTTTAAATCGTGAGTGAATCGGTTTCTTCATCTTCAATTGGCAAACGAAGATGCGGTCTACGATAAGACCGCATCATCGCTTAACATCAGGTGAGGTGGCGGTCAAACGCAAGCCTATTATTTAATGATAATTGATAAAAAAATGCGCCTTACGCACCTCTTTTGCATTATTAAACTTGGACATAACCAATTTCACGCAGATAACATAATGCAGCTTCGTTACATACGAGTTTATCTGGTCATACAGACTAAGGGCCTTACTTAAAAACCTTACTCAAGTTGATCTATGTTTTAAAATGCTCTGTCAACTTCTCGCTGACGGCAATCGTCACACGCGAAAACAAGACGGAGCATATTTAAGTGTATGTCAACTTGAGTAAAATTTTTGAGTTAGGCCCTAAATGCATAAAATCCATTTTCATGTTCGGTTTATGAGATGGAGAATTATAGCACTTAGAATTCCACTGACCATATCAATTTTGATATTAAGTAAAACAATAGCAGTAATAGGAAGACACCGTACCTTACCTACCTTACCGTACTTTACCATAGTGACATACAACAAGGATGTACAGCATCCAAAGCAGTAGGTGTAAGATTACTACGTAAGCTCAGTTCAAAGCCAATTCGGGTAGTTCAAACTAAAATGTGAATGTACTCGTATGGTTAAGGAACCATCTTTGAAGTGTTATCTCCAAACACTAACAAAGGCAAGTCTAACAACCCCCGGTCTTTGACACCCGTACCAAATCAATACATCCTTCATTATGTCGCCATGACTTTCAACAATCCGATCTGCATGCCCCATCTATGGCGTCCGGCCAAATGTGCCCAATCACCCCGGCGATGCTTCGTACATATAGCTATGATTGGCATAATTCGTGGCTATATGACTATTTTGGTAATACAATATTATGTTAATTGAAATCGTGCGCAGTAACGAATGAAACCAGATACATAACTGGTTAAACTCCGTATTTTTGCATTTAAAATAATTATACTAAAACTATTTTTACAAAAGACTTGTGTAGCGACCGTAGCTTAGTGGATAAGAATTGAAATTCTTATCCTTTAAGCTATGGTCGCTATCCTGTTGGCCTCCAAATTTTTGTGCTGCAATATACATTGGTGAGGTCATTTATAATTCTTGCTACCTGTAGGTAACTACTCAGCTAGAACTTTTACAAGCTCCAAAACTGAGACTTGACCTATAGAAGCAAAATAAAAGTTTTGGTCGAAAAATCCAACAAAAATTCCGCCTCATCATTGATTTAAACGTCAATCCGACGTTCAAGTCAAAAGGCTGACTTAGCATCGCAACCGAAACTATCCCAAGAGTATTGTGTTTGTAATGTCAAACGACGCGGTTAGTACGTGAGCCTTCGTAAGGATACCCAATTTCCTAAGGTACTTTACGACCCTAACGTGATTCCTGAAAGGCCTACAAAGGCCATAGCACCTTTGCGAATCTTTGAAATTTATACAGGCCACGTCTTGTCAGATAAACAGAACGATTCAAGTTGGATGAATAAACATTTGTTCGTGGTTCTTAGAAAATACAGTTTACTGAGATTTGGAATGTAATCCTGCTTAATCTCGGTCAGAATCAATTGGAGCTCGTTTAATGCCTCACGCGAGGTGGATTAAAATAATGAGTTAAAATAACACTTAAGTTCACACTTGGCCGCACTTGAATTCAGTGGTGTAATTAGGTCTTTAGAGAGTTTTACAAACATGGTGCTCCATTATTTATCTTGCTTTACAATTACTGTAAATGACCAATAATTGATTTTAAAACAATAAAAATGTGGTGTTAGAAAGCCGGTGAGCGCAGCGTAGGACGTCCACCCACAAGATGGACAGACGACCTAAAAGAGACCGCAGGAAAACGCTGGATGCAGGCTGTTTCCAATCAGCCCTTTTGGAAATCGATGGGGGAGGCTAGGTCCAGCAGTGAACGTCCTATGGCTAAAATGAAGATGATGATGATGTGGTGTTAGGATAGTAATTTTAACACATTTTATATTAGCTACGACTTGAAAAGAATTCTAAAACTATTATTTTTTCTCATTCCACTATATTTTATAATAGTTTAACAAACTGTCACTGACAAACATTTTTTTTTGTTGTTTCGCATAGTTTTCTTGCATATAATATTGGTATTAGTAAAATAATATTAATTGTTCAGTGGTGGTGGTTGAACTCTTTTCTATCTAACGGGTCAGACCGCAAGGGCCTCCGGACGGGTGTGCGGTCCAGCGATATAATTGAAGTGGACCCCAACCCATACCGGAAACACGTGGTCCGATTTTAACTAATTTTATTTTCTAAAGTTGCGGAGATATAATTTTTATTCTAAGCAAATGCCTTGCCTGATTGGGTTTTTCCCGATAGTTACAATGTATGTCTTCAAATCACGAGTGAATTGGTTTGTTCTAGGTAAGCGTGCCCCATTGTAGACCGCATCAGGTAAGATGCGGTCAAAGGCAGGCCTATAAAAAATATATACGTGACAGAAATAAGTGAAAGTTAAAAAAAAAACAAATGAATTTATTACGTGTGACAAAAATAAGTGAAAGTTAAAAAAACAAATGAATATATTGTGTTGGCATGTGTAGTGTGATAGTGAGTATTAATTACACAAAATCAAACAAATAATGTCCCGAAAGTTAGGTATAGGTGATATAGGTTAAGCTTTTAACGTGAGAAAATGAGCAATGTACATGCACTGGTTATAGCCCGCGGCTTTGCTCGCGTAGCATAAATAAGTAATATGAAAAAATAATCATCAAAATTTGACTGCTTACTTAAAGTTGTTCATGGTCATAACGCGTATGTATATTAAAATATATAATTATATATACGCGTCAACTAAAGAACTTTCACTTGTTTTCTTCGGTTTTAAATACCTGTAAAGATTTTATCTGTAATTGACTGACAGCTACTACCAGAAAAATATGTCGTTTTTTTATAATTTTTATATTAGGAAGATGAAATGTTATTTAAGTTATCGAAATGAATTAAAATTTGTTTAGAAAAAGAATCCGCTTCAAAATTAGTAGGTAAATGCGAAATTTCATTTATTTGGATGACATATTTTTTCCAGTTATTTTGATTTAAAAACCAAACTACTGAACCAATTTTGATGTAATTTCTATGGGACCAATATTGAAGTAAATAATTTCATTAAAAAAGTATTTTTCAAATTGATATACACATACACATGTGTTGGGTTACACATATACGTAGACTATACTATGCCGAAAGGAGGTCATAATACTCATCATTATGAACAACATTTTCTACAGGACCAACCCTGAAATCGCAAAAAACTGCTGTTTCATACATTTTTCGAATGTCAATTACCGTTTTACGATAAGTATATGGAACAGCTGATATTTTTTTCGCGATGTTAAGGTTGGTCCTACAGTAAACGTTGTTTATAATGAAAAGTAGTTTCAGATTAGCACGCGTAACCCTGTAAAAAAGACGGAGTTATGAGGTTAAAAACATTAAAAACTAGCTTAACATAGAATCTCCGCCTATTTTGAAGTTGATTAATAGCCTAATATCCTGAAAGAATACAACTATCGGTCTATATATACGTATAATTTTGTAAGAATTTTCTTTGACTACTATCCGTCGAGGCGTTGTTCCCATCACCATCAGCTCATCCATATGAAATGATGATTATCAGACGCAAATACCTGTTTTGTAAGAATTTTCTTTCAACTCCTAACCATTGAGAAGTTGTACCCTTCATCATCAGCTCATCCATATGAAATGATGATTATCAGACGCAAATACCTGTTTTGTAAGAATTTTCTTTCAACTCCTAACCGTTGAGAAGTTGTACCCTTCATCATCAGCTCATCCATATGAGATGATGATTATCAGACGCAAATACTTGAACAGCTTCAGAAAATATATGAAAAACGTAATAAGTGCCTATCACATTTGAGGATTCGCCTCGATTTCCCTGAGATCCCATCATCAGATCCTGACTTGCGTGACAATGAGACTAAACTGGAAGTACACCCTACCTAAGAAAATAAAGTTTTTCGACCGGTCGGTGAAATCGATCAACAGTTGGTGGAGATATCGGAGAACATACATAAACAAATATAGTAACAGTGGAATAAAGAACCCCCCTTTTTTGAATTTTGTAAAAAAAATACTAATTTAAAAACCAATCATTTTTTGAAGTCTGTTAATAACTTGAATAAAACTGTTTAACTACACATATATTTTTTCTGTGGTTTTGACGATTTCGATCAAGCCAATTGAAATCAATATTACGTCATCTCTGGAACTGTTTTATTTTTCTGTTTTCGAGATCAGAGCTCGGTCTCCCATTTACTGAATGTAGAATATTGTAATTCTTAGAAATGCCGAAGGTTTTAATGTAAGTAGGATGATGGGAGATTATTGAGAACAAAATAATTTTCCTCAATGTATTGAGGAAAAATACGATATCCAATATTCCAAGAAAAACTACGTAAATTGCGATAGGAACATTTTTCGCAAAAGCTTCCGTCAGCCTTAATTGAGAGCCAGTTCTTATTATAAGCTAGGCGTGTTGACTATCTTCACCGTTTCTTAAAATCAGATGAGTTGCAATCAAACGCCTAGCCTGTCAACCCGAAAGAGCTAATGAAATAATTATTGCAAATTAAGCGTTATACCTACAGTTTCCCTTTTAGCACTTAAAATATCGTCCATTCAATTCGAGCACATCGTTTGCAGTTGTGTGCCGCTCAAATCTCAATATTGAAGTGTGCATTTGTAGAAAAAGACATCATTTATTTGTGCAAAAAAAAAAACAATAGAAAAATAAACAACTTTAAAATAAACCTTAGCTAGAGCTTACTATTTTTTTTTTGTCACAAACCTGCTCCAACTTATTCAATGCCGGTCGTAAACAACCGTAAAGTTGTAAGAATATGTCAGTACAGTATGTCCAATACGTGTTTACCTCGCCCCCTTTAGTTTTTGGCAAACTTTTTTCGGTACTAGCTCGAGTTTAAGGCAAATCCAAACTGTATATGGTCAAAAATAATCATACATACAAAAAGAACGGCTATTTAAATTCAAAATGGCTTAAAATATACACAAAACGTAACCACTTTATTCGTACGGAATGACTCGCGTCCTAAGCTATAAACATTTAAATTGTGCTAGACCCTTACAGCCAAATCCTGCCGTTGAGGTCGCCAGAATGACGCCTCATGAATACGTACCATTGACTCTCAAGACACGTTTTAAGAAGGGTTCGCTGGGAATTAAAAAAAGTTGCAGGTTCTTGTAGCTAAATATGGTATTATTGCAGGTAAATTTCGACATCAGGTCTAAATGTTTTTAATCTGTACATATAAAAGCAAAATATCACTTTCACATTCTATATATCAGTGGCTGACTAATCACGAAATTTTGAAAACTATTTAACCTACGAAACAGAAATTTGATAGGTAGATTCCTAAATTTGGGGGAAAGTGGCTAGAAGTCTGCTAAGAAAGAATTTTGCGTGCGATAGAGTTGAGATGTTGATGTAACAGAAGAGATGTCTTCGTCATCATCAGCCAGAAGACGTCCACTCCTGAACATAGGCCTCCCCCTTTAACCTCCACACTGAACGAAATCCTGCCATCTGCATCCACTGGATGCCCGCTACTCTCACAATGTCGTCGGTCCATCTAGTGGGAGACCTACCTACGCTGCGTCTTCCGGTTCGTGTTCTCCACTCCTTTCAAAAGAGAGAGAGAGATGAAAGATGATTTTTAAGAAGAGATGTGTTAAATACAAATGAAAAAATATCCCACTTGAGAATACATTAAAAAATATATATTTATCCTCCTGTAAAGGAACTAGTCACCATCTTCATTTTACGATGACTTCACATCCTGTGACCCTATTTTATGTGCTGTGACCATTCCTGAACTTAAAAGAATCTATCGAGGCAGGCGTTTAGTTTTTATGTATGAATATCTCATTCATATACATAAGTATCATATGTTTGGTTTTGAGTCATTAGGAAAAAATATTGAAAAATTAGACGCAAATATTCGTCAAAAACCCGAGCGTTTAATTATCCTGAGTAATCCCCCATCAAAGTGAATTTACCTGACAATTTTCACAAATATTAATACCAGCGGCGATAAACTCCATAGCTTTTAGGCCCGCATTATGTATAGAAAGGTTACTAGCTATTTCCATCAAAAAAGATGCTCATAACAAGAGAAAAATGTGCCGCCCACTGTGTGATATCAACATTATGGATGCGGGACCTCCGGCATATTGCACCCCACCTGGGCCGGTCAAGCGTAGGGATTGAAGTGTCACTCTCAGATATCGGTACCGAATACTTGCTTATTGAATTTAATAAGACTATATCGATACTTGTAAGGGTCAATTCGATTTAACATCTTAAGCCCATTACTGATTCTTTAGTTTAGGTCTAATCTTTCCAATTTACGCTAGGTTCAAAACTGTACTTTATTTCATAGAATAGTTAATGAGTGAGAACAGATGCGCTTCCGTGCCGCGTCGCTGCATTTGTGAAACTAGTCCAAATTGAAAGTAAAACAACGTTTAAACAGCCGTTTTACAGTCTTTAATAAGTATAGGTTTCTAAAAATCTGTTTAGTATACCTATTTTAAGGCCAAAAAAACTACGCCGAGAATTACAATGTCGTTTCTTAAGATTCTAGGTAGGTACGGTAATGAAATGAAGAGCTCCGACGCGCACTCGATAAATGGCATGGGAGGCTGTACGAGCTACAAAACGTGTGCGAACGTGCTGTCGGCACAATTCTGCCTATTTTTCAGGCCTGGCTGAAAAGGAAGGATCACGTCACATTTAAATTAACACAGGGTCTCACAGCACTCGGCTGCTTCGGCGAGTACCTCCACAGGATTCCGGAACGCTGTAATGCCATCACTGCAATTCCGTGATGAATTCTGCTCATCACACACTCGAGGAATTTCCTACGTGGAGTGCAGAAAGAGGGACACTCTTGGAAAGAATCGATCAGGACCTGTATCTACCTGGGTGATGCCGGGTCTGGGTTGCGTTATGTCAGCAATGTTGGCAGACAGTTCTGTATGGAGGGCTGCGGTTGAATTTTGCGAAAGCGTGCTTTCAAAAAGAAATCGTAGAACACGCTCGTGAAAGGGGTAACCCAGCACGAAGACGGCAACGCTGGGGGTGGCGGCAATGGCTCCTTCAGCTCTTCAATCCTGGCACCAGGGCAATAGGATTCCCCCTACCTGTAGTAAGAGGTTACGGGGACCTCCAATGGGTCAAAGTTAGGGCTCTGACCATCCACTCAAGCGTGTTGTGTATGACCAACGTTGTCGCGATTGGAGGGGCTGAAAAAACACGCAGTTGTCTCGGGAGGAGCCGTAGCGTAGTATTGAGGGCTCCGATGCGTGCCTCTGGAGATCCCGGAGCCCTCTTGTCAAACACTAAGGCTGGTCACCGGGGGGCCGTTAATAGGTATAATCTCACATAATCAGGCTGCACCCCAATGCATCCGGGTATCTTTAGAAGATGGCCACCTTAAAAAAAAATATTGCTAGGTACACTATCGGTACAAAAAAAAAGTTGGTTAAATATTGTCACGCGACCCGTTTTCATACATAAATAGAAATATAACAGTATACCTCAAAAGTATTTATCGAGTATTAAATTTGTCGTGTATGGTAAGCACGTTGGTATCAAAAATACCGGACAGCCCACGCGACCCACAATTTAATGATTTTTATTGGCAAGCCCTTCCTGTAAGATGGGACAGGAAAATTTACCTGAACATAGAAACCGCGTAGAATCTCGATGGTAGACGATTATTAGGTCGCATTGAAAATTATGGCATATGGGAGGGTTTAATTTTGTTTGCTTGACCGTGTATTGTGTCCGTTAGGTTAGGGTCATTTCATTTTACCTTTCCTTTGTGGGCTTTAGTTAGGAGACAGTTGTTTTGTAGGTTAAGTGTCAAGGATATGAATAATTACGAATAATTATTTTTACCAATATTAATACCAAGCTTATTGAAACTGTATCTTGAAATAATCAATGGAGCATTGCTTTTTGCCACAGAGCGATTCTGTTTATACGTAAATAAAGCGTGGAGAATAAGATGATGAAAAAAGTTCATAATGTTGTCAGATGATTTTCGGTTAGTAGCGACCCCCAATCAAGTTTCACTACAAGTTAGACCTTACGGATAGCTGTTAACGCGGGCTTGAAACAACCCAGTGCGCAAAATCACGCGAACGTGAACCTTAACGTGCCAAGATACGGTTTGCGGTCGCGCAACTTTTTGATTTCACCTAAACAGAATCGCTTAAAATAGGTAGCCGTAGGGCCCCTGATCGTGATATTATGTGCATCGTCGTTTAAAGTAGATGCGCCAGATCTTAAAGACCAGTTATGTCGCTTTTTTGTTTCCGACCAGTATCTTAGAGGTAGGAAACATAAGCTTTTTGCTGTCCCGCGGTATAAGACAGTTACCCAAGAAAATTCCATTTACCGCGATTACTTGCTGCGCTTTGACGCTGAACAAGAGTGTGAGTACGTGTTTGGATGAATGGAAGGTGTAAATGTCGTAATGTTTGCGGTACTGTGAGATAATTGTGTGATTGGGTAGGCAAGTATTATAGTTATTTGATTTGCTATTCTTTATTATAATTTGACATGTCAATATTTGTTTTGACATTTAACAAGTAACTATTTATTGTATTGTAATAATAATAACTATTTAAGTATGTGTTTAAAAATATATATGTACGTATATCAGTCTCTGGCAGCCATATTACAAGCTTTGCTTAGTTTGGGGTCAGATGACCGTGTGTGCAAAAATGTCCCGAATATTTATTTATTTAATTAGTTTACAATCAGGCTTTTAATTATATATTGTAATACGATCATTTATTTTGACATTCTATTGTAATCACTATTATGGTTCTTTTTTTTACAATAACCTAAAAAGTTCTAAGTCATATGAAATTCACCGACATGCACTGGGCCAGCATGGTGGATTAGGACTCATCCTCTCTCTCTCTCTCTCTCTCTTTCTGAGAGAAGGCCAGCCTGTATCCCAGCAGGGAGAATTAGAAAGGCTGATAATGATGAATAAATGAAAAAAGGATTTTGCAAAAGAGCCAAATCAAGGTGGAAAAATTGAAGTTTAAAGTTGATATGAAAGTCTACGCCTATACGTAGTTGCAGGCAACAGTTAGTCGTCTCTATATATAAAAGCGAAATACCACTCATCCTTTCACTGAATTATCACAAAATTTCGAAAACTTCTTAACATACGCAGCTGGTAGATCCCTACAGGATGTAGAGAAAAAGGGTTAAAAGTTTATATGAAAGTTTAAGCATACGAAATCGCACACAACAGCTAGTCTTACATACTATACCTTTTACAAAGCCACTGTTTGCTTATCACATTGTTAGCGGCATTTAACTGATTAGTTTTGTCCAAACCAGCTGTACAGCCTTGAAAATTCCATGTCCACTGCAGAAGTATAAAAAAATAATCATACTATACCGGGATTTGACTAAAAATATTCGGTATTAGGCTGGCTGAGATTTGCAGTAGGCTATCCACTCTCCCTGAACATACTCTAGGCTTGAAGAGCTCTTCCATAAATTTTAATCTCGGCCCATGTGTTTACTTTCCCTCCGTACTTCCAGCCAGATGGTGCTATATAAATGTGTATTTACCTAGAATTAGGTACCTAGTTAGTGCAAAAGTGGGGTTTGTGTTGCAAAAATATGAGGAAATGGGATTTGTATTTATTTTTTTAATCCTCATCAGCTTTTAATTTTGTTGTTTCTACTGCTGGGATACAAGCCTTTTCTCAGAGATAGAGAGAGAGAGAGAGAGAGAGAGAGAGAGAGAGAGAGAAAGGATGGGCCCTAATCTACTACGCAAACTCAGCTTTGCAAAGCTATAATTGTAGGTTTCGTTTGTAAGTAGAGAGTATACAGAAAGTACAACTTTTAACTTTTGACGTTCTTTACTGTGCAAAGCGAGACGCAGCCGCGCACGCGCATTCACCTTGATAAAGATCGCCGAATGCGATTGAAACTATAGTCGGAGTAACCGGCCTAATCTTACGTGAGTAATTCCCGTGTAATATAAATAAAATGTGTGAAAACCACGTCAGTTTCTCTAATAATACAACTTTTAAGTTCGATGAAAATTAAGTAAGAATTAGTAGCTTACCAGTTTTAGCTAAACAGGTATTTTGGACGACAACACAAAAACCTGATAAACCTCAACTCCACTTTTTCCATTTTAACACAGTCACATAACGGAATCATTCTTATTCCCACATCTGCATAAATTTAATTTTCCTTGTTTTTGCATTATTCAAAACATTGCGAGCACGGGACGTCGGCATAATGAAATTTAAACATTTTATCCTCATATAAAAATTGTTCACGCCCATTTATATTTTTACCAATTTGCTTTTTTGTTTTTTACTGTTTTACTTATAATAATTTTCTGTGCATGATACGGGACGAACCTCAATTAAGTAGGCTGACTACATTTACAAAATGGGTACTTTATCTATTTATGTTACACAAATTTATTCTTTATTCATAAATTGATTTTCACTCGTGTTAACATAATTAAATTAAATGTTATCTAAAATAATAATCAATTTAAAAACTGACTTTAAGATTAGTAAAATACGCAATTTCGGTTACTTGGATGATAATATTTTGTCATTTTGGTTTAAAAGCCAAACTACTGAACCGATTTTGACGAAAATTCTATGGAACTAACCTAAATGTATGCAATGTCCTTCCAAATAAAAGGTTTTCTAAATCGGCTCATAAATTCTAAGGTAAAAGAGGTCTGAGGTAACAAACATTAAAAATACAATCGATTTGAAAACCACTTTATTTATATTACACGGGAATTACTCACGTAAGATTAGACCGGTTACTCCGACTATAGTTTCAACCGGCTGCGCAGCCGCGCGCGCGCATTCACCTTGATAAAGATCGCAGAATGGGGTTGAAACTATAGTCGGAGTAACCGGCCTAATCTGACGTGAGTAATTCCCGTGTAATATAAATAAAATGTGTGAAAACCACGTCAGTTTCCATAATAAGATTTGCGAACCACTAACTTTTTTGAAGTAAGTTCAAAACTTATTTCAACAATATATCAATGCACTTATTCCAAAGTCTATGATTAATAAAGTACTTTATAAGAATTAGAACCTCATGCTACTCATCCTAACTTAGAAACTCACCATACCTTTCAGCTCGATTCAACTTTAGCAGTGAGATACCACACGTCACACACAAAGTTAAACGAAATTTTTCACTACATTGAATTTTTACCAAGAATTCTGGAACAATAAATCAAGATAGGGTACTTTTTCTTCTGATTTATGAGTGTAAACTGAGCTTAAAATTCTGAAATGTTTTACTTCCGTTCTCCTCTCTTGTGTCAAGAACAAAGCACTCTATAAGCTTTATTTTTGCAGTTTTGTATAAATTTGTCGCCCGTTTTAATTTATATTTAAACCATTTTTCACTCGTGCTTAAATGAAAGGATTTTTCTGTGATACAGAACTTAGCATTAATGTGTAATGATTTTGTGCGACAATTAGATTAGTTGCGTATCTCAATTATAATATATAGCTACTTGCACAAAGGTATATAATTATCTTTAAAATACTCATAACCAACACAAAAATTTAATAAAAAGTGACAAATAAGAATGCGATTTGCTTGATCGTAAGCTGTAACCACCACAAATAAAAGTAAGTGTGGTCTATCGTGTGTGTGCTTTGCTAGCCCAGAGAGGTAGTTATAGACTTTTTTGAAACGATCAATGTTGAAGCATGGTGGGAAGGCTTTCAGGGCTAGATATTTCACACCTAGCTGGTCCACAGAAGAACATAGCAACAAGTGGATCATATTAAAAACAGACTTTGAAAATATATGAAAAACGTAATAAGTGTCTATAAAATTTGAGGGTTGCCCTCGATTTCCCTGGGATCCCATCATCTGGTCCTGACTTGGTGACAATGGGACCAAATTGAAAGTATACCCTACCGAACAAAAGAAAAAAAATGAAATCGGTCCACAGCTGGCGGAGAAACCCGAAAACCGATGAACATAAATAAATATACAGTGGAACATAACGTCTTCCTTTTTTCATCGGTTAAAAATACTGAACGTTGTGGAATTTCCAGATTTGCAAGATTTGGGGGTGAGTTATTTTAATAATAATATTACTTGAAATGAAGCAGCTTTACAGCATAGAAATCTGAATCAAGGTATACTCTAAGCCTTGTCGTATACCGTGATTCGGAACTAGACACTTCAGGTTGCACCTGCAACTTCAACGATGTTGCTGCACCAATTTGTTTCGAGGTTTGTCCCTTGACTTGACTCGTGTAGTATCTTTACAGGGTTACGCGGAAAGGATGTACTACGTCAAAATACTCATTATTATGAACAACTTTTACTATGGACCTTGAAACGCATAAAAACCCTTTTCAATGGAACAGCTGATATTTTTATCGAAATTTTGAAGTTTTTCATATTGATGAGTAATATGGGTCCACATTACTCATCCTTTCGGCTTAGGACACCCTTTCACCATAACCCAGTAAAATGCCAGTGAACGATGTGTTTGCTCCATCTGTCAGTTTCTCGGGTCGGGAATGGTTGAGTTACCCTATACTTAAGCACCAAAATGCCCTAAGCCAACGCATAACTGTACTTACCTAATGAACAGTTAAGCAAATGGTGACAAAACGTTGACTATTGTACAAAATGTTCTTAATAGTTTGTGCACTAACCAACGTTTTGTAAAATCAAAGATGAAAATCCACTTAATGACCACTTGATTACTTGTCGCTTTCTAAACATGACATCCTGTGTAGCTAGTGTGCTACGATTTCATTTTATGTCTTGTTCTATTCTTATTAAAATATGTGAGTGTCAATCGTATTTTAGATCTCATTTAGTTGCATTCCTGTTGCGCAAAATCAAGAAATACAAAGCTGAAAAATGGGTGCAAATTAAGGCCACGGACGTAGTTGGGAAAATGAGCCAGTGAATAATATATATGCCGTAGCAGTTTCCCTTTCCTAAAACGAAAATGAAACCAACATTCCTGTGCAAGTACTTTATTATTAAATCGATGTACGACATAAAAAAATTATCTGTACACAGTTATTAACATTACAATTAAAATATTAACAAGGGCTCTGGGTAGGCTTTAGTCAGTCGTATCGAAAATATAAACTCACTCGTCCAGATTAAGCCTAGGCTTTAACTATAGGCACTACAGTCGTAAGACATCTCTTACATACTCACGACTTAAACATGTTACTCGAAGTGGATGTTTTTATGCGGGCGTAGCAATTTATTATGAGTGAAATCAAATTATTCAGATTAAGTTCCTCAGGACAAAAGCCTACGAATTCATAGCTATCACCTACGCCGTAGACGCTAACGCTACGCCCGTAGCTTAATATAAACTACCCACAATTTTATTGAGAAACATTATGAATTCATTTTTTTCAAGACTTTTCATAACTAACTGTAAACTCTTTAGAGACAGTATTTACAATATTTTATTTCCACGTCAAATACATTTAAAACATATTTTATTGAAATGAAAACATTATTCATGTAAATAGAGTTATTGGTACATAAAATTAATTGTCAGCTATAACTCGAAGATTCAAACAATTATATATTTTATAAAACGTGTCAACTCTCTTAGACATTATTTTCCAGACTTCTAGACACAAAAACTTACAACAGTAAATATTATTCTATCTAACATTCCCTATTCCTTAAAATGCGTTGATATAACAATGAAAGATACTTAAGATTTATACTGCGGTAAAGTTCTGAAATAATCATGTTTTCAAACGAAAAAAACGTAGTATTTTTTTTCTAATCCAGAAGATGATAAAAATAACAGTTAATATTTCAAAGTATATAAAACATCAATTGTATACAAAGAAAACTAACAAGAAGTAAAAACAGTAACTTATTTACAGTCCTACATCTTATAATAAACATAAATAGTTACAGATTATGTAATATGTCAGTAAATCCTTTTAACTGTTTTTTTATATATTCGTAAGTTATGTCAAACATTATACTCCAAATTCACTTTTGCCATGCACTTTTGCTGTTTGGCCACTATGACATAACTTTATTACAAAAGTGACGCCAACTTTGGCACAAGCTAGCAAAGTTAAAACAGTAGGTTACCTACATTGTTTTATTACCGTGTCAAAATGTAACAAAGTGGCCAAGTTTCACACAACTTCCATCATTCAATTCGCACCAACAACAGTTTCTGTGTCTACAGTTGGAAAGCCGCAGTACAATAGGAAAGTTTTCAATTAATATCACAGTTTCCGTATTTAAAAGTAGGACATTACAAACTTTGACCGCACTTTACTTTGTACGAGCAGTATCTTAGCTTCTTGCACAGTTACCTCACTCTACTGTGGAGCCATTGTGGTTGTTACTTCATTGTCTTTGACTCGTTGTCCTGGATTAGTGACAGAACGCCTTAAGTTGCGACGCGTTGCGATGCAATTTACGCATCATTACTGAATAGCACGATTTGGTCTATAGATACTATAACGGAATTTAGGGTCTTTATTGGATTGCATAAAACTTGAAGTCATACAGGAGCATGCTTAATTGTGTAAATACATTGGTATTTTATTATTTATTAGTACTACCATTTGCCTAATATTATAATAACGTATTATTATGACAGTCAGAAGATTCAATAATATACACATAAAACATTTACATTTGTGGTCATCAATGTAATGCCAGCAATTTTTTTGCAAAATCACAACTATGATTATGATTATATGAAAAAATATGCCAACATTTAATGCCAACGTAAAGTAAGAACTCTGAAACTATGAGAAATAATGGGCAACCACAAGGAAGGCATGTGTAGCGTCGCGTTGCCCCATATAACACTGACATGGTATGTCTTCGCTTTTGAATAAGTAAGGTGTAAAGTGTCAGTTAAGATACTGCAAATACATTTACGGCACTATTACGCGAACTATTTTATACACTTCACTACACAAACTAGAAACAGTAAGTTCTGGACACGTCCGGGCACTCACTGTCTTGCTGTCACCCAAAGTAGTACTGCGCGTTGGAATACCGATATAAACTCCTAGTGTTAGGGTCCGTTTCAGTTTGCATTTGCATACGCGGGAGCGTTTTGACAGCCACCCCGCGCCCTAGCGTGCCATGCGGCATAGTTCGTAGAGGCATCTCTATTGGGTATTCAGCCACCTGTCCGTACATGTTGGTGCTCACATGGGGATACGTGTTAGGAACGGGTCTGCCGACGTATCTATTGATTTTGGGGCTTAACGCCACGTTAGTAAACTGCATGTCGGGCTTGATTCCGGAGTCGACAGAGTCGACGGGTCCCGATAGGCTGGTAATATTTATATCGTTGTCTACCTCTGAAATGCTGTCGTTAAACCCGTTGGGTATTTCGGTAGTGGCGGACACGTCAGGCCCCTTAGGTTGGTCGGAGTGTTGTTTGTTGAGGACGCATCTGACTGTTGTAACAATGATGCAGAGCAGCAACGCGACGGAGACACCAGCTATGATGTACACGTAAATTATGTCGAATGATTCTGTGGACAAAAGTAGCATGTTAAAAATAACATAGATTTTTAAAGAAATAATGAAAACATGATGATTCTTACAACCGTAAGGATCACTAAATGTAAGGATCACTTTTCAATCATCATCACACTATATATATATCATATATTTTCACATCCTTTCTCTAATAATTATAATGTAATTTTCTACAGGCCACTTGTATATTTGTGTTTTTCGAATTAGGAACTTTTTGATGACAGAACAAAAATGAAAAAGTTGCGAGACTAGCAAAAGCTGTGAAAGCGAACGGTCGACTACTTGAAAGAAAAGTGGAATTCTGATAGAAAATTTTTGAACAAGTAAATAAAATTATAAAAAAATATAACTCGACTACATTGTATAAATAATAGGTTACTGAAAAGTAACAGTGGCGCGATACCTATATATATATTTATATACCTACTCGTAGCTAATACAGAGTTCTTTCATACCGCCGTATCTAGTAAACTACTGAATATTTCACAGGAGTGTTATGTATTTTTGAAATCTGTTAAGTGAGCTCTACATAATGATATATACTCGTACATACATACAGTTTATGAATTCAGTTAAAAACTATATCAAAAAACGTCACACAGTAATACATCATATCGATCAAAGTCTGGCTTAAAATTTCAGCCAAGGCTACAAGGATACGAGATGAGACAATTATCAAATTAAAATTGTTTAGTAATGTAATTAACATTTACCCTAATTCCGCAAAAGCTGCCGCCCACACTAATACAAGGTTATGCTGAGCGGTGATACTAAGTTAAAAGGAGGTTATTGTACATTAAGAACTTTTAAAACATATAAATTCGCGAAAAAATCAGCTGTTCCTTAGAATAATGTAATTCACACTAACAATAAAATGTTTTGAACAGTTTATATTTTTTCATGTTTTCAGTATTTTTTATTAAGTAGTAAGCTTGCGTTTGGCTGCCACCTCGCGGTATGATGATGCGGTCTACGATGGAGCTGCTTGAAAATAAGAAACCAATTCTAATGCGATTCAAAGACACCCAGATTGAAACTATTGGGGAACACCCATTCAGACAGCGTATTCCACAGACTAGCAGTTTGTACAATAAAAGTGGAATCATTGCGCTTCGTACGGGTTTTCGGAATATCAACCATGAATTGTTCTATTCGTGTCCACTCTGGCAAAATGATGGAAATTTATGGATTCAGAATGGAAAAATTGGCAGGAGGGGAATGCGATGCACGCTCCCCGAAATGTATCGGATAAACCCATTCAAAATGGAGAATACAATCTCCTTTCGGAATTGTACTACCGTTCTGTGTAACCTTATAATTATAATCATACCTCGTCAGGCTATTTAAAGGCACTCTCATTAACTCCTCACGACCTTTAAGATATAATATTATTTCAGGCACTCGTAAGCTAAGGACTCAGTTTAGTACTTAATATCAAGTTAACCAAATACAACCACTCAAATCTCATCCCAAATATACTTACGTAAATGAGCCTTTGTGTAAATAGAGATAAGTAATTACCAATGCTATGTTATTATTAGTCTACTCTGATGAGGTAAATTACCTTTGTAAGGACATAGTAAAGTATAGTTGGCAAATATTTGCGTTTGAGGCTCCAAAGATAAATTTGAGTATCAAATTCTAGGCTAAAAGTAAATAAATAAGTAATTACACGTCTAAGTAATTTTGATTCATGTCTTAGGCACCGTTCACATTACAGAGACAGGTTGATGAGTTGTACTTCTGTATTCTCAAAAGTTCCGCGGTAAAAGTCCATTAACGGAACTATTGAAACTTTTTCTCCACTTGTCTAAAACAAATAACAAAATTAATAAAATGCAGTTTATTAATTTTCGCCTTTATTCTAATCGCCCATTAGATAGATCTCATTAATTTAATCACTTAACCATTGTCTCTCTGGCACGTTGCTATTTTGATAGTAGCTTTCATACTTTGGAATTTTTGTTTGCTTGTAACAAAAAAATAGTGCTGTAAAAATAAGGCCAATAATATAATAATCACAGAGAAGTTTTCACCTTGCGTGCAAGTGATACAGTAGATGTGTTCGTTTATTTGTTAAACAAAACCGTTTGATCTATTCTTGTTATTCCGTGTTTGTTGTGTATTGATCGAAAAACTGCCGAGTCTATTTTCTTCTCATTTTGTTTTGTGATTTTGCGGTTTATTTGTGACATCTTTCAAATTTCCTGTTAAAGATTAGATAAACGTATACTTGTTTTTTACTTTTATTATCCGAGCCTTTTATTATCCTTCTGTTGTTAAGAATTATCAACTACATACTTCATATTTTTGTGCTAATGTTTTTGTTTACATTATGTAAGTATAATTTGAACCTTAGATTTATAATCCTAACTACTTTTTTGAGATGCATGAAGTGCTAACTGTACTGATAAAAGTAAATACTATATTATGATGAAAAATAACCTATACCTAGTCCGCTGAGAATAGGTCTCTTGTTCAGTAAATAGTTAGTGTTAGTGGTTAGACCGCTCAGAGCATTTACCCAGATTGCACTGCTTCGAATCCTGCGCATAGTCTGCGAATTCTGACATTTAATAATTTCATACTAACATTAATTCTGATCTAACGATTGTTATCTAAGCGTGACTATAATTTTAATTGTAATTTGTATGAATTTTTAATTCTGACATTTAATATTTTTTTACTGTTGTCTTATTATATTTAGCTTATGAACCTGAAATAAATAAATTTGAATAGTCGTTTTTTTAATTGTCTATAACATTTAAATATTTAGCAGCATAATATGAAACAGTGCCTACTTTTCTTACTGTCAGAAATACACTGTATAGATTCTTGAAATGGGTAATTGTATTCGCAAGGGCCATAAATTACAATATGTCGGTCGGATGGTACCTACCTACTGAGCATTTAAGTTATTGGATGATATATTGGAACAGGTTTAACATTTATCGTAAATTTAATACAATCCTGGGATCTATGACTTTAGTGATCTATGTATATAAAAGCAAAATGCAGCTCACTTCACTTACTCTTCACGAAATTTCAAAAATTACTTGACGGTTAAACGCGGACTTATTCGCGATAATAATAAAAAAACGTACGAAGCTAAACTTTGGTAAGTAGATTCTACAAGAGGTGTAAAGATTTGCTAAGAATTTTGCGAAAAATCCGAATAAAGGCATAAAGGGGGTTGAAAGTTTATATAAAAATCTATGCGTACGATGTCGCGGGCAACAGCTTGTTATTAATTTTACTTACAGGGTTACGCAGACCGTTACAGACTCATCATTATGGACAACTTTCACTATTGGACCAACCCTGAAATAACGAAAAAAAACCTATTCCATAGAAAAATATCAGTCACACTCAACGAAATGTAAGGAAGATTATTTTTTAGGTAAGGTAAAGTAGAAGATTAAAAATACAAATAAATATATAAATTATCTCTATTTCTCTCTCTGTAGCAAATATACTACTTTTGGGCAAACATTTACCTTCTTGAGGATAGAAGTGCCTTGGAGGCACAGCGGCTGGTTCGTCTCTATTGATGTTGGTAATATTGAGGATCGAAGACACGGAAGGTCGCTGAGGAGGCACGGCTGCGACTGCTGGTGCTGGTGGAACTGCCGCCTCTCCCCACCAACGGTCGTTCGTTTCATCTGAAGAAAATTTTAGCGTCAATATATTTGTCTACGTTCTAATCTAAATCTGAAAATCAGGCCGAGTGGTGTATCCTGGAAGAAGCCTACTTTTAACTGAAGTGAACTGATGCAATCATGTCTAAAGGATAATAATTATGTGACTTTGTTTTCCTATGTGACATTAAAGAGGCGAACTATTATATATATAGCGATTATAAATACTTATCCTGATAAATTTGGTCAATAATAAGAAAATTATTTTTTAATTAAGGAGTATATTATTAATAGCGGACATCTACTGTACCATTACATCTAATAGGGTGTAGAAAATACTATATCCACAGTGAATATAACTACCAATACAAACGATTCTTACTGCTTATATCACTATAATGACGACCAATAAACACCTACTGCAACTTTTTTATAAAGCCCATGGTATCATTTCTGTTGTATCATTCTCTAAACTAAACTAATTTGACAGAACTAAAATAATCGACGTTTCTTTTCATTTCAATACGTCAGAAAAGAATGGCAACAAATTTAGAGCTGTCAAATTTAGTTATCGTAAGTTTGGAAAATGGCACATCAGAACCGACGTCAATACCACTTGAAAGGCAAAGCGGAACATCTTGGCGTAAAAAAAAAGTTAATTCATTCCTGTTTTCTTTAGGTTCAAAATCGTCCCTCTATGCTTTCACATTGCGTTGCGCCTCTGCTGCTTCTCGGCCGTTAAAAATATTATTAAATGTACCATTTTATACCCAGATTAAGCCGAAAAGGTTTGACTATTTCATGGCCGTTTGTACGCCTAAACGCCGCTCAGATGACTAGCCATTCGAACGACGTAAAATCAAAATTATAATAAGAATGCTAAACTGATTAAATAAGTTGTTTGTTTTAGTAAACCAGTCAGCTCTCTACTCAGATCAGACAAACAAGGGAGAAATGCCTTCATGCAATTATCGTTCGTGTTCAAATGTCTCCTGTTACTACCCACTTTTTTATTTTATTGCTAACCCGCATAAAACAAACACTGTGAGTACGGCTCACTTACCTACTCATTTGTTACTCACACTAAGAAACTTGAAGCGACACCAATGAACAAACTAATACTCAACATGCAAAAAGGGACGAAGAGGTCGTCTGCTGGGTGACTTATATGCATCAAGCCTGATTTAGGCCATATGCGTAAATACGTACCCACCCCACCATACGTGCACTCACGTCATCACCCCACCTTAGTATATTTCCCTAGCTTGTACGATCTGGATTCAAAACAACAATATAAAAAGTCTATAACAAAAGTATACAACATAAAATATGTATAATATAGAAAAGGAAACGAAGCGGTTTCGCTCCTTAAGCGTAACTAAGTACGGGTATCAGCAATGGGATGTGGCAGTAAAATTTTATTTCATGAACAGTCGCGACAGCCTTAGAAATCGATGCCTAGACAGTCCCAAAACATTTTATGTGAAAATATACGTGTATGTTCTAGAAGTAGGATATAAAATCATACGGGTCTGAATATTTCTGAGATAAAACGTTTGGATTGCCCGCGAGAGAGAAATTGTGACTCACACGAAATCACAATATCTCACACGAAAAATGAGCACTAAAGTTTTTTTGGAATCGAAAGTCTAGTGATCTAGTGTTCCGGCCACAAATCAAATTATTTTGTGATTGTAAAGGTTGCCAGGTCAATTATTTTGACCATAACTTTTTTAAATACTAGCCGTCCACCCCGGCTTCGCACGAGTGTAAGCTCGGCCTTCGGCCTCGCTACAAAATATAATATAGCCTATGTCACCCGGGGATAGTGTAGCTTCCCAACAGTGAAAGAATTTTTCAAATCGGTTCAGTAGTTTCGGAGCCTATTCATTACAAACATACAAAAATAGGTACAAATCTTTCCTCTTTATAATATTAGTGTAGATTAACTGACAATATGGTCGAAGATGGTAAACACACGTAGAATGGGAACTGGCTGTCATGTGAGTGAAAATACACGGTTAGGTGCATAGAGACATATTTTCTACTTGACGATGGTAGTAAGCCAGTTGAATACTAGAAAGAACTTTAACCCTACTATACGGTTTCTCCATAATGTTTTCCTGCACGCAGCTCAAGTTCATTATTGGTCTTGAGCCCATGCCTGTGGCGTGAAAATCCAATGCCGTCTCGTAGAATGGAACTCTACAATGACTACCAGTAAATCCCTTGAGCTTGGAGTCTATTAGTTCGTTTGAACGAGTTCTAAACGTGTTTTTAGTTTTATTTAAACTGTCTTGAGCGATGGTGGCCAGGCGGTAGCATGTGCGCTTTACAATTTGACGACACTTGGTTCAATCCTCGGCCCAGCACGAATTAATTATTTAATACCCAAATAAATTACGTGCAGTTTCGATGTCAACGTTCAAAAACAGTAAAGGAAACAACGTGAGGAAACCAGAATATCCAAGAACCTCAAAAGTTCAAAAACATGTGACATTTACCAACACGCACTGGGCCAGCATGGTGGATTAGGATCCATTTTTCTCTCTCTCTCTCCGAGAGAAGGCTTGTGTCTCAGCATTGGGAACATAGATAGGCTGATTATAATGATGATGATGACGAAACTATCTTATATTGTTTACTAGCTGCAGCCCACGGTTTCACCCGCGTGGTGATGAAAATCGGTGATGATAATGATGATGATAAATTGCCTATGTATTAATCCAGGACATAAGCAATGTATATTCCAAAATTGAGTAACAAACGTCCATCCATCCAAACTTTCACACATATGAGTGTGATGATAATATGATAACATGACAAAGAAGCTGCTATCAATTCCTATTCTAAAAATCATAAAAGAAAATCGTTTAGCCAAATAACAGAGATCTTACAACAGGGATGTTACAACAAGCAAAACACTTTTCCTTACATCTATTTCATTACGAATGCCTACATTTTAACAATACGTTTGCTTTGAACTGAATAATCAGGACCAAATTGTTTGGCCTCGGATTCCGGCTTCAACAAAAACCGCGATTGGTTATATCTCTACAAAAGAAATAGGTAACTACGATGAAAGTAAAGACGCTTTCGATATTGGAAAACAGAGGTTGAGATCAATCTCCGAGATCTGGGGTCATGAAAAATGAAGTCTTTTATCCAAATATTTTCCTAACGCTGAATATAAATTGTACATTACCAATTGGAATAATAGGCCTGTGCACGAAGGTTAAGAAAATAATATCTTTTGTTTCGTTACGAAGAGCTTTTTATGATTATATCGGAGAATGTGCATCGAATCTGCATGCACTAATTCCTTTCTCGTGGGCTACCAGAACTTCGAAAACTTTCTTAACCCCTGTGATTCCTTCCTGCCCGTTTTTCTATTGGAATACCAGAGAGGGCATGAAAAATCAACACCGCTTTATGGTTCCAAAAACCCGTACGAAGCGCTTTGATTCCACTTTTATTATGCGAACCGCTAGTCTGTGGACTGCGCTGCCTGAATGGGTGTTCCCCGGTAGTTACAATCTGGGTGTCTTCAATCACGAGTAAATCGGTTTCTTCTAGGCAAGCGTGCTCCATAGCGTAGACCACATCATAGCTTAGGTACCTATAAAAGCAACTAGCATCCAAAGAATAATTAAAATAATAAGAGGTCATACTTAGATTGTTATTAGTATGTGTAGATCTATTCGAAATTTCCAGTTATTTAACATGCCACCTGCTTACAATAATGTCTCGCGGAAAAGTCATCTAACCAGGATGTATACGATACATCATACATACATACGATGACTTGAGAGATTCTAGAAACAGTTCTCATGTAGTTTTTTGTCTTTTGAATTTTCTATTAACTAATTGCATAGACAAATGTTAAGTTAATCTATACTTCACATTTAACATATTGTGTCAATCTACACTCTACACTATGAGGAGGAAAAATTTGTATGTTTGTAATGAATTAACTCAAAATCAACTATATCAATCTATACATATAATAAAAACGTAGAGATAAAAAAATCTGTAATTGCGAGATAACAAAAAAATAATCACACAGGTCGTCTTAAAATAAGCAGCTGAACACGATAGGACAGTTTTTAGAATTTTTGTCTGTTTGTTTGTTTGTTTGTTTGTTTGTTTGTTTGTCCGCGCACATCTCCTAAACCACTGGACGGATTTTAATGCGGTTTTCACGAATATGCTTAGAAATTACCAGATTAAAACATAGGCTATCTTATATCATTTATTTTAATTCTTTATTTTTACATAAACGAAAATAAAAATCAATGATTTATTTCTTCTTTACCCGAAACGTAATATGAGGATCGTCACATAGCCTCAAGCAAGGAGATCCAAAGTAAAGAGAATGTTATTGACATAGCCATTAAAATTTTGAAACTGTCAACTATGTCAACTGTCAACATGGTCATTCGGTTAATCAGTTTAAATTTAAAGAAGGTTCCTTAACCTTCTTAGATGAATGAACCTGTAGATCAAGCATGTTATAGGCCTTACAACCTCTTTGGTGATTCATTCCAGTGCATGGAGTAGGAGTGTGGCGTACTCGTACTCCTTGCGCCAACCTTCGTGAATTTCATTCCAATTTTCCACGACGTGTGGCGCTGGGGCACACCGATTTTCAAATGGAATTGTCATTCATTAATTTTTTCTAAGATTTGTCTAAGATTTTTCTTTGCATTAAATTTATAATTTCTTTCGGACTCAGCTATTTTCTTCCATTGTCGGTAGCTTAACCCTCTCCTTCTATATAAATAGTACAAATCCACTATAATTAGTGACCACTGAATGGACCGTAAACCACCGACAAAGGTCAGAATGCCGCTAGATCGTACTGATAGCACTGCGGCTGACACGAAGAATAAAGATGATGACAATGTATTCCGAGTTGGCGTGCGAATTCCACCGTTTTGGCCCGAGAAGCCGGCGATTTGGTTCGCCCAGATCGAAGGCCAATTCGCGATTTCCAACATCACTGCAGATAGCACCAAGTTCTACTATGTGATTGGACAACTTGACCCGCAATACGCAGCTGAAGTCGAAGACATCATCGTCAACCCGCCTGTGACCGAGAAGTACGAAAAACTCAAGCTGGAGCTAATTAAACGTTTGTCCGCATCAAGAGAAAAAAGGTACAGCAACTTTTAACACACGAGGAGCTAGGTGATCGTAAGCCTTCTCAATTCTTACGTCATCTACGACACCTAGCAGGCCCCGGAGTTCCAGAAGACTTTTTACGCATGATTTGGACCAGCCGCCTACCGAACAGCACGCAGACCATCATTGCTTCGCAGCAGATGACGTCATCACTCGATGTGCTGGCAGACCTAGCCGACCGCATACATGACGTTGTCCCTATAGCCCAGGTCGCATCTACATCCAGTACCACACCGGGAAGCTCCAAGCTCCATATTACATTCTCATGGTTTTATTCTATGTTAGCATTTAAAACACAAAATATACCGCATCCTATTTTAATACAGTCCCGCGAATAGAAATATTCAAAAAAGGCCCTTTGTACATGAAAATAAACCTATACAACAAAATTCCGGACGCAATAAAGAAAGAAAGAAATAATAACATTTTTCCAGAACCAACTTCGTAAGTTTCTAACCCAAAAATGTTATTACGAGATAAAAGATTTTTTCGACGATTAATTTTAGAAAATTATAATTAGAAAATAAATATCGATATATAAATAGTTAAGAAAGTAGCGTCATAAGTTTTGTATCATCTCATATATAATTAAGTAACCTATCACACTAAGTATGTTTTTTTTTTTTGTTTTGTAAAATTACTTCACCCTAGGTTAAGTTTGAATAGTATATATAATATTTATGTAATAGATTTAACTATACTTAAATTTATATGTTTATGTCTGTGGTCTGGTTTTGTGAACAGCCACTACATAAGTCATTGCTGCACCCTTTATGCAGGGTATATAAACTTAGCTTTTAGAAGAATACAGTGTATATTTGCAATAAGAATAAGAATATAGAAATAATTTTATTTTACTGTGATATTTTAACAGATAAATAGAGTAGTTCCATTTCATGGCTTTTTAATCAAGGTATACATACAAATGCACGCGAAATAAGAAATAACTAGCCAAGAGCGTGTTAAGACAAGCATTATGTCAGGGTTCTGTGGCCAGCGAAACTGGCCGGAAATATAATTTTAATGGTTTAGACAAAAAGAAAATTTCAAAACATGCTCTGCACTGTGGTCACATTATCTTTTTGATTTGAAAACTGTTGACGGTGTTATTTATTACTTTTATGATTCTATCAATACTTCACACAGGGCGACTTAAAATAAACAGCTGAACATGTTAAGGCAGTTTTTAGAATTTTTGTTTGTTTGTTCACGCACATCTACACCCCTGGAAGAAAATGCGGACGGATTTAAATGCGGTTTTCACGAATATGCTTAGCTATGACCAGATTGAAGTATATGCTATGTTATTTTGCGCAAGGCCGGATTAAGGGAAGAAAAAAGAATTGAAGGTTTATATGAAAATCTACGCGTACGAAGTCGCGGGCAAAAAAGCTAGTAAATAAATAAAAACATTAGAATGCTACATTATCCCTTAGTAACATAGGCTGTATTACTCAACATTTATCCCAAAAAAAAAACCACCCGTGCGAAGTCGGGACGGGCAGCCAGTATTTTATCTGTTCGTGGTTTTGTACGGTTTTTATTGTATTTTATTTTGTCGAGTGTGAATGACCGTTATCTATGGAACAACAATTTTTTTGCGATGTCAGAGTTGCTCCCTTAGTAAAAGTAAAAGTAGTTCATAATGACGGGTACTATATGAACCCTTTTGGATAGTTATAGTTATACGGTTATAGGCCGTTACGGTATACAGTACAATGTATCAACGAGTATTATTTCATATTTAACAATAAGATCCACGTCAATCTGGTAAATTACTTATTTGGAAATATATTCTCAAAAATACCGTCACAGAAGCTCGTGATTATGTGCATACTTCACAAGGGGCTTGCTACGCTGTTTTCGTGCATTTATTTGCAAGACGACAAGATGACGACCAACATTTCTTGGTGGAATTTTGTTTACCAGCATTTTGTTTTTACTCTTATTAAAACGTAGTACAAAGCGAGCATAAAATACGTCGAGAATATTTTACGAAAGTGGAACTTATATATTTTTTTAACTTGGATAGATATGTTAGTATTTAAATGTACCACTATATTATTTTCTTTCGAAATGGACGGGAATTCAAAAGCGGTTAGAAATTAATCTTTCTGGCCTATTATACTGTACATACTCTTGACCAACTAGAAAGATTTAGAACAGTCGAAGCGCACTGGAGCTGCATGCAACAATACAATTACCGGACAATATTTTTTATCTTCACAAAAAAGCTAATCATAAATAGAACCAAGTACCAAAAACAAAATTAAGATGCATTCAAAATCAAGGAAGATATAAGCATTTTAATGTCTTGCTAGATAGAGAGCGCACTTTACTTACTAATGACGTCAGTGATCTATTGTGAGTACACCATACAAACTTTATACTGACACTTTGCGGGAAATGGACAGAGAATCCCTTCCTTATCAGAACAAAAACTGAACGCTTATATCTCAGAACTGCCTTAAACAAAATACAAGCCAACACTAACACTACAAAACAGTTAGAGTGCCCATAGACCGTTGAAAGTCTATAGACAATCCAAATGCTCAAGCCCAGTATCAGTCGGCAGCGTAACCAGCATGCTTGTGACATTATCACGCTGAATGGCAATGCTTATGCGTTGAGCCAGATACACGCCAGCATATTGGTCACGCGTCGCATTACCAAGCGCTCTGAAAGATTTTTGAAAATGAGGTGAGCTCCCGGTCCCCAAGGGCCCAATTTCTCGACCTCAAACGTCTCAAACCATTGCCAAGCTTAGCATATTTGCGCCAAAATTATCTCAGAACTTTTTAAGGATTTTTTGGGAAGACTGATAGTTTCTTTGCGTGACCAAAATGTTGGCCTATATTTGGGCCAGAAAGTTAGCCTCGCCATCCAGTGAGGCAACGCGGCCAGCATTTTGGGCACTCTGCCTGAAATTAAATATCGTTTGAACTAGTAGTTTAAGAACCTAATTTGAAAAGTCCAATAAATCTCAGAACATAATTAGCTTATTTAAATACAGTTATATTATTATTAACTACTAGCCGTCCGCCCCGGCTTCGCACGAGTGTAAGCTCGGCCTTCGGCCTCGCTACAAAATATAATATAGCCTATGTCACCCGGGGATAGTGTAGCTTCCCAACAGTGAAAGAATTTTTCAAATCGGTTCAGTAGTTTCGGAGCATATTCATTACAAACATACAAAAATAGGTACAAATCTTTCCTCTTTATAATATTAGTGTAGATATTTACCGTGATGATTTAACTGTAGTGAACAACCGTGATAGTTTAAAACAGTGTCTTATTTAAGTAATTTCTTCAGTAGTCGTCTAACATTTATTTATATTTCTCACTCAATCGTCGAGGCAATTCTTATTTCATGAGTAAAACCAAATTTAAGTGTTAATGGGGAAACTGTATCAGGTATAACTCTTCCCATTATTTATTTTTCTAAGCTGCTGCCTACAGTGGAACATTGGGTCTCCTGCCTACAGCTCTAATATTTTCCTATACAAATAACATGCCAATATTACAGTCGAAAACGTTGATCAGTACTATTCACAACAAAGTATCTCATTTCAGCACAAAACTTCGAGCTTTGAAATTGAAACTGAAATTACTATATTTTTTTAAACCTGAACTTAACAAGAATACCCATCCTGCTTATGAAACTACGTATGAATAAAACGCTGGAAATAAGTGAAAATTGACGCAGCATGAAAGGTAACATCTGATTTATACTTTTAATAGAATAAACCTTTAACTCGGGAAAGTTAAAAATCTGTTTGATTTTTTATAGTTTCGTAGTATAACAAGGAATCCTTATAAGATCATCGTGACCATCCGTCCGTTCCAGTCTGCATCATGAATTATATTTTAAACAAAAGTACATGAAATTTGATAAAAACATGCTTGTGTATTTTAAGGGTAGCTAGTACCCATATATTGCCAATACGGATGGTTTTTTTTGTTCGTTTCACTATCGTGTGTTTTTGCTGGATAAGGCTTTTAAAATTAATGTAAGTTATTGTTAAGGTAATAACAATTTTGTAAGGTGTTTAGTTAGTGAGATGTCCCGTCATACAAGCTGTAAGCATTTCTAAACTTTTCAATATAGAATCTAGTAACTTTTTACGATGATAGATCACAGTAAAACCTCTATTTTAAAACTATTCTGAGCAAAGTGGAATTGATATTTTGAGCTATTGAAAGAAAACGGTAAAATATTTAAAGTGTAGGTTATAGTTTCGGGTTCATTACACACTATAAAATATCTTTGTACAATGTTTTTGATAGTAGTTATAAATCATAAGAAGTAGTCTGTTGTGATGACACACTACTAAAATTTCATTCAACGTCAAAGAGCTTTCGAGCGTTTTAGTATAATTACACTAATCATCACTAAAAAAAATATCTGATTTGGTTCATATTGTTTCATATCGAGGTTGACTAATAATAAATATATGTAGGCATTTTTTTTCGTCTAGAAGCTGAGAAATATGAATTTTAATATATTGAAAATCGAAAAAAAAAATGATGTTATAGAAAAATCCTATTTACATATTTGTATTAAGGTCAGTAACAAGGAATTATAATCACATAGTAGGAACTCAGATAAAAAAAAGTTTGTTATTTGTTGAGTAGTGTTATTTACGGAACCCTATATTAATTCATGTCTCGATATCGACAACTTATTATATAAGGTCGGGGAAAAAGTTTCTTCGTATTTTATAAACAAATTCAAGACATATTTTTTTCAAGTTTAATTACATTTAATTATAATATATATGTACCATTTTGTTCGATAACTTGTTGCCATCTTTTAGGTAGTGACATGACCCCGTTGCTGTAGAAATTTTGGGAATTCTAATCAATAAAATGCAACAAGTAGTTTTGACAGTCCTCTCTTGATGTTAATCTAACACTACCCAAAGAATTCTGAAGAGATCGAAACAGGTGGAAATCTGAGGGTGCAAGGTCAGGGCTATGTGGTGGATGCATTAACACTTCCTAACCAAGCTCTCTAAATTTTTGCTGAGTGGCCAAAGATGTGTGCGGTCTGGCGTTATCATGATGAAAGACCACACTCTTTATGTTGATCAATTCCGGCCGTTTTTTCTCAATTTCTTGTTTGAGTCTCATCTGCTGTTGGCAGTAGAGATCCGAATCGATGGTTTTGCCCGGCGGTAAATGCTCATAATGAACGATGCCCTTCCAATCCCATCATACACACAGCATCACCTTATTACGTGTTAATCTGGGTTTCGCTACAGTCTGTGGTGCTTCACTGCCCTTTGACCATGATCGTTTGCGCACATTCTTGTCGTAGGTGATCCATTTTGCATCACCAGTGATCAATCTTTTCAAAAACGGTTCGGTTTCTTTACGTTTCAATAGAGAATCGCAAATGAGTACACGATTCATTTGGTTTCTTTCAGTGAGCTGGTGTGGCACCCAAACATCGAGTTTTTTTGTATACCCAGTTATTTTCAAATGGGTCAAAACTGTTTTGTGGTCAATCCCCAGGTCTTCAGCTACGTCGTAACTACTAATATGCCGATCTTGGTCCACTTTTTCAGAAATGGCATCGACTTTATCCGTAACAGGGCGACCAGAGCGAGCTGCATCTTTGACATCAAAATTCCCGGACTGAAAACGCTTGAACCAACATTGTGTTACTCTTGATGACACTGCATTAGGTCCATAAACGTCACAAATTTTATTCGCGGCTTGTGTCGCATTTTTCAGTTTTTTGTAATAAAATTTCACAATATATCGAATTTCTTCGTTAGATTCACTCATTTTATCGAACAAAAAAACAATTGAAAAATGGCGGGAAATTGCTTTTTACTTTTTATATTCCTTTTTTAAAATGTCATTATTTAATGGTATCAAAACCAGCCAGATACAAACAGTACAACCCATGAGATTTTTACTACAACTTTATACATACAAAATACGAAAAGACTTTTTCCCCGACCTATTATAAATAGTCTGTTTATTATGTTTGAAAGTAAATTTTAATGACATTGAAAATATTGTAAAATAATTATTTTATCCATTTTGACATTAATCCTAGGCACAAAGTCTCTAACTCCAAGTAACGATATTAATAGAATTAGAATACGCCGTCACAGGCGAACCCTTTCGATAAAACCTTTTATCCATTAATCCGTTTTTACACTGACAAAGCAAGGAGCGGGTTGACGTAGACAAACAAATCCTCCAGATTGCGAGTTCAAATTAAGATGGGATTAAGCAAATTTCTTCGGTTGTGTCTCTCGCCGTACGAAAAGATGGTACAGAAGTGACTGGATTAATTTTAAGCTACAGTGTTTTGGTAGCTAAAGCACTGTGCTTGAAAATGGGAGAGGAATACATATAATTAATTTACTTCCGAGTTGCCGTAATTTTCGGCGATTTTAAGAGTCCATGTATGAATTAGATGAGTACTGCATAGCTTTGTGAATAAAATTGTTTGCGAAGACTGACAGCTTCAAGTTACTTCTTATAACCGATAGTATCTACTCATTTGTTACATTTCTTATGGTCATAATGTATATCATTTATATTTTTGCATTTTTTATCTTTTATGGTAAATACATATCTGAAAATGCAATTAGTTGTAGAGCAAAATTTACAGCCATTTTTTATTTTAAACCAGTTGGCTGCGGCTACGATGTAAGTACGAGAACTAACAAGAAATCTAAGACTAAAGTATAATAAAATGTGCAAGGACAAAGAAAAACTGACAAAAATATTTCAAAAACGTTAAATATTTTGGAGCGAGTTAGCTGTGGTAGGAACCGAGCTATTACGCTGATTTACTGTATGTATGGTAATTAGAAGAAATAATATTTAAAAAAACAGCCAAGTACGAGTCGGGCTCGCTCACTGAGGGTTCCGTACTACCACACACATTAATTGCCGGGCCCAACAGAATACCAGCGCTGGTTGTATACAACCAGCAACATGCTGAGTTGGGGTCGGTTTTTGTGACAATGTACCTGTTTACCTACTTCTATATTAATATTTCTTGTTATTTTGTTTTTTCATTGTCACAAAATAAACTTTTCTGATTTCTGATTTCTGACATAAACTGTCAGCTATTAAAGTACAAAAAGATCACAACACGCCCAGGAGGTCACCCATCCAAGTACCGACCGCGCCCAACGTTGAACAGAAATTTGTCACAGACTCGCACTTCTTTTTTTTTTTTTTGTGTTTTTCTTTAGAGTGTGTACTATAATTATGCCAAGTTTAACGCTTATACATAATACCGTTTTTACTTAGAGCAAATACAAAAATACGTTTGTAGGTCCTCGTATATTATGTTTGTTGTATGGGGTTGTAAATTTATAGTAAGTTTATAATTATTTGTTAAGTTTATCCACCGTAACACAAACAGCTTATTCTGATATTTCTTCAGTTCGTACCTATTAAATTTAATTAAAACTTTCACTTTGTCTTATCATCTGCCCGACAGCCTATTATAGAAGTAGGTTTAATTAATCGACTTCCAAGTTTGTTTCCATAGTTTTTTGTTAGTTTTAGCTTTTTAATTTTATCCTATTTGTATTAGGAAATTAACAGTGTGGGATAAATTTAGTGATTGAATTATCCGTTGTTGTTCTCAATTAGCTGAACCCTGCGGTTTCACCTGCGTTCAAAATCGAAGAAATTTTCCAATTTTCTTCACAATTTTTTTAAGTTTTCTAAAATATAAAGCAATTTGAAATGTATTATTCTTAGTATACTATATGATAATTATGATAATGTTATCATATAGTATACGAAAAATGTTCTGTGGCGGCCTTCCTTAAAATGTTACTCAAGTTGATCTATGCTTAAAAAATGCTCCCTCAACTTCTTGCTGACGGCAATCGTCACACGCGAAAACGAGACAGAGCAATTTTAAGCATATATCAACTTGACTTACTTTTTTAAGTAAGGTCCTTAGTCTACAAGAAAATGTTTAGTTCCTCCAGACCAGACCGTATCAAAAACCAAACAGCCAAGGCAAGTTAAGATATTATACAATTTGATACATGAGTTGGGCACAAATTCTGTTGCGAGTTCGGGTGTTGTTGGTCGACAATTTATCATGTCCTCCACACGCGTAGTTCGTTTGTATGGCAGTTTTTTACTGTGAAAGGTTTTTATTTGTTGGGACGTCTTTGTGTACCATTTTTGTGACAAACATGACTTAGATATTTACTTTTTACCCAACTACGGCAAAAGGAGGAGTTTGCCCGTCTATGTATTACGTAAGTATGTGCACTTGTTCCCTCTAATAATATCTCCTGATCTAAAGTTAAATGATTATTTACGGGATATTTACCGTGGTAAGGTTGTGGAAGGAGCTCCCGATATTTCGGCGCAGTTACATGCACCATGTTCACAGGAAGACTGATCCTGATCTACTTATCATATTTTGACCAATGAGGTGTCCTTCGACGAGTCTTGATACTCCTCGTATCATAGACTAAATAACATCACGCTAAAACCAATATGGCAGATTTATGACCTAATTATGAACGCCGATGAAATTTCATTATTTTTGGGACATTTTTATTTTTATATTAAAATATTTACTACTATTCATTTTTAATTTTTTCGTAAGGTTTGATTTTTTTAAGCTGTATCTTGTTCATTCATATTCATCTACGAAACAGTTGTAAAAAATTGTGTAAGTTGACATAGGACACAGACCCCTATTCCCGGATTTGCACAACAAATGAGTAAAAAGATGCAGCGTACTTACGTGTCCTGATTTTTGAATCACACTAATATTGTAATTGTGTTCGTAATCACTTAACTCCGTAACAATCCATGATTAACACGGATTTGGATGGATGAATGAAGCTGTGAATGTTTTGTGTGATAATCCAGTGTTTATAAATTGGATTAACATACAGGCTTCTTACATAGGCTTTGATTCTGAAATAATAAAGAGTTTATGTAAGCTAGCGGGTGAAACGAGCCCTGCTAATCTTTTGATAAAATTAAAGCCTTTTCAATGCCGTCGCTCAAAAACGGCGAAGGAAAACATCGTGAGGAATCCGGTATGCCCAAGAACCTCAAAAGTTCTAAGTCATATCAAATTCACCAACATGCACTAGCCCAGCGTGGTGGATTAGGGCCCCATCCTCTCTCTCTGAGATAGATAAATAGATAGAAACTCTTTATTGTATGAACAGATACAGATAGAAAACACTGGTATGTAGCAGCAGTGGGAATATGATAGATTGAAATGATAATAACGATGATGAAAGCTCTTTCATATTTTTATTACTATTGATGGGTGGCGAAAATCGGGTTGAATAGAAACAACGGGGTAAAAAAATATATGAAAAACTAAGTTTCTTTTTTACCGACTTCCAAAAAGGACGAGGTACTATGTTCGTCTGTATGTTTTTTTTTTGTTTGTTTGTCGATATTTTCGCCAATTATGAACCGATTTGAAAAATTATTTTTTAGTTCGAAAGGGTGGTCCCATTATCATCAAGTCAGGATCTGATGATGGAATCTCAAGGAAATCGAGGAAAAACGAACGAACTAACAATGTTTGACCCACTTCCCGTGTAAGATTTAAAATAAAGTTTATTTTTAAATCGTACAGACTTTAGAAATGAAAAATGTAATAAAACTTTTGTGACCTGTATGTACAAAACAAAAGAACTTGGTACGTTTTACATTTTTCTGGTAGACCTGCAAAATATAACACGCAACAAATTGTTAGTGCACTTGTACTATGAAAACTTTTTATGTTTCTCTGTTCACGTCGCCGTCGCTTCCATTTACCACTTTTTAGTATGTATAACTACTTTTATGTACATTTTGTACGACGTGATGAACTCGGGTAGCATGATAACTTCTATTGTATTATTTCCTCTGAAATCTGTTTAACATATAAAACTTTAAATTATTTATTAAGTTCACATTTACGTGTTTCACATTTTGCAGGAAAATATTAAAATTTGTCAATAACAACTCTTGTTTTTCTCTCAAAACTGCATAAAAGTTTTTTTTAGGGATAGGCTTGCGTTTGACCGCCAACTCACCTGATGTTAAGCGATTATGCAGTCTACGATGGAGCACGCTTGCCTAGAAGAAACCGATTCACCCGATTTGAAGACACCCAGATTGTAACTATCGGGGAACACCCATTCAGGCAGCGCATTCCACATACTAGCAGTTCGCACAATAAAAGTGGAAGCGGAAGTGGTTTTAAAGAATAATTAAATTCGTATCTGATTGTACTTATGAAATATGAGCTGCGTATTTCCATTCACTGTTGCAATAACATAGTTCACATTTTGCGGGTGAGAATTTGTCACGTACATTGCAGGAGTTTACGTCACAAAGGAAAGTTTTAAATTGTGTTACATTTTGCAACTTTTGTACAGCTATTTTAGAACTTTTTATGGTATATTGTAGTATCGTCTATAATTTTAGTGCAACCAGCCCTTGGCTAAAATATATTTTAATTTAAAAAGAAGTACTTACTTAGCAAAATAAATGGAAGGAAATGGGGGAGACTTAGCTTTGCCTTGCAGTATTATCTAATAGGTTATTTTATGAAAGTTCATTCTTATATACTTAGCTATGTGTGGGTCTAGCTATCAATGCACGTCAAATCTTTCTTTAGCAAACTGTACTTTTCTATGTTAACCTAATAGCTAGTATTTTTTTCAAACTGGCAATCCCCTTTATTAACTAAATAAAATACAAGCCGACTCTGACACTGCAAAAACAGTTAAGACCGTTGAAGGTATCGCTGATTGACCATTGAAGGTCCAATTAAAGTGCTACTTTAGCTTTCTTTTGACTTACGAGGAAAACTAAGTAGTTATGGTTTCAGTCTACTTTTGGTTCGGACATTTTTAAGCGTTTACCTGAAATCCATACTTTTGACTTTGATTTTTGTGAAGGATTAAAAAACTAATGATGAAACGGCGAGTATTAAGAATTATAAGTAAACTAGCTGCGCCCCGCGGTTTCAGTCGCGTGGTGATGAAAATCGGTGATGATGATGAAAAGTAGCCTATGTGTTAGTCCAGGATGTAAGCTACCTCCATACCAAATTTCATCCAAATCCGTTCAGCCGTTTCAGTGTGAAGGAGCAACAAACATACACACACACTCATACACATATTTTTCGCCTTTATTAAATTAGTGTGATAACAATTGACAGTATGCTCGGACGATTGTGAAGCTTAAAAAAAATAAAAAAAAGGAAAAGGAACGCACAAAAGGAAGCAATGGGGGTGCGGTGCCAACATTTTCGCCGGTAAAAACAAACCTCTGAATGATCGGAGCTTTGTTTCCGCTTTGATAAAATTTAATGTTTGCTAGAGATTTATCAGTCTCAGTTGTAAATGGCGGGAAGCCTTTTAATAAGAAACAGCTCTAGCCCATATTGGAGTCAAGCAAACAGTTGGCAGTGGTTGAAGGTAAAAAACAGAAGATCGGTTTGTCGTACCTTGAGAGAGGCAAGGTACGCCAGTGTAACTAAGATAGGTAATTACGTTTAATCTAGCATTACCTCTTTACAAGGTTACGTCAACTTTAAATAAACTTGGTTTTCAAGTTTACGTAAACTTTTAAAGAGGTAATGCTAGATCAAACGTAGATATGTATTTGTATGAGCTAATATAATTTGCTATACGTATATGATTATGTACGGGATATTTACCGTGGTAAGGTTGTGGAAGGAGCTCCCGATATTTCGGCGCAGTTACATGCACCATGTTCACGGGAAGACATTATTCCGTAAATAATCATATAACTTTAGTGAACAACCGTGATAGTTTAAAACAGTGCTATACGTATGTTTTACAAAGTTATGTAGTCAACGTTGTTCGAGCTGTCATAAAGCGATTAACATAATGGACAGACTATAAGCATGTTTATCGTATTTGACAGCTAATGTACCGCTTGCTATGTAGTGCAAACATGGCCGCAAACAGCAGCCACTTAAAACTATATAACTGTTATATTCTATTAACAGATTCCTGAAGCTTCCAAAAACTTGCCCACCATAACACCGGTAAGGCATCAGCAACAGTAAGGTTCATAAACTCTGAAACCAATTGGGAACTGTCTAAAGTTTGTGTGCAATTTCGTCTAATAGAATAAACTATACTTTTCCATTCATAAATTGCATTAGTCGTTTCAACTCTAGCACTTCTGTTAGTCCAGTAATTTAAGCTTAAATTAGGTAAGAATCTCGGCATTCGAGATACCCAGCTGTAAGTCTGTAAATACTTGTATATTGACACCCTAAAAGTTGTCTCAATACCTGGTAGGGTGTACGCAACTATTAATTTTAAATTGTCGCTTACACAAGCTGGTTAATAGTCATACAATGTACACGTATAAAGTTATGAACATGTAAATTTATCCCATGCCGTGTAGAGCTATTTAGTTGAAAACAACGAACTGGCTTAACACCCACCAGGTTTAATTTGTGGATTAAATTTTGAGTGAAATAAGAACTTAAATTATACTTTAAGTTAGGTATTAAGTGAACTTTATCTTTTCGACGCGTGTAAAGTTCTTGAAGACTCTCTAAGTAAAAGATTATGGTATATTATTCTTGAACGAAGAAAGTATTTTCTTTATTCGAGACTTTAAGCATTGTGATCTTTAGTATCGTAGTATAAAAACAATATTTGGTAAAAAAAAGTTTGCTTGAATTGCTAAATAATTGCTTTGTGCCCTTGTATTCATACATAAGATCCAGGAAGCTTGTTTGCCACCTAAGGCATAAAAAGACTGACTTTGAATAATCGACCATACCCTCTAAAAATAATAATAGCATTAATATTTTGATTCTAGTGCGTTGCCGGGCGCTGATGGCACATTGACAATAGCATATAATAATATATCGTATCGCATAAACTAGGCGCTCGGCAAGATTTTTGAAAATGAGGTGAGTTCCCTATCCCCATGGGCCCAGTGTCTCAACCTCTAACGGTTCAAATATGTAACCACTGCAACCACCATATATAGGTATAAACTCTCTATTGCGTACACAAGAAATAAAATATTACAAACAGATAGAAAAACTTACGAGCTAGTGCCACAAGTAGCAGCCTTATCACTAAAAGCAATCTCTTCATTAAATATTTTCTATTTTAAATATTTTTGTTAGATATTTTCCAGTTTTCCAACAGATAGAGGAGCATACAAGTGATGATGAGAAGAAGTGATGAGTGAGGGAGGATACTTTAATCCAATGATCTTCTTTTTTAACTAGACCTTTGTTTTTATCCCACAAAAATTACGAATCCTGTGGGATTGTTCACGCTGATAAAACCGCAGGGCACAACTACAATATAATCTCAATTATGTTAGATTATCTTGTTTTAATCAAGGAACGAAATTAGCAACAACAATACGAGGAAAACATTTGTTGCTCTACTGCCAGCTATTTGCAACCAACGACCCAGTTTGAATACAATGGTGACATCGATGGCTACATTTTAATTTGTTCCAACTTCCTATCCTGTCCGCTTCTTGGTTGGATAAGTATTATGATGACACTATTGTGCAAGATGTTTATCAATAATGAGAATATAAAAACTTTAATTTAAGAGGAAAAATATATATATGAGAATACTGTATAGGTATTGTACTGTATAGGTATTTATTCACCTAAATTGAATACTTTTTATTTATTGGCAAGTGCTTTTATTAACTAAAAATATATTTGAACACTAAAACTTTATACAAAAACAGTTGGACTAGCCATAGAACATTGAAGGTCTAAAGACAATTCAAATGCTCAGCCCTCTACCAGTTGGCAGCATACTCAGCATGCTGGCGGCATTATCACGCTGAAGGTAATGCTTATGCGTTGAGCCAGAAACACGCCAGCATTTTCGTCACGCGTCGCGTTTGAGCATTTGAATTGTCTTTAGACCTTCAACGGTTTATGGGCAGTCTAACTGTTTTTTTTTTTAAGTGTAAGTGTAGTGTTAGCTTGTATTTTGTCTATACATCTATAAATAAATAATAAAAACGTAGAGATCTGTATTGGGAGATATTAAAAAAAAACACACACAAGGCTACTTAAAATAAGCAGCTAAACACGTTAAGACAATTTTAGAATTTTTGTCTGTTTATTTGTTTGTACACACATCTCCTTAACCACCGGACAGATTTAAATGCAGTTTTCACGAATATTCTTAGCTATGATCAAATTGAAGTACAAACTATGTTATTTGGCGAAAGGGAAGTAAAAAAAGGGTTGAAATTTTATATGAAAATCTATGCGTACGAAGTCGCGGTCAACACCACTAGTTTAGTTTATAAAGACATTAAAAAAACTCGTTTAGTCACACTATAAAAATGCCTTTAAAAAGACAAACCCGTCTTAGTTTTCTAGCCTATATATCTATCCTATTTGCCAACAAAGACTAATGCATAAAAAACATTCTGAAAGTATGCAATGAGCAACTTAATGCTTTTTGCAAACAGAGGAGTGTTATAAGTTTAACGTGTGTATTTGTGTATCTGTGTGTGATATCGTAGCTTCCAAACAGATGAACCAATATTTATTTCGTCAAATTTCGTTTAAAGGTGATTTTATTTGTCTTTAGATCTTTAACGGTCTATGGGCATAGTCTAACTGTTTCACATCACATCATCAGCCAATTAACGTCCACTGTTGGACAAGGCCTCCTCATAGAGAGGGGTATTGCCATAATCCCCACGCTTGGCAGGTGGCTTGGGGATCAAACTGTTTATGTAGTGTTAATGTTAGCTTGTATTTTGTTTAGTTAATAAAGGCAATTGCCCGATTTGTTTGAACGTGTTATTAGCTATGATTCAAGAAAATCTGTTCATCCGTTTAAAGATCATCATAGTCGGAGATTTTTTATTTAAGTTTTATACTATTAGTACTGTTTCCCGCGACTTTGTACGCGTAGATTTTCATAAAAACTTTCAACCCTTTTTTCCTCCCGTAATCCGGCCCTTGTGCAAAATAACATAGCCTATACTTCAATCTGGTCATAGCTAAGCATATTCGTGAAAACCGCATTTAAATCCGTTGGTTTAGGAGATGTGCGTGGACAAACAAACAAACAGACAAAATTTTTATAAACTGTCTTATCGTGTTCAGCTGCTTATTTAGGACGCCCTGTGTATATATTTTTTTGATATCTCGACAGATTTTTTTATCTCTAATTTTTTATTATATTATCTATAGATAATTAAGGTACGCCGCTTAGTCCAATATTCTGTTAAAAACTTGCTTCATTTAAAAAAAATGACAACGGTAGTTAATTTAACAAATTAGTGAATGAAGATGGACATTATTATTTAATTTTGCGGTATCAAGCAATTAACCAGCAACAAATGTTACCAAATACTACCGCTGATTTAATTTACAATTTACTAGAACAAAAAGAGCCAAACAGCTCCATTGAGTACAATTTTTCTCTTAAAGCGATACAATATCACCTCGCTGCGAGTAACCTGATGTCAGCCATTTCCACAAAGTGTTGAATCGGCTACAAACTCAGCTGTAAACTATACGAATCCGCAGACCAGCGAGAATAGTTTTACGAGGTTCCTGCCACTTTTATAGCGGACCTGTAAAGGGAATTAAGAAATAGTAACAAGATTGTATTGGATCTAAACAAGTAACCTTGGTATTTTACTCAACTTTTGTGATAAGTAATTTGGAGCCGGAAGACGCAGCGTAGGTAGGCCTTCCACTAAATAAACCGACGGCATCGTGACAGTCGCGGGCATCCAGTGGATGCAGATAGCGAGCTGTCGTTCAGTGTGGAGGTCTAAGAGGGAGGCCTATGTTCAATAGTGGATGTTTTCTGGCTGATGATGATGATGATGATTTTGAATATGGAGCTCTTAAAATCGTATTCCGTTAACCTTGAATTCATCTCTCTGTCCCAGGTTCACCGCCGAACCAGCCACAAACGCCAGAAAAGAAATCCATACAATATTGTATATAGACAGTAGATGAAAGTTTCACACTATGGGGTGTAATCAATTGTTTTTACGACGTTTCTATTGTGGAATGTGGAATAGGTGGATGTGGAAAACCTTTAGGTATTTCTCTGAAATGATTTCCTTCTTAAAATGAACGGTGAAAAGCAAACCGGAATGAGTCCGAGAATCAAGAATGAATTAATCTTCAAAGGCAACGCACTATCAATACCCCGAGTATTGTGGGATCCAAAATGAAGGCACATACAAATTAAGTCCATTCCTGGCGTTCTCGTGATAATAAATATAATCTTAATTTGTAGTATTGTCTTAAATATGTTGTATGCACTGTTAATAATGAAATGAAAATAATACAAAGAATTAATTTTTGCTACAAACTGCTACTCAGTTTCGCAGGGTTTTTGTAATTTTAATATTATTTATGTTTTACTGAGATAAGTAGATAAAAAAAAAAACTTCCTTCTTAATGATATTAGTTTCAGTTATTTAAATTCATTAAATTCTTGTAAAAATATGAGATAACTAGAAAACGCCATGGACACAGTGGACCCAGTTAGATATTGAAAAATGACTACGTAAATGCAGCGATAAAGCATTTATTAGAAAGTAGGAAACTGACATAACTCCGCCTTGCAGAGAGTAATGGATTGTTCTACAAAGTCAACAAATGACCTAACAGATTGCTCTTACAAAAGTAGATGATTCTGCAAACCGTCTAGCGGATAGTTTTGAGTGAGTTTTGCAAGTTTTATTGCAAGGTTGTAAAGTCAAGCTACTTCGCGTCTTGGTCGGCAACTTGGCGATGGCACGTCGTTAAGGCTTTCGAGGTGTTAAACTTGGAATTTTAACGGTGTCTAGTTTGAATTGTAACTTTTAATATCATGACTGGTACTTCAGAGTTTACAAATTTATTTGACAAAGTATACCAATATTGGTTTGAAAGGCTAAATAGGCTATTTATTTAATTCGACTTTCTCACCACTGGTGATGATAGATGTTTTACCCAATTTGTACGACATGAAAAATTAATTAAAACCATCATAGAGGAAAGGTAGAAGGACAGAGAGGACCGGGAAGACCAAGAAGAATATTCTTAGTCTAATTAAAAGAGAATGCAAATGTCATGTCGTACAGGGAGGTGAAAACGCTGGCAGAAGACCCTCAAGCCTAAAATTTACTCCACCGACAAGAGCAACGCTCTTAAATGTTGAATGAATGAACCACTGGTGAGCGTACAGTTTAATCTACTACCATAATAGCTCAGCTAATGTTGCGCTCGGTCACGACTGACTCCGATTAAAGCTACCAAACCAATTTTTGTGTTATATTTCTTTTTTTTTTTTGTTTAAATATCACAACACTGCTGGTATTGCAAGTTCCCACGCTGTAAGTATCGTTTTCTACTCTTTTTAACCAACTTCCAAAAAGGAAGAGATTATCAGTTCGACTGTTTTTTATTTTATTTTTGTTACCTCAGAACTTTCGACTGAGTGAACCGATATTGATGATTCTTTTTTTATTTGAAAGCTGGTGCTTCCTTTGTGGTCCAATTTTAATTTGTTCCAGTACTGAAATTTTTATGAAGTCAGTTTTTTTATATTGATAATTATTATTAAAAAAAAGCTATGCGAAGCGGTCAGAATTATATTTTTCGCACAATAATAAATAAATATCTGGGACATTATTGCACACATGGTCATCTGACCTCAAACTAAGCAAAGCTTGTAATATGGCAGCCAGGGACTGATATACATACAAACATATATATTTTTAAATACATACTTAAATAGATATTAACACCACTTAACATTTTAAGTTTTTTTTTTGGTAGCTTGATAATAAAACTGAATCGGGAGACCAGCGGGGGTATTATGGATCTTTGATCGGGATCAGTCAGTGTCAGAATTGACAGAATTTTGACACTTGAAAGGGGTTATGACGCAAAAAAAAAACAGCGTTGTCTATTTCCAATTTCATACTACGAAATTGGAAATAGACAACGCTTTTTTTTTACATAATTTTGACAAGTCACGATCCCGATCAAAGATTCATAATAGCCCTGCTGTTCATGTCAGTTCATTGTTTGTTTAGGATATCTTGGTCCATGTTTGCAGAAGCTGGCTTTACAGTTATCATGCGCACATTCTGAGACATGTTACCTACCAATAACTTTAACATTCCCATCTTGCATGATCACATTAAATTAAGAAATTAAATTAAGTCACACCAAATCTAATATATTTTAACCATAAACAAGCTTCTCGACTTAATTATAAGGTCGGGGAAAAAGTTTCTTCGTATTTTTTAAACAAATTCAAGACATATTTTTTTCAAGTTTAATTACATTTAATTATAATATATATGTGCCATTTTGTTCGATAACTTGTTGCCACCTTGTAGGTAGTGACATGATCCCGTTGCTGTAGAATTTTTGGGACTTCTGATCAAAAAAATGCAACAAGTAGTTTTGACAGTCCTCTCTTGATGTTAATCTAACACTACCCAAAGAATTCTGAAGAGATCGAAACAGGTGGAAATCTGAGGGTGCAAGGTCTGGGCTATATGGTGGATGCATTAACACTTCCCAACCAAGCTCTCTAAATTTTTGCTGAGTGGCCAAAGATGTGTGCGGTCTGGCGTTATCATGATGAAAGACCACACTCTTTCTGTTGATCAATTCCGGCCGTTTTTTCTCAATTTCTTGTTTGAGTCTCATCTGCTGTTGGCAGTAGAGATCCGAATCGATGGTTTTGCCCGGCGGTAAAAGCTCATAATGAACGATGCCCTGCCAATCCCACCATACACACAACATCACCTTATTACGTGTTAATCCGGGTTTCGCTACAGTCTGTGGTGCTTCACTGCCCTTTGACCATGATCTTTTGCGCACATTCTTGTCGTAGGTGATCCATTTTTCATCACCAGTGATCAATCTTTTCAAAAACGGTTCGGTTTCGTTACGTTTCAATAGAGAATCGCAAATGAGTACACGATTCATTTGGTTTCTTTCAGTGAGCTCGTGTGGCAAATATCGAGTTTTTTGTATACCCAGTTTTTTTCAAATGGGTCAAAACTGTTTTGTGGTCAATCCCCAGTTCTTCAGCTACGTCGTAACCACTAATATGCCGATCTTGGTCCACTTTTTCAGAAATGGCATCGACTTTATCCGTAACAGGGCGACCAGAGCGAGCTGCATCTTTGACATCAAAATTCCCGGACTGAAAACGCTTGAACCAACATTGTGCTACTCTTGATGACACTGCATTAGGTCCATAAACGTCGCAAATTTTATTCGCGGCTTGTGTCGCATTTTTCCCTTTTTTGTTATAAAATTTCACAATATATCGAATTTGTTCGTTAGATTCACTCATTTTATCGAACAAAAAAACAATTGAAAAATGGCGGGAAATTGCTTTTTACGTTTTGTATTCCTTTTTTAAAATGTCATCTTTTTAATGGTATCAAAACCAGCCAGATACAAACAGTACAACGGATAAGATTTTTACTACAACTTTATACATACAAAATACGAAAAGACTTTTTCCCCGACCTATTATAATGGGCAAAATTAAAAGCAAATCACGCGCTAGAAGAAGGAAAAAGTCGTGGTTACGCAACATTCAGGAGTGGACCAGCATACGAGTAGCTAGCGTCGAACAATTATTCCGCTTAGCACAGGATAGAGAGAAGTTTGCTGAGCTGATGGCCAACCTCCAGTAGTAGAGAGGTGACTTGAAGAAGAAGAATTTCATTTGATGTGTTTTTTCTGTCTGACTTTTATAATGATAGTGAAAAAAAATGTAAAAAGAAGTTTTTTTTTTAATTATGGAAATGAAGCTTTGTATCTGAGAATAAATGATTTTGATTTGAATTGGTTCTTAAGAACTGGCATCCTATTTTTGCCTCAAGTTTTTTTATGGATGTGATTCATAGCGTATCGGCTGTAACATTTACTTTTACAAGTATGTTTATTCCAACTCGTAAATGTGTATGCCTAAATTAACTAGTAATTGCTTGCTAGGTTATTAAACACATAATATGAACCCTAGTTTTAGTCGGTTTATTACTTACCAGAAATGTTTACGATACGTTTCTCATATAAAACAGAGTGTTCATAAAATATAATGAACACTTGAATGGTAATAAAAGTAGAAATATTGGAAATACGGCTTTGTTCCAGAATGTCCGGTTAACGTTCCGGTTAAGCTAATAATAACTTATCTATTAAATTAACACTGTGCTTGCGTTTCACAGTCATTAAAGAGGACTAACCATCAGATAAAAATTATATTAATGTTTTATAATATGTCAGATCAAGATGCAAATATATTTTTTATTAAGTATTATTAAGGAGTTATTGTCGAACGAAACGAAACTTAAAAATGTGGCATTGCCATTTCGACATACAACTAAACTAAATATAATTTTGACATTATTCTAACATAAACATAATTCCTTTTTTTACTTTAACAAAAACTTACTAATAAATAATAATAAAAAAACTAACATTTGTACGCCATACCTGGCAAGGACATGAGATACGTTTCCATTCTTACGACCCTATAATCTACTTTATATGTATGTGTACCTACCATGTTCTGACAAATAAATAATTTGATTTGATTTGACTGAAACCTCATACACAAATCTCCGGAAACAATGTTACTTCATACGGAACAAAATATTCAAAAGCACTCACCGACTTCGTCGTGCTCAAGATCTGATGCAACGTGAGCCACTTCGTCTTCTTCAGGAGCGCTCTCGTACTTCTCCTTAAGGACTGTCCGTGGAACTGCAATGAAATATACACTTTAACACCAATGGAAGTAAGCGAAATCCGCTTAGCAACACTTCAAGTGGTTCGTTAAGAACAAGTTAATTTTAGAATATTTTTGGGGTGCGTTTTTAACTAAGCTCCTATTTTTATATTGAAGTGCTTTCAAGTTCTGAACGTGACTCGATTGTAGCAGACGTAGTTTTTTTTTTTTACGGAAACCCAAGTCTAACGGCTAGGGATTTTATTTTGAAATCTTTTATTGAGTTTTGTCGACATGGGTTGACAGTTTTGGGTGTGGAGTGTGAAACGGGCGGGTAAGGAAGCCACATAATGAAAATACCTATGGTACCTTAATATTTTCCTGGAGAAACTTGCAGTGTGTTTATTTGACACACCATCTACTTCTAAGTAACTAGTTGTGGTGTTCAAGCTTTCATAAATACATATATAAATTTAAAAACTCTATGAATATAGTTATTTATAGTTATCACACTACTATTATAAATGCGAAAATTTGTTAAGTAGTAAAGAAAAAAATTAAGGGCTCTTCTCGTCTGCAGTTATCTAAAAACTTTCACATTATTGAAGATAAAAAAATCAGTGTGTGAATTTCCAAAAAGTGACAAAATAATCTGTTGGTGTCTATTGTAAGATTAAAAACAAAGAAATTGTCAATTTGTTATAATATATAAGGTCGGGGAAAAAGTTTCTTCGTATTTTTTAAACAAATTCAAGACATATTTTTTTCAAGTTTAATTACATTTAATTATAATATATATGTGCCATTTTGTTCGATAACTTGTTGCCATCTTGTAGGTAGTGACATGATCCCGTTGCTGTAGAATTTTTGGGACTTCTGATCAAAAAAATGCAACAAGTAGTTTTGACAGTCCTCTCTTGATGTTAATCTAACACTACCCAAAGAATTCTGAAGAGATCGAAACAGGTGGAAATCTGAGGGTGCAAGGTCTGGGCTATATGGTGAATGCATTAACACTTCCCAACCAAGCTCTCTAAATTTTTGCTGAGTGGCCAAAGATGTGTGCGGTCTGGCGTTATCATGATGAAAGACCACACTCTTTCTGTTGATCAATTCCGGCCGTTTTTTCTCAATTTCTTGTTTGAGTCTCATCTGCTGTTGGCAGTAGAGATCCGAATCGATGGTTTTGCCCGGCGGTAAAAGCTCATAATGAACGATGCCCTGCCAATCCCACCATACACACAGCATCACCTTATTACGTGTTAATCCGGGTTTCGCTACAGTCTGTGGTGCTTCACTGCCCTTTGACCATGATCTTTTGCGCACATTCTTGTCGTAGGTGATCCATTTTTCATCACCAGTGATCAATCTTTTAAAAAACGGTTCGGTTTCGTTACGTTTCAATAGAGAATCGCAAATGAGTACACGATTCATTTGGTTTCTTTCAGTGAGCTCGTGTGGCACCCAAATATCGAGTTTTTTGTATACCCAGTTTTTTTCAAATGGGTCAAAACTGTTTTATGGTCAATCCCCAGTTCTTCAGCTACGTCGTAACTACTAATATGCCGATCTTGGTCCACTTTTTCAGAAATGGCATCGACTTTATCCGTAACAGGGCGACCAGAGCGAGCTGCATCTTTGACATCAAAATTCCCGGACTGAAAACGCTTGAACCAACATTGTGGTACTCTTGATGACACTGCATTAGGTCCATAAACGTCACAAATTTTATTCGCGGCGTGTGTCGCATTTTTCCCTTTTTTGTTATAAAATTTCACAATATATCGAATTTGTTCGTTAGATTCACTCATTTTATCGAACAAAAAAACAATTGAAAAATGGCGGGAAATTGCTTTTTACGTTTTGTATTCCTTTTTTTAAATGTCATATTTTTAATGGTATCAAAACCAGCCAGATACAAACAGTACAACGGATAAGATTTTTACTACAACTTTATACATACAAAATACGAAAAGACTTTTTCCCCGACCTATTATAAATTTGACGTAGTAATATGTTAACAAGTGTTTTTTTTTTGTAACGAGCTGCAGACGAGAAGAGCAAGAAGCAAGTTTCGTTAAGTAAGTTTGTTGAGTTTTTTTTAAAACTAATGTTTGTTGCCAGTCTGCCTTTGTAATGGTAGCTCATAACCATAGACCTAACATTAGATCTATGCTCAAAACCCAGGGTAGGTTATACTGGTTATACATTATGATACTTTTAAATCCTGAAACATGGTATGCAGTGCATTCCTTTAGCGCAGTGTACGGGGTTAACCTAGTTGGGATAAAATTATTATTTCACTACATTCCCTTTTTCGTTAATGGTGTAATAAATTCAAAATTAGGGTAAGGTTTCATACAACAGTTTGAGACATCAAGGTGTTTGGTTATACATTATGATACTTTTAAATCCTGAAACATGGTATGCAGTGCATTCCTTTAGCGCAGTGTACGGGGTTAACCTAGTTGGGATAAAATTATTATTTCACTGCATTCCCTTGTTCGTTAATGGTATAATAAATAAAAAATTAGGGTAAGGTTTCATACAACAGTTTGAGACATCAAGGTGTCCCGTGATGTAAAAATTAAGAGAAGAGGGGCTTCTCTTTATTTTTATACTTATAAATATAGAAAACTGTGAATTTCTAAGTTGTAACAAGGTTCAGAATATTTCGAGCAGGTAGACAATATATTTTTTTATGATAAAAGAAATCTGTCTCGCCTTTATGAGTATCTGCTTACTATCCATAGAATAAAACAGAAAGTATTTATCTAATGAAAAACTACAAAATCAAAAAATGAAAATTAGTTACGTGAATCTCTTACTGTGCGTTTATTGTGCAATATATTGCTTTGTAACTTCAATAAACATTGGCAACTCCTATAAAAACCAATTTACAAAACATTCTATATCAATTTCATTTCATCAGAATTATTAACAGAACCATTTAACATCAACAATAGGCCGCTATATAGGATCAAAGCAGAACAAAACTCACATGAAATGACGGAATATCCAATCCTAATTGGCAATCAAACTGTATTGTGGTGGTATACTGTCAAACGATCTTTGAGAACTGACGTACACTTGATGTAGGTACATCGGTGAAATTCGGAAGTGTACTTTTGTGCTTAAAGTAGGCCTTACCTGAGAGTAAGACGGGGTTCAAAGAAATCTCTACGTATGTTTTATGCGCACTTATCGTAAGATGAATCATTAAACGTTTTTTTCCGAATATTCCATTTGCTAAAGGTTTGAAGTCGATACCATGTGGTCAGCTCAAATCCAAGCTTGCGAATCTATGCGATTTACACCTTAAAAATATATAGGTAAGCAGGAGTGGGCGCCCGCCTCAAAACCAATTAACGTAAGCGACAAATAATATGATCAGATTACTCAAGAACCATTTTAGTTTAAAACTAAAACAAATTTACATTGAATTACGTAATGACCATTAGAATATTAAAAAATCTAACTGTCAAGAACTTCTATTTTGGGATAAAAAACTAATAAAGTGTTTTAGAAGGCCTGTTTTAACCAAACTGTTTTGTCAAAAAAAGTTTCATCAATCATGTTTCTAAAATTAAAATAAAATAATTTATATCCACAACTATTTATGAAAAAAATATGAATTTGGTACTATTTACCATAACCATGCAAAATAATGCAACGCAGCCCAAGTTGATAGCTTTAAGTAGGTACTTCTATGTTTCGTAAAAAAGTGAAACCATATTTAGGCATTTCAGTTATTTAGTTCCCGACGGGCAGTGTTTTTTTACTCTTACCACTGCAATATTACGCCTTTTTATAGTATTACTTTTTTCTAAAGAAATTGTTTTCATTTACCTACTATGGTGTTAAAATTTAAGTATATCGGCTACCAGCTAATTTTCATGTGCAAACCCTAGCCAAAATGATCAGAATTTATTTCATTCAGCTTTTAAATCAAATGCAGCTGTCCGAGCAAAAAAAATATTGGACCGTGTATTCAGTTGACCTTGACTGCCCCGGTGGCTCAGTTGGTAGTGAACCTAACTTCTGTGCTTGGGGGCGTGGGTTCGATTCCCATCTAGGACAAACATTCATGTGATGAACATTTGTGTTTGTTCTATGTCTGGGTGCTAATATCTATTTAAGTATGTATTTAAAAATATATATGTACGTATTTCAGTCTCTGGCAACCATATTACACCACCATATCAGTTTGGGGTCAGATGACCATGTGTGCAATAATGTCCCAGATATTTATTTATTATTATTTTGTGTTTCCGAGGTACGTTGCCATAATCCGTCCGTCGTACCTAATATTATTAGGAATCTCACTATAAATTTACCTGCAAAATCTGTAATGTTACTTCCGAAGCATTTAACTTTAACAACGGTCCAAGAAACAGAATAGCAACTCTAATATCTATGTACATCTACATATCGAAATATTGAATGCAAATTACTTCAGCTACAATGGCACTATATGCGGGAATTGGGGCCGTTTTGGGTCCGCTGCGTTTTGCTGAATTAGACAGACATTGTTCAGGAGCATTTTGTTTTGGCGAGATATTTTTTGGAAGGAACAAATTGTTGAAGCCCTTTTTTATTCAGAAACATTTAGTACGAGTACTCATATTGTGGCCCCCACATTTCCCATAAGACAGGCTTTTTCCTAGTGTGTGGGGGTGGGGGGGACTATTAGTAAAATATTATTTTTAAGGTGTATTTTTTAAGCACTAAAAAATCTTATTGTAATATGAGTGTATTTTTTCTGGGACAATTTTCAAAGATAGTTGTAACAATATGATGTCGGGTCAGGGCTCAAAAATGTCCACATCAAATGTAGACTACAACTATACTAACCATAATAGTTATGTACATTTCGTTTTCATTTGATGCAAGCTAAATTAGACGTTAACACAAAACAGTATGTAAATCAGCTTAACAAATTTTATAAAATTAGAAATTACAACTAAATTTATATATCGGGTGTAAGGGAAACGCTTCCGAAAATGAAGGCTGGAGATAGAGCTGGTTTTATTTTTCAAAACTTTGTCTCATACTCTTTCAAGTCTTTATTCATATAAACTATTAGTTATAATATGTCACAGATAGTATAAAAAATACAATTATACAATCATTTTGGTACTACTTTTTTTCGTTAATTTTGATGTGTTTGTTTAGCAATGAGTTAGGTATTTTGTTTCACGTAGATACTCGTATCAATTTATGTAAACATCAGTAAATCAAGGGTTTATCTGCCTCTACCCATAGAGTGAGGTAGGGAGATAGGCGGCTAAGATTATCCTCATTGCCGATGCTGGTCTCTGGGGGGCACTGCCCCCAGGGATAATGAAGGGGCAAGCCTGTACTGTCCAACCGGTGGCGTCTCAGCCCCATATGTGGACAGGTGAGCGCCGGTGGCCTTAAACTATCGATTGACCCCAGACATGAGTCTTTAACTATCTAAACCTAACTCATGTCTGGAGTTATTATGTGATACATACTATAAACATGCTACTAACTACTAAACATGTGCATTTCACAATGAGCAATAAATTATTTTGTATTGAACTTTATATTAAAACAAATGCATAGGTACATTACGTTGCCGATGGAAAAAATGATCATGAATTCGTATTGTCACTGTGTATCAAAGATTACTGAATAACCCGCAGGATCTTACGCCAAATATTTCACATCAGCGTTGATATTTTACCAAAACATGTGGAAAAATATGTTTACGATTGAACTTGTATCTCAAGGAATGTAAGCCTTAGCCACTGAACTAGAAGGATAGTAAAATATAGATGGGACCATAGAATGAGCCTCTTTAGTTAAGCCCGTCAATTTGGACGCCTAAAATGAGTCATATTCTTCATCTGACTTTGCCACTAGGCCGGTTGAGATAAGACCATTTTCATCAGTTTACGACCCAAAATAGAAAAGGCTCATCGCCCAAGAGAATGAAGTAAGCATCATGAGAACTCTAGGTGCTATTACAAGGAGGTCCAGTCATGATATAAAAGACTCAACGGCTCGGCCAGTATTCTGCAAGATAATAAAATAAAGATGGGAGCAGTTTCGACTGCCCGGACCTCGTCCCGTATTTTTATATCGCTTGGATTTATTGCAGACGCCAGCCAGACTAGAAATAGCATGGAATTGAATGTAGCTAGAACTGCCGCAATGCCTTACGATAAATAATTGTACGTACGCTTTAGTAGTTCATCTGCAACTATATTGAATTTTCGACTGGGCAAAATATGCTTATTAGAAATGTGGTACTTTTACTCGTACAAAGCTCGTTTTGTGACTCTATTGAGAAAGGCTGCAGAAAAATCAGAACTATTCTACGTAAATATTTGACAATAAATTGGTACTTTTAGTGGAGATCCTTAGCAGCTTGGACCAATAAAAAATTGATGGAAAGGTTAAAAGCGATTCCGCTCAATCCGATTCCACGAAAATCATAATATAAATTTTGCCAGAAGCGATATTGCACAAGATAGTCTGAGCTCGATTGACAGTAATCAACGATAACCTCGATCTAACGAAACTCTATAAAACGAACGGTCCAAATTCCGATAGAACGAAATGTCTGTCCGTCATTTCGGAAGTTATTGAACTGATGAAGATTTCCAGTTTAAGAGGGGTACGTATCCGATTTAATTACAGCACTTCATTTGTTTTGACTTTGACGAAGTTTAAGTGTTGTTTTCAGATCGATCGTCTTTTTGTTGTCAGTAAAGATTATAAGTGCCATCAAATCAATTAATCTGATAATGGAGATTCGTTTTAGGTGCCAATTTGTATTTTAAATTAATACCTATAGTTAGTTGCCTGGAAATTTGAGACTTAAGAGTAAAAAGAGACCATAAGATTTCGTTTAAAAATCAGAAACATTTTACAATTAATTCTATGTAAACAATAATCTGGGTGTCTTCAAGGCCAACGTGAGTAAGTACCTTCTAGGTCTACGTGCTCCATCTTCGGCCACAACATCACTTTCCATCAGGTGAGTTGGTCGCCAAAACATAAACCTATTCTTTATAAAAAAAAAAAACAACAATATAACTTTATTTTTCTTGTAGATACACTTTTTGTTAAACATGATTCTTTTTGTTGTTCTAAATCCTCTGCAAGTCTTGGATACGTAATGAGGCACTCCGTAAACTTTGGAGCATGAACAAAGATGTATTACGTAAGACCTAGAGGCACTTAGCATATTTTGTAACTACGTAAATCTGAGAAGTGGAATCACTGAGGTGAATTTAGCTTGTTCAACTTCAGTACTAAGCACGAATATTCATAAAAATTATACCTACTCATTTTATAACTTTCCCACTTTCATTTCTCACTTCTAATCCTAAAAGAGTTTAAAGTGAAACGGGAAATTCAAATTTCAAACAATTTTTTGTTCTTGTAGCTAGGCTGAGTAAATATTGTAAATGATCATGATGCGAAAATTGATTATTATTCTTTACAAACTCACGTAAAGTTATATATCTCCAATGCACATTATTACATACATTTGTCAATAAACAAATTTTTGCTGTTTCAAACGGTTTATTGCCAAATGTAAGTAATATGGTGAGTTTACTGATTAATAGCTGTACATGATAATGTAAAGAACGACCAACAATTTTCGCAAACACTGTGTCATTTTACAATAATTACCTGGCCTAGCTACAAGGACAAAAAAAAAGAAATTTGAATTTCCCGCCAAATATGAAACGTATCACCTTAAAGGACATGCTTGTTTTATGTAGACTAGCAGCGCCTAACCTTTTTGTCTGCTACCCTACAGAAACCGCTAAGTATTTCAGGTATAGCGTTTGAAGGTGCATCCACATATCGTAGATCAATGGAAATTGCATACTGTGCGATTCACACGATCTTTCTTGCCTCACACCTGCAAAATGTTGAATGAGCTACCTTCCGTGGTGTTTCCGAAAAGCTACAACATGGGGTTCTTCAAAAGGTGAGTTAATAGAGTCTTAAAGGGTCGGCAACGTATTTGTAATGCCTCTGGTGTTACAAGTATCCATAGGCGACGGTGACTGCTTACCATCAGGCGGGCCTTCTTGTTTGCAACCTATCGTATAAAAAAAAATTGCCTATATGTTAATCTTAGATCAGACAAACAAGGGATATGCCTTAGTGTAATTATCATTCGTGCTCAATTATCTCCATTTTTAACCCCCGAGACATAAAGAGGAGTGTTGTAAGTTTAATGTTTGCATTTGTGTATCTGTATATGGCATCGTAGCACCCAAATAGCTGAAATGATTTTGATTTAGTTTTTTGTTTGAAACATGACTTGATTCAGAGTGTTTTTGCCTATAATTTAAATCAATTTCAGCAGTATGAACCGGGTGTCATCAAATTGTAAAGCGCCCATGCTACTGCTTAGCCACAATAGATTTAATTGCTCGGCAATGTAAAAAATATATATTTGATATAAAAAAAAAAAAACTTTTTTTATTGTTCAGTTAGGTAAGACAAACATAGGTCAAGAGGTGGCCCGAAGAATCCAACTCGGATGGGCAGCGTTCAGGAAATTACGAGACATCTTCTCATTCAAAATATCACAGTGCCTAACGAGAAGAGTTTTTAACCAGAGTGTATAGCCAGTGTTTACTTATGGTACTGAGACGTGGTCCTTAACTTTTGGCTTTTGGGAAAAACTCAGAGTCACGCAGCGGGCAATGGAGAGAGCTATGCTCGGTGTTTCTTTGCGCGATAAAGTCCAAAACGTGGATATTCGCCGAAGAATCAAAGTCACCGACAGCTATTAAAATTTGCAAGTTGAAGTGGCAATGGGCAGGCCACATTGCTCGAAGAACCGATAACCGATAGGTAAGAAATGCTCTTGCATGGAGACCACGAACCGGAAGACTTCCCACTAGGTGGACCGACGACTTCGTGAGAGACGCAGGCATTTGGTGGATGCATATGGCAGGCAGTCGTTCAGTGTGGAGGTCTAAGGAGGGGCAGTGTTCAGCAGTGGACGTCTTCTGGCTGATAATGATGTAAAAATCTTACTCTCGAAAAACATGTAGAGAATGTTGTTTGACAGATTTTACGCGTGTCTACCTCCGATATTCGCTACAGCGAACTAACGCGAACAGCCGAATATTGGGAACTCACTCACTGGTCGAGAAACATTTTCACGTTTAGGAAAATAAGTAGAAATATTTCTAAAATGGACGTTAATACCAGAAAAGGTTCTTTTAGTCCTTTACCTGTTTCTTAAGTGGGTATTTAGGGTCCTCATGTGATGTCTTTTATAGGAAAGGACGGACGGGATGGTCGCTGAAGCGAAGACAATCTTTGAAGACATGATGTTTGAGACTGGATTATTAAAGAGCTATAACAAAATGTAGGAATTGTTATTTGTTTTTAATATTAAATGTAACTAGCAACCCGCCCAGGCTTCGCACGGGTGGAATTTAGAAAAAAAATGTGAAAATGTGAACGTAAGCCAAGTAAATTTATTGTTCAGCGACTAGGTAGCAAAATATTGTTTTTTTTTTACTTACTTTTTTACGTACTTACATAACAACTTAATTAGGTTTTATTTATATGTAAACCTTTCGTAAAAAAGTATCTAAATTATGATGAATATCGCATCAAAATCCGTTTTGTGGCTTAGGAGGAGTTAGCGGATATACAGACCGACAGACAGACGCGGAAAGCAACTTTTACACTATGAAGAGATTATGTTGATGCTAAAATTTTATACCTCTAATAGACTGAATACCCAGCTCAAGTCTCAGTCTTTAGGCAATCAATCATCCTATACGACAAGAAAACTGAGGCCTTCAATAGCATAACGTTTTTTTTTCTATTACATCCACCATCCTACGAAATACCTACTTGATAATTATTTTATACTATTTGCAGTTTTATTATAAAGATAATGCCCCATCAGTTTTTTTTTATCCGCATTTAGTGATTTTTTTATCTTTAAAAATATAGAAAACGTGCAAAAAAGATAGCTGTGGTGAGCGCAGTCTTAAAATAACATCCTATACACAAAAGAAGTGTGTATTTTAACGTACATACGTAAAAAATGTTCCAACTTTGCAGCACAACTTAAAGCTTTTACATGCGTTACAAGAAAAGGGCCAAAATATCAGCTGTTTCATAGAAAACGGTCATTCATACTCAACAAAATGTATGGAACAGCTGACCAACCCTGAAATCGAAGAATAGTAATTCTTCGATTTCAGGGTTGGTCTCATCAAATTGTTCTCAATGACGACTATCACGGACCCATTTGGCTTACACTCTTTCATCGTAACATTGTAATATTATAAACAGTTCAAAATGAGTTTCAGGTAATTTGTATCTCTTTAAATGAACATGGGATGGTGACCAGACGGTAGCATGTGAGTTTTATGATCTGATGGCATACAAATACACTGATCAATATTATTTGTACTGATAATTAAGACTCTTTTGCAGTCTGACTGGGGGAATACTACCTAGTAACAAGTGTACAAAATTAATGTATATGACAATGATACCAGTGAAATTACTAGGAATAAAGCGATAGCATATGTGCTTTACAATCTGACGGCACCCGTTTCTATCCCCGGCCCTGCACCAATGACTTATTTAATACTTAAGTAAATCATGTGCAGTTTCGATGTCATCGCCCAACAAGAAGGAATACATCGTGAGGAAACCGGTATGTCCAAGAGCCACAAAAGTTCAAAGACATGACATTCACCAACATGCACTGGGTCAGCTTGGTAGATTATGGCCCATCGTCTCTGTCTGAGAGAAGGTCCGCCCCGTGTCCCAGCAGTGGGAACATGATAGGCTGATAATGATGATGAAAATGAACAAGTCATTATATTATGCTTTCAACTCCGAACCATGCACTGCACCGTTCCGGAAACTGAGAAGAAAGACTTTAAAGTCTGTTGTCCGATATAGTTCAGCGTTTTGCCTTCTGATAGATAATGTGAACTATGAACGGTACTTTTGCTGGACTGCACCAAAGTTCGCATCGACTTTAAGACTTTTGTTGTGTTTGAATGGACTTCTACGTCTGGGTTTAGAGAGCTTATTGGATTAGGTAAATGTTTTGTTTTATTGTACGGAAACTGAGACGATTCACTGTCTGGCTTAAAGAAGTTGAAGACATTGTTTGAATCCTGGCCAAATTTGGATATTTCAATATCGCACTAATATTATGAATGCGAAAGTTTGTATTAATGTGTGTAGGTACGTGCGCGTGTGTGTTTACGTTTGTTCCCAGTCAGCTCCGTAACGGCTCAACGGATTTGGATGAAATTTGGTAGAAAGGTACTTTTCATCCTCTTTCAACACATACGTGATTTCAATTTCAGAATAAGTAATGGTTTTGCAAAATAACGGATGAAAGCACGGGACGCTGTTTAGATTATTTTTTTCTAACTTTAAACAGACATAGGTAACTGTTGCGATCGTTTATCTGTTCATAAATTATGAAGAAATTTAGTAGGACGTCTCCGCAAAAGCTTGTTTTATTAAATAAGGATTATTAACGGTGCTATCGATCTTAATATACCAGGTTTGTCTTTCCGTCAGACTAAATTTGGTTAGCATTGAGCAATTAAGAGTTAGATATATTCATTGTACTAGACATAATGAGATTGACAGATGAGGATAGATTGAAAACACTCGCTTACAAAGTCTATGTATGTGGGTGGTACACACTTGTACAACCACAATGATATTTTACAACTATTTGGCGAAGAGCATCAGCTACCGCACTAATATTTTTAGAATAAAATTTAAAATATTGTTACAAATCAAAGCATAGTAAAGGAATTTACTGGATAAGCTATAAGTTCCACGAGGGTACCTAATATTACTCCTTATTGACCCGTAAATATGTTATTACCGTTAACCGGTAGTATTTCTATCTGCATCAAGAGTACATACATTAGGTGTAAATATAATTAATAAATATATTTTAAGCTCTGAAAAAAGGTTCCTCCTGAAAAATGATAACATCAAAGAAACAAATCAAAGTAATTCACATTAAACCTCTTATGAATCATGATCGTCATCATTTCAGCCATAGGACGTCTACTGCTAGACATAGGCACCCCCATCGATCTCCAAAAGGGTCGGTTGGAAGCGGCCTGCATCCAGCGTTTGCCTGCGGTCTCTTTTAAGTCGTCTGTCCATCTGGTGGGTGGACGTCCTGGTCTTACTTAGCCTTACCGGTCCGTGGTCTCCATTCGAGAACCTTTCGGCCCCATTGGCTATCTGTTCTGCGTGCTATGTGTCCTGCCCACTGCTACTTCAACTTGCTAATCCGGTCCTCCACGGTACTCTTATGCATAATAGGGTTAAAGTTTCTTAGAATATTTAATACAAATCGTGATTCAAATATAAAACTCTAAGCCTGTCCAGTAGACGTTATGACTATTAAGGATACGTGAATACGAATCGATTCATGTATTTAATCGGATGTAAACAACTTAGATCGAGATAAAACTAAATTCGAAGGCAAACTCGTCGAACGAACCTTCCATAAATAAATATTTGACAAGGAAAACTGGAACGAAACATTGAAAAAATATCGAGTAAAAATACCCGACAACTTTCTGACTGATCGGCGGCAGAATAACTTTTTTTAATGGAAAACGTAAATCCGACGTCTCGGAGCGCTTCCTTTAAAAAAAGTTGATTGTTTTATAATGAAATTCAAATCTGTTAGCTTATTTACTTACAAATCATTTTAATATCTTTCAAAAGCAATATCAGTGTACAAAACGGAGATTTCAAAATGAAGTTGTCGAGAGATTTACATTAATATTTAATAGATCTTTCTCTCGATCCATATTACGCGTAATATTATCTTTGGGATGAATTCGAAGGTAAGAACATCGACCTATCATCATACTACGTTAAATGCAAAATTGTGTTTGTTTTCATCTTTCACGCAGCGACAGAGCATGTGATATTTTGCATAGTGATATTTTGAGTGCCGGGAAGTGCCAGAGGATTTATCCCCGGGAAATTTAAGTTCTCGTATACACGCGGATGATACCGCAGGCGCAGATAGTCAAAGTGTAAATTAACATTGATATAATCTTTACATTATGCGGTGGCGTAGGTTGTCATAGACAGGCCCTGTATCAAAAATGTTGGGGGCCCAAATAATGTTGTTACATTAATTTTTGCTTACACACGTTTGGGGCCCCTGTAGCCCAGAGGCGATACGGCGATAGCTACGCTCCTAACATTATGTTAAATCATATTAAAAGTCCACACTCGAGGTCTGTCAACGTAATATGGAACACATTGTACTATTTGTGAAGCTCATGTTACATTTGGTATGATTACTACACTGCGGTCCCTAACAAAAATCAGGGACATAACTTAGAACACAGCTAGCCTGAAATGGGACTGGACTGGGTACGTGTGCCGCATGCTGGTAACACTTATACTGACTACAATTTCTAGGTAGAAACTAGAGCAAATATTACTATTCTGTTTGACTCTTTTCACACTAATATAATTGCGATGTTTGTGTGTTAGTGTATATATTTGTACGAACTCAGCAGCTGAAGGAATTTGAATGAAAATTGGTATAATACCCTGAATTAACACTATGATAGTAGCGGATAAAACCGCGCCCGCGGTAGGATAACGGGGAAAACCGCGGGGCGGTACTAGTGCCAGTTAAATTAACACTATGCCATATAAAAAAGTTCACAGACCAATAATGTAATTTTATTTGTATCACGATATAAATATAACCCGCGCCTAGGATAAGATGGCGCAAAGACCTCGATGCGAGCAGCCCAGGTGGATTGGACAACAATTGCTCCAGATAGGAAAAGAAGAGACGGTGACTGCTTACCATCAGGCGGCCGTCTGCTTGTTTGCCACCTATGGCATTAAAAAAAGAAGGAAAGAAGGTAGAGGGGCCTTTGACCTACAGTGGGATATGTATGGCTTATATCAAATCTTCTATAATCCACACTAATATCATAAATGCAAAAGTAACTCTGTCTGTTTGCTACATAATCACAGCTAAACGGCTTAACCAAACTCGATAAAATTTTGGGAGGTAATAGTATGTTTCATGAGGAAGGGCATAGACTTTTTTTTGAAGAAATCGTGGACGAAGTCGCGGTTACAGCTATTTATGTATAAAAACGAAATAGCTCAAGATATAGCTGTAGCCGGTAGGCGCAGTCTTAATGGAGGCTAGAATCTCAGCTATATAATTTTACTCTATAGCTGTATATAGCTGCGCCACACGGTTTCACCAGTGTGAATTAATCCTTATATCATCAGCTGTCTGCCAGTGAAAGCCCCGTCAAATCGGACCAGTCGTTTTGGAGTCCATAGGTAACATACATACATCGCCTTTTATATATATAGAAGAATATAATAGTTATGTAAAAGTTACCGCAAATCAATGTCAAATTGTTTGGTGAATACATAAAAAAATTAGGTCTGTGGGTGAATATGTTGTTTATCTTTTAAATATTATATCTGCAGCGAAAGAGCAATCAGTAACTCAATACAGCCATCATTATTGCTTCAGAATTTGTTCAATATTCCATTTTTATTAAAAATTGTTCAAGCTGTTTTTAATTAAGTGCTTCAATTTTTATTAAAGTCCATTTCAATATACGACGAACTAATTTATTTTGAAAACGACATTTAATTTTGACAATTTAAATCTCGATGTCAATTTTAAATGACTTTGGGAGGGATGTCTCCAATTCGGTCCGTATTCAAAGAAAAAATATATTTGTAGATCCATTACTCAGTTATGGATAAATCGGATACGTGATTATTTTTTTATGTGTAGATAACACTCTCAAATAATTTTATTCGAACGCCTGTTGAATTGGCAAAATCTATATTTTTCAATCGCTTACTTATTAAGGTCCTTACTGAAAAACGTGCCTCAAGTTGAGCTATGCTTAAAATTGCTCTGTCAACTTCTCGCTGACGGCAAACGTCACACGCGAAAACGAGACCGACTAATTTTAAGCATAGATCAACTTGAGTAACGTTTTTAAGTAAGGCCATTAGATGTAAGTTTTTTATAAATTTATAATTATGTGATCTTTAAGTCTGTAAACCAAAATAAGCACCATGACTTTATTCATCATCGTTTTTACGATGTAGTAAAACATAACGATGTTTTTATTTACGCCTGAATTACGTGCAATCGAGACTTGGTGAAACTTTGCCTTAAGACCAGCGAAATAAGATCAAAATCGAGATAAAACTTTGGGAGAATTTAGTGTTTAGTGTTTTGGTGTTTACTGCGATTCAACAATTGATCTTTATTACCTTAGTATAGGACTCAAAGTAAGGGTGCAAGGAAACTCTGTAATTAACGACGGTACGTTCTCACGCAATATAATTATCGCAGTGTAAGCAGTATATTATTATGAGCAGAATCTCTTAAAAGCACTTGTTTTATACAGGGTTATACGTAACAGTGATATTAAACCGAAAGGGGGTCATTGTAGTCATCATTATGAACTATGTAAAAACCCGTAGACGAACGAAAGTTACCGACATAGCCCAAAGGATTAAGAAGTTGAAGTGGCAGTGGGTGAGGCACAAGGGCTGCAGGACAGATGGCCGATGCGGCTGAAACGTTCTCAAATAGATACCACAGATCGGTAAGCGCAGCCACCCTTGAGATAGACAGACGACCTAAAAGAAACCGCAGGGAAACGCTGCATGCAGGCCGCTTCAAACCGGCCCTTTTGGAGTTCGATGGGCAGGCCTAATATGTCCAGCAGTGGACGTCCTATGGCTGAAATGATGACGTGAAAACCTTGATATCGCAAAATAAATTTACTCTTCTAGAGAAGATTGTAATTCACACTCAATGAAATTAAGAGTTGGATACTTAAAAACGTTGTTGATGATGATGAGTATAATGACTTGCTTTAGGCTTAGTATCACCTTTCCGTATAAGCCTGTAGAGTGAATAACATTATTTATTGAACTTCGGGCTATGAGACCTATTTAAAGGTACGCCGAAAGAAACCTTCGGAAATCATGAATTAAGTAAATACTTTCATCATTTCAGCCTATCACGCTGGGACGCAAGCTTTGAATCAGAGAGAGAAGATGGGCCATGATCCACCATGCTGGCACCATGCTGGTAAATGTCATGTCTTTGAACTTTAAAGGTTCTTGGACACACCGGTTTCCTCACGATGTTTTCCTTCCCCTTTTTGGAGTGCATTTGCCAGTGTTAAGTATTAAAATATTTTCAAGTTTTATGAAATAATATAGTCAATCAAGTCATAGTCACAGTAATAGTCAAGCATAATAAGTCACGTTCAAGTCTAACTCATGCCTCAGTAAAGAAGCTTTACAAGATGCTTCTATGGAGTTTTGGAAACAACACGAATATCCATGTTCCGCCTCTATATATCACTTGGCCACACTTGAGCAAGTTCACAAACAATAAATAATAATCCACCATTATTATACATTAACAGTCGAAAATACACAAGTTTCGGAAAATAATACAATGAGACGACATGTTTTTTCCACGTTGGCGCCAAAACTAAAATCATGACATAATATTACATCATAAGTAGAAAAAAAATGAGATTGACATCTAAGTCAAAGGAGGTTGCTGCGCTACCATGGAGGTTGCTTTCAAGTATATAACGCGGGTGAAACCTAAGCAGTAGCTGAGTCATTGGAAGGTCCACGTCAAGGTTTGTCTACTTAAATACCTAAGAGTAAGACCTATACATAATAAGATATAAGATAAGATATCATTTATTAAGATATAATTTTATATACAATTTTGTAGAAGAGTGTACTGGAGAAGTTTGACTTGTAACCATGGAGTTAGTAATAAAGTATTGTATTGTACCAACTTAGGTACACAGTCGCGTAGAAAATAATAAAGTGTCTTTATAAATCTCAGTTTCTAAGTAGTTTCCTAGGTTCTCAAAGAAAGCTGATGGTAGCACTTAGCACTTTCGCTCGATTTGGCAATAAAGAATCTGAGGAAATAGTTTATTTATATTATGTGATATTATCCAGTGCATAGTACAGATTTTCAATTTTCTCAGGTAAATTACAACTGACTGATTTTTTCTTTACCGGGTTGCTATAATTATTTAGGTTCTCCGTTGGATTTTTATCTGTAGAGGATTTTATACCCAAGAGCTTTGGAAGATAATCGCTTTAAAATTTAATTTTGCGCCCTTAGGGTATGCCCATAATCTTACAAAATTTCGTAACTTTCATTTAGGGCAGATATAGATATACCCATATAAATATTACATAATAAGCCTCGCTTGAAATTACTTATAAGCAGCTGCAAGTGAATGCACCAAAGAGGAATGTGCAATAAAAACATTTTGTTAATTTATATGAAGTTTATAGAACGTATAAATAATAAGGTTAGATATGTTTAGTATAACGCCTGAAAAATATTTTGTTTTTATTTTTGTTAAATCTCTACAGTTTTTTTTTATTTGTTAATATACTTGTGTGCGACGATGCGGCCTACGATAGAGCACGCTTGCTTTGAAGAAACCGATTCACTTGCGACTTGAAGACAACCAGATTATAACTAGGCAAAACACACAAATCAAACAGACAACATTTTGTATAAAAAGCTAAGTAATTTATTTGATCCGACAGATGCAATTGTAAAAAGTTAAATGAAATCCACTTTCAAATGAGTTCTAATCACTTTTGCTAGGTTTTTGGACGTAAGTATCTGTAACGTAACTGTATCAGAGAAATATTAAAAGAAAATGTTTTTTTTTTTTCTGTTTTTTTTTTTCACAATGTTATTACAGATGTCAGAGCAAATAAAGGCTTGGACCAAGCAAAGCTTGTATTTTTTCGTTAATAAAAGCAATTACTAATAACCATTTTCATGTTTGTATATGGGAAAAATTGGTAAAGTTTTCGTGAAGATATACTTAATGAGTTGAGTCCAGTGAGATTAAATTTAATAGAGACGTTATAGGCGATCAACATTGCTTTAAAAACTAACTAAAAGTGACAACCGGCTCGCCGCCGCCGTGGTTATCGGCTGAATACGGCTTTGTTCGGCTTTGGTCGTCGATTATGCTGCGATCTCTATCACTCTCTCGCACAAGACTATCTACAAATCTCGCTCATACACTTCGTAGTGACAGCAGCCGCCTAAAATAAACCAATTTATACTATTTTTTCTGTTTTAACAAAAATACAGTAATCACGCGTGAAATGAAACATTTTTCGTGTCTCTCACAGAGCGTGTGTAGTTTGTGCAGATTATAAAGACACAGGAAGGAATTTTATTACAATTATTTTTGCTAAAACAATTAGCTGCGATGTGTTGCCGGACACTTGGAGTGCGTGACTGAGAGACGGCTGTAACGAGTATGATAATGTGCCTTGCATTCGTCTAGTCAATATGGTGGCGGGCATAACCTATCTACTGATAAAAAAAAATCTTGGGTTGACTCACCACAGGTATAAACGACTTTCAGGTAGGTCCTGCTGCCTTGCCGGCAAGGTTTGCCGAACATGTTGCTGTCAGCTGAGAGCACACAGCGTCGCTTCCCATGGCACTCTCGCATCGCCTTCTCTGTCGCGTAAGGCTCCAAACATGCTGGAAAATAAACATTTTATTAAAACCAATCACACTATCACACTATATTATAAATGAGAAAGTTTGTAAGTGTATGTGTTTGTTACCTTTATACGCCCAAACAGCTTGACAGATTTGGATAAAATTGAGAATGGAGATAGGCCATACCCCGAATTTAAAACTTAGGTTTATTTTATCCCGGAAAAATAAACTAATCCTGTGGAAGAGCGAGTGAAACCAAGCGGGCCAAGTGAATCGGTTTCTTCTAGGTAAGCGTGATCCATCGTAGGCCGCTTCATCGCTTAACATCAGGCGAGTTGGCGGCCAAGCGCAAGCCTATATTACAATAAATAAATAAAAATGCGCAACGTAAGGTGCATGGTAGAGTCTCAGGTTGTTTGGATACCTTAATTTTATGGCAGACCAGAGGTCTTCCCGTGAACGTGGTGTATAACTGGACTGAAGTATCCATTCACAACCTTATCACGGTAAATAATCATAATATTGTATCTATAGGAAAGACAATATAATTATAGCGCAAATATTGTTTATAAAATATAATTATCAAATCATTTATTTATATTCAGATTACAGTGATCCATTTAGAATTAATTACAAGTATTTAATAATAATCATTTAAAAATAAATATGTGAGTACTAAGTAACTAAAAAAAAATTATAGAGCGATTGAAATTGTTTTAAGCCCGTCGTTTTCATGTTCTCCCACATATTATAAAATGCATGTCTGAGAATAGCTGGCTAGTTAATTTATGTAACAAAGCCTAAATTTGCCGCTTTTGCTTTTTTGAAGGTCCAAATTGAAACAAAAGTATTCCAGAATTTTTTAGATTCTGTCGCAAAAGGATTGGCATTGCGAATAATAACAAACGAATTTGTTATTGTCCTAATAATACCTTGAATAAACCTTTATTACAAAACTTTGAGCCATCTCCAATAACTTTGACATCTCCAACATCACGTCTCCGCGGAAAAATATTCAAGCATAAAAACAATCAAAAAAGCCCTTGCAAAGTTGCCAACAAACGGCTCGTACTGAATAAATTACTCGAGCTCATCTGCCTACAACTTAGTTTCCCTTTCCGACAGCCCTCGTTCTGAAGTAACCCCACTTCTCTCTAAGTGAGGGCTAAGCGCCAGAAAGAAAATCAACGTCCGACACGCACTCTATACTTTTAGCGTCTAGTACATATTAATCACTTAAGTCGAAATGGTCGATTGATAGCTTTCAACTATTAAAAATGTTGCCCAAACGAACACAGAAGAATCTAGGTGAGAAAGAAGGTGACGTTTCGTTATAAAACTGGCAAAGGTAAAATCAACGCATCGCGCCTCCGAGTTTTATAGGCTAAGGTCACGTTTTAATATATATATACACATACCTATAATTTACAGAATGTTAGCAAATTACATAGTGTATGCTGACTAAAACTATTTTTGGGCTCTAGTGCTTAAAAGTCTGGTTTTTATGCCATCTGGTATTAGAGCATAAAAAAATTTTTACTCTTAAAATTGTTCAAAGAGGTTTGATTGTCTAGATCTTTAACGATACACATATCAGGATATTATTGAAGACAATTTTTTTGAATTTATATAGAACATTTTTCAGTTTTAATTTTGCTTAAAACTTACTAACTTTTGCTTTGCATTTTATCATCAATTTAAATATCTGCATTAAACTTCTCGACTACAATGGCTTGTTTTATGCATTCTCTGTATAATATACAATTTACAAAATATAGATTTATAAAAGTTTACGTACTTAACTACTCAAAGCATTGCCGATTAAAAAACAAAACGTGTAAACGTTCAGAGTGTGCGTAGGTTCTACGCTCGAGAAAAAAAACTTAATCGATGACGAAGCTCATTATACTGTCTCTCAGCATTGAGAATACTTTTTTGTTGGATTGGCACGACGAGATTTAGGATTAGTGATTCAGCTGAAACGACCGAGGGAATTTGCTGATTTGCGTTTTTTTGGCTTTGAAAAGGTAAACATGTTTATACGATGTGCAAAACGTATAGTCAGTGCTTTTGATGTAAAGATGAGAGTGACGTAAAATTACTTTTTCGAATCTTAATAAAAAGATCTACAAAGCATTTTAATTTGTAAAAAAAAACTGAATTACGTCATAATCAATAACACAGTATACATACACGCAGTATATAAAAACACTGAAAACTACAGATACAAAGGACTAAAAATAAAGGAATAATAATAAACTGGCTAAGTGTGAATTGGGCTCGCGTACCACCTCGGTGCTGTACCATCGCATACTACTATTAAGTACAAAAAAGGTGTGCAAAAAGGGAAAAATCACGCCCAGGTGGTTACCCATCCAAGTAAAGAGCGCGCCCAACGTTGCTTAACTTCGGTGAACAGAAATTTTCACCGACTCGCACTTGGCCAGTATTTATTATTATTTTGTTTTACTTTAGAGTGTGTACTATAAGTAGTGTGCATAATCACGCTAAGTTTGACGCTCGCACATATTATTACGGTTTTTACACTAGAGCAAGTACATTTTTTTTTTATTGTTATATCGGACCTTTAGTTTTTACTTTATTATAATTTCTCAATTATTCCCCGTAACATTACATATTCTGTGAAAATTTCAATGGGTTATCTATTACGGTTCGAAAGATACAGCCCTTAAAATGTAGGACCGACGGGTGGGCGGACAGACAGACGGACAGACAGACATAAAACATCGTAGGCTAAGTAATAATGTTAAGGCCCATTTTCACCCTTTTGGTACGGAACCCTAAATATTATTATAATTATTATGTCAAAGAGGACTCAGAACTGTACTTCATATCAGTTTCGCTGAGTTTTAACACATCGCATCAAAAAGGTAAGTACTTACTCTCTTCCTTCATTCCTCTTGGTTGCGGACATTGTATTGAGTCGTACTCGGTCCTCCCATACTGTGCAGAGTAGATGGCCACTCTGGAGTGAGGGTTACAGCTGAGATGGAGCACGTCGTTCTCGCATCCCACTTTACTCCGGAATTCATCTGGTAAAAATTAATTGAAAGTATTAATAAAGGGCTTGCACGAGTGCCAAGTTGTCGACTGGCAAGAGACAGTGCGAGACCGAGATTGATGGTGTTTTCTTGTGTGGTGTTTCAAGACCCACTTCGCTGCACCAGCAGAGTAAGTATTAAAAAGTCTAATTTTTTCATATCGCTATTCTAAATTAAAGAAGTCGAAAGCTAGGATTTCATTATTACACAAAGTTGCTCGCTTATCTTTGTCTGAAGTAAAAATAATTTAGAAGGTTCTGAAAAGATTTTCATACTGTTTATGGATTTAATACTATTTTATAAATCAAGCAGACCTAAGATTTTGGAAATTTCCGTTTTGATATTTATTTACATGCGTTTTGTTGTTCACTTCACTTGCGCGTTCACTTAGCTTTCAGAATGAACTGGCTGATCTGAGACTGAATCATACTCCTTACTAATGTGCCACCTCATATTGTCTGTACGCATATTTTGCTTAACATAGTACTGTAAAACATAAGTCAGAAACGTTGCTCTATTTCAGATACCGTTTCGTATAATTATGATCTAAATGGTGCATCCTGGGAGTCGTAAAATGTTTTGATTTAGGCGAATCGTACCTACTGCGACAATGTCGAACAAGTACAGAAACAAATAGAGACATAAAAAGCAAAATACACGAGCTATTGAAACTTGACAAATTTCCTCAAAATATATAACCATGCTCACAGACTTATAACAGAATAGATACCGCAAGTACGTTAAACTGTTCAAAAAATTTGTTCATAATGATGAGTATAATGACCTCCTTTCGGCTTAGTACACCCTTTCCGCGTAACCCAGTAGGTATGTTATTTTCCCTTATTACAAAGCTATAAAAACTTACATGGACGGCATTTATAGGCGACCTCGACGAATCTTCTAGAGCCCGGGCAAGGGTCGACGCCAAACACCTTGGGGTTCGTGTGGAACTTACACTGTCGCTTCTTCTGACAAGCCTCTACCACCGTCTGTAACAATGAATACTACGAAAATTAGTTAGTAAGCCTGTTCTGTTTTGACTAAAACTTTGATAAACACTTGCAAAGAGGAAATTAATTTTTGATGAAGCAAATGCTCGCCGATACTAACTTATCTCGAAAAACAAACAGTTCGGATTTTAAAACTGTGTCAATTTAACTAAATTAATTGATTGAAAGTTTACTTAATAGTAATGATCACTTTCTAAAGTTACAAAAACGTGTTAGACTAGGATATGCGATTAGGAACATAATGTATGGCCTGGTTGCCTGGAAAGAGATCGCTTTAAGCGATAAGGCCGCCTGTTAAAAGCCTAGATAATTACTGTTATTTAAAATGTTATCCTTGTTTTTGTGGTTTTTAATAAAAAGTTATTGTATTGTATGGCATAATATCCTAAGTGTAAAGACAAGTCCTTATTGATTCACAAACACATTGATGTGTTTAGTTCTGTACGAAATTCATATTTTTTTATAGTCGTGCGTTTGACTGTCAACTCGCCTTATGTTAAGGAATGATGCGGTCTACGATGGAGCACGCTTGCCTAGAAGAAACCGATTCACTCATGAATTGAAGACACCCAGATTGTAATTATCGGGGAACAACCATTCAGACAGCGCATTACAAAGACTACCAAAGGATACATCCAAAGGATACATCCAAAGGATACATCCAAAGGATACATCCAAAGGATACATCCAAAGGATACATCCAAAGGATACATCCAAAGGATACATCCAAAGGATACATCCAAAGGATACATCCAAAGGATACATCCAAAGGATACATCCAAAGGATACATCCAAAGGATACATCCAAAGGATACATCCAAAGGATACATCCAAAGGATACATCCAAAGGATACATCCAAAGGATACATCCAAAGGATACATCCAAAGGATACAACCAAAGGATACATCCAAAGGATACATTTAGTAGAGTGTGCATCGGATCAGCATGATCTTATGTCTATAAAAGTCTTGCCCGTTTTTCTATCGGACTGCTAGAGCGGGCACGAAAAATCGACACCGCTTCATGGTTGATATTCCGAAAATCCGTACGAAGCGCATTGATTCCACTTAAACGGTACAAAGTGCGAGTCGGTGGAATGCGCATGATTGGGTTGTTCCCTAAAAGTTACGATTTCGGTGTCTTCAATTTACGAGAGAATCGGTTTCTTCTATGCAAGCGTGCTCCATCGTAGACCACGTCCTCGCGGCGAATAGGCGGTCTAACGCAAGCTTATTATTAAATAATAATAAAAGTGCTCTTTTTCTTATCTGGAATGTATATTTGTAATATTATATTTTTTTCCCAAAATCCACGGTAAGAAAAATAAGTGTATTCTAGACAAATTCTCTTTAATTAATTATCACTTTTAATATATTCTTAACATGGAAAATTGTAGAGCGAAGACTGTTAGACAAATTTTAATGAAAATACTGCCTAAATATTTAGAATGAGTAAAAAATTCACGAGAAGTTAATGTTCTATCAGCATCGTCGCGGTTTGGTTAATGATTTTTTGATAAAGTAAAGTTGGGAAACCCAATTGAATTTTTAATTAATTTTGTTTCATAGAAACTAATTAGAATTGGGTCGTGTACGAAAATAACTTGATTTACGATACTTTGTACATAAGATTTTATAACATTTAGAAAATTACGTATAAAAGTTGTTAGAAATCCTCCAAATCTCTAATTTAATTCAAAATCACTTTTCACCCTATTCCAACCTGAGCTCAACTTCAAAGGAGAATTTTTCAATGAAAATCACAAATTTCTTTATAAATTCACAATTTTTTACGTGCCTTATTTACCACTGGTGTTTCAAGATTTTCTGGCAATTTATTTCCGCTTACGGAACGTTTAATGAATCCAAACATTTGATCAAGAGATACTTGCGTAGATTACGTAAGATGGTGAATAGAGAACTGACGAAAAAGGTTTTCTTAACTGACGCAAAATTTTGCAAAAACGAGGAAAATTTCGCTGTAAAAAGAAGTAGACGTGAATGTAATAACATTTTCATACCTTCTTTAATAAGTTTAACAAAATCCAGTTGCGAATATTTATATCCATACATAAATCAGTAATACATACTTGTTCCTGAGCTTGCTTATGAGGCTCATAGTCAGAGACCAAGTTTCAGTGCCGTATGTCATCACTGGCAACATACACTGGTCGTAGACTATCGTCTTAGGGTACTGTGTTACCGAGAAAATTACCGACATAGCCCACCGGATTAGCAAGTTGAAGTGGCAGTGAGCAGGGCACATAGCACGCACAACAGATGGTTATTGGGGCCGAAAGGTTCTAGAATGGAGACCACGGACCGGTAAGCGAAGCGTAGGACCGTGAAACGCCTACAAAATGGACAGACGACCTAAAAGAGACCGCAGGAAAACTCTGGATGCAGGCTGCTTCCAGCCGGCCCTTTTGAAGATAGATGGGGGAGGCCTATGTCCAGCAGTGGACGTCCTGTGTATAGCCCACAGACTAGGTATAGCTACTACGTAGCCCAGACTTGTAGTTAGGATTATTTTCAATGGAAAAAATTCAGTCAAATACCTGAGGGGCGGGATGAGGGTTCACTAAATGCTAATTGGCCCATTCAACGTCAATTCAAAATGTAAATAAAGCATAGTGATGGCGTACCTACGGTATTTATCGGAAATGACGTGAGGTTCAGTGGAATCAGTGGGCGTGTTTTTATATCAGTAGTGGTCAACTGATGAAGTGTCTGAACATGTTCGCCCTGCATTCAATGTCTAGTTATAGAAAGTCTTTGGTATAGCCACAACTGATGACTGAAAAAATATTTTTTATCGGCTTTTAAGTTTCAGGTTTTTTTTTTTTATATAAGCGTTTGATATTAAAGTTTTTGGTGGAGATGGAGAGCAGTGGTGCTATGTCCGTCTCTCGCAAAGCGTGTATTACTATAGCATTTGTATGGCATTCGCACGGCTTGACATCATAACGCACTCTGCCTAGCATTAAACTGAAATACTTATTTTTGAACCAATTTTTTTTTTTTTTGATTCGCTCTTTTTATGATCATCTTTTTTTATATGGGAATAAATATGTCTGGGATGTCTATTCCCAGACACTACTCTCACAGTTCCAACCAATCCAGCGCTACTATCAAAGCGTAAAAATAATAACCCAATCATAAGTTTTGTCACGAAATCAAAAGGTGCTGAAAGTAATATTGATCACCGAGGTACAACTTTTGCCTTGTATTTATACAACGTAGTTCGGAAACTCTTTTAAGTTTTGTGTTAATGGCTGCAAACTTGGAGTCCTTCAGTGACAAACTTGGAAGAGTGTTTCACCAAGACTTAACTTGAGCGGTGAATATCAAGTAGTAACTACCTTAACTGTGTTATTTTGGTCACGAATTGCGAGCTAGTTTCGTTCAAGATCGATCTTATGCAAATACCATACGAACTTTGAAAGAGTTAATATATTCCATCTCGAAGTTCCAAAGATTAGTCATCTGCGAGAACGGTGTGCGGTATTATTTTGATGATGATTATATAAACTGGTATGATTCCGCGTAACAAACAAAAAATATGACTTATATATTCAACCAAAAGCAATGTGGCATGGGCAGCAAATCATCGGACGCATCCGTGAAAGCAATTGGTGTACACGGTTTGTTCAATCGCGTTTTTGGCTTGCAAAAAAATCCAGTGTTTAAGCCAGATCGGCCCATGGCATGAACCTATTTGGGAAGTAGGTTCATGGCCCAAGGTCACACCCGTTACATATGACCTTTACATATGTGCTTAGTTTAATAATAATAATAAAAAATGTGTCAAGAGATTGCCTTTTAGACGTCTAATCGTTAAAGGAAGACCCTAGTTCATATCAGCGATATATGACCGATAGTACCTATACACAATTGTCAATTTATTTTCAAGAACGATGCGTCCGAAAATTTTTAGCTGCCGCAGCTACACATTATGTTGGTTTTTTCTTCAAACAATTTAACCTTTATCATTTTGCCAACTTCCTCACCAATGATATCAAGATTAGGCATTCATCATCATCGTCAGCCATAAGACATCCACTGCTGAACATAGGCCTCCCCCTTTAACATCCACACTGAACGACAACCTGCCATCTGCATCTACTGGATGCCCGCGACTCTCACGATGTCGTCGGTCCATCTAGTGGGAGGCCTACCTACGCTGCGTCTTTCGGTTCGTGGTCTCCACTCAAGAACCTTTCTTCCCTATCGGTTATCAGTTCTTGAACAAAATTTGACAAAACTTGACATTCAAGTAGCGTCAATACAGAACAGGTGTTCTTCATTAAAATATAGGTAACTGTACTCTGCTGATTTTTTCGGCGATTTTAGGGTTAGTTCCATACTAAAATTAATATATATTGAAAGAATTACAACCTTCCAATCCTCAGTCAACAGTGCGTGCGGGTAGTAATTGAAAACACCGTTTGCTAGTGACGTGTAATCAAAACAAAACTTAGCTGCTGGAACTCCTAGTCAATTTTTTATTTTACGTCAACTACTGCCGACGTTGGCTACGAATGAAACACGTGCGCGATCTAATTCGCCAGCGCCATCTAGTTTCATCCAAACATTGATTATTGATGACTTTGATATTATCATCATCATCAGCCAGAAGACGTCCACTGCTGTACATAGGCCTCCCCCCTTAACCTCCACACTGAACGACATCCTGCCATCTGCATCCACTGGATGCCCGCGACTTTCACAATGTCGTCGGTCCATCTAGTGGGAGGCCTACCTACGCTGCGTCTTCCAGTTCGCGGTCTCCACTCAAGAACCTTTCTTCCCCATCGGTTATCAGTTCTTCGAGCGATGTGGCCTGCCCATTCCCACTTCAACTTGCAAATTTTAATAGCTATGTCGATGACTCTGGTTCTTTATCGAATATCCACGTTTCGGATTCTATCGCGTAAAGAAACTCCGAGCATAGCTCTCTCCATTGCCCGTTGTGTGACTCTGAGTTTCTCCAAAAGGCCATCAGTTAAGAACCACGTCTCAATACCATATGTCATTTATCAGATTAGGCATTGCCAGCCATAATAGCAGCAGAAACTCCGAATCTCTACCTAACACCGTGAAGTTTCTTCGTCTCACAATTTTTAAGTAAAATGTTGAGGTTCAAGAATTTTATCTTGATTGCCAAAATTGCACCTTGTCCTCTGTTTATTTTGTTGCTGCGACTCTATTCCAGATAAAATAAATATTACCCAGTATTCTATGTTTTATGAGGGTATAATATTGCAGATAACACGCGGAAAACGCGGTACTGTTCTTATATTGTTCTCAACTCTGTTGGTCTTGTATAAATTGACCTCTTGCTACATTTTATTCCATTGTGTTTTTATCCGACAACGTCCGTATCCATATATTGTGCGTGTCAATTTATGTATACTTATAATGTTCCCAATCACATCCCATATTAAATTTTGAACAATTATATCGTCACACGCAGTGTTTGATGGACGAAGTAATCGAGGGAGGCCTAAATAATGCTTGCGCAATGATTTTGACTCATTCCGGGGAAGTTTGGACTCATTTTGGAGAGTGTGCATCATATCTGCATGATTTAATTCCCTCCTGCCCTTTTTTCTATCGGACTGCCAGAGCGGGCACGAAAAATCGACACCGCTTTATGGTTGACATTCCGAAAACCCGTACGAAGCGCTTTGATTCCACTTTTATTGTGCGAACTGCTAGTTTGTGAAATGCACTGCCTGAATGGGTGTTCCCCGATAGTTACAATCTGGGTGTCTTCAAGTCAAGAGTGAATCGGTTTCTTCTAAGCAAGCGTGATCCACCGTAGGCCGCATCATCGCTTAACATCTGGCGAGTTGGCGGCCAAGCGCAAGCCTATTCTACAATATTAAAAAAAAAGTTTGCAGGAGGTGGAGGGAAATAGAGATTTATGGGAGGAAATGGAGGAGTCTTTTTCCAAGCAGTGGGTCAGTATGTAACATGTATGTCAACAAAAAACCACGGTAAGTTTAACTTGGTTAGTGCTCACATAAAACACATCCTTAAAACCTTAACCGATTTTGATAAATGAGGCGTTGATAGATTTGTGAAGGTTTCGGGTATTCACTGGGTATATGACGTTGTCATAAATATAATATGACTACGTATAAAGTGGTCAAGAAAAAAACCTATCATGTATAGTTATGTACTTATCATTATCTCAACTTATTATATCCAATTTACAAAAGTAGTTTTTCGTAAAACTTTTGGGAAGTTTGAGAGTGGATTTTGTCTAATTACTGCCATTAAATAAACAATTTTAACGTTATAGTTTACTCAGAATCAGAATCATTAGTAATAGTTTACTTGTTTTATATTCCTCTTGACAATTTGTACTCTTGACAAATTGACTGCCCCGGTGGCTCAGTTGGTAGTGAACCTACTTTCTGCGCTTGAGGGCGTGGGTTCGATTCCCATCTAGGACAAACATTTGTGTGATGAACATTTGTGTTTGTTCTATGTATGGGTGTTAATATCTATTTAAGTATGTATTTAAAAATATATATGTACGTATATCAGTCTCTGGCAGCCATATTACAAGCTTTGCTTAGTTTGGGGTCAGATGACCGTGTGTGTAATAATGTCCCGTGTGTGTAGTAATGTATTTATTATTATTTATTTATTATATCTTTCGACAGTAAAGCTACTTTATGAGGTAAATACGTACATATTACTTATAGTAGAGTACGTAGATACCATATTATGAATAAACATTATTTTCATTACCTTAGTATTTCCAATTGTATCTTAGCAGTAAAAGCTACGCTTCTCCCACAAAACTTTGTACAAAACTGAGACACAAATATAAAAGGAACATAAAAGATCGCAAAAGTTGCCCATTCACATGCTACCGAGAGCTTTACCAAAATAAACAATCGATTATTAATTAGGCGAGCTTAGGAACTTCATTCGGAGTTAATGAAAGGCTCTTCATTAGCCTGCAGTGAAATGAGGGAAAAATATTCTTTTCGCAAGATGGCTGCTAAATATTGTTGGGCTTCATCTACTTACCAGAGTTTTGGATTTTCAACGGCTTTTGGATTTTGATACGTATTTGTAAAAAATACTATAGTAAAAAAAACAACTAGAAACACGCTTTAGCCAAACCAATGGAGGCCAAACTTGAGAGGGCATTACTCTTAGTGATAAAAATCTGATGATGGAGCCGGGACGTGGATAGTGGAACTATACAATTGTTTGATACCATCTAACTCATCTGCAGTTCATCATCATCATAATCAGCCTATACTAGTCCACTGCTGGACATAGGCCTCTCCCAAGGCACGCCACTCGGCCCGATCTTCGGCTTTTATCTTCCAGCCACTGCCAGCCGTCTTACGTGTATCGTCACTCCAACGAGTCTCAGGGCGTCCTACGCTACGTTTGCCGATTCGTGGTCTCTACTCTACTAGAACACGTCTACCCCAACGGTTATCGGTTCTGCGACAGATATGACCGGCCCACTGCCACTTCAGCTTGCTAATACGCTGAGCTATGTCGGTGATTTTGGTTCTCTGGCGAATTACCTTGTTCCGGATACGATCCCTCAGAGAAACCCCAAGCATAGCTCTCTCCATAGCTCGCTGAGCGACCTTGAACTTGTGGACCGCTCCAACTGTAAGTGTCCACGTTTTGGCACCGTAAGTCAAGACAGGTAGAACGCACTGGGATAGACTTTTGTCTTATCTACATCTGCAGTTCGATAGTACCAAACTATTGAAATCATAGATCTATGCAAATCGCAAACTGTGCGTTTGACTCTATCCTTTTTGTCTTACACCTGCAATATTGGAATGAGCCCCTCTTGCGGGATTTCCGAGTAACTATAACATGAGGTTTTTCAAAAGGGATGTTAATAGAGTATTCAAAGGTCGGCAACGTATCTGTGATGGTTTTACAGTGACGGTTATCGCTTACCATCAGGCAGCCAGTTAGCTTGTATGCCACCTAACCTTCTTTATCTATATCTATATATCTACACATCTATACTTCTTCTATTCTATATCTTCTATCTATACATAATATTATAGTAAAATCGTTTTTTAAATGCATAAATAGGCTTGCGTTTGACCGCCAACTCGCCTGATGTTAAGTGATGATGCGGTCTACGATGGAGCACGCTTGCCTAGAAGAAGCCGATTCACTCGTGATTTGAAGACACCTAGATTGTAACTATTTTTATTTTAAGAGATAAAAAATGTACCGCTATTATAAGAGTAGCTATATAGTATTATATAGTATTATAAGAGTAGGTACCTACTTGTTATAATTACCCAATGACGCAAAGTAAAGAGAGAGATAGAGAAGAGTATTAAGTGAGATTAGGAACTTCATTCGGAAGTGAAAGGCTCTTCATTAGCCTGCAGTGACATGAGGGGAAAATATTAACGTATCTGTGATGCGTCTGGTGGTTCCATAGGCAACGGTGATCGCTTACCATCAAGCGGCCCGTCAGATAGTCTGTCACTTATGGCATAAATAATTTTCAATATGAAAAACCGACTTCATCAGAACTGGACCAAATTATCATGTATTGCAAATCGATGAGTGAGGCTTATGTTCAGCAGTGGACGCGTTGTGGCTGAAATGATGATGATTAAGGTGATGATGACAAAAATGTCCACTGAACCAACTGGTCTGGAACTAAGACAACTATCAATTTAAAAATCTGACTTCATAAAAATGCCAGAACTGTACCAAATTGAACCACACGGGAAGCACCAGCTTTCAAATAAAAAAATAATCATTAAAATCGGTTCACCCAGTCAAAAGTTCTGCGGTAACAAACATTTAAAAAACTGTCGATTTGATAACCTCTTACTTTTTGGACGTCGGTTAAAAAAGAAGGTAATGGGAGGGTTTAATAAACGTCAGATTTTGATAAATAATGGGTCGATAGAACGTGTCCTCTATGTTCAGGGATGGTCACCGGGTAGTTCACGTCATCATAAATACAAGTAGATGACATGAAAACTGGAGAAGAAACAATACATGTGACTGCACACTTTCATGTAAAATATCATAGAATAGGTCTTTTAAATTAAAAAAAGAAAAGTTTGCTACATAATTTTTTGTTCAGATGTACCGTTTGCGAAAAGTCACCATACTCGTATAATGCGCCAAAAATTCCGTAAAAAGTAACTTGTGATGAATCCGAGCGTATAATAATAATCTTTTTTTTATCATAGAGGATCAACCGACCGGTAATATTTGTCTCGAGGCACAAACTTCTACAGCAGAATAATATTATTTTTAAAACGTCCTAATCGAGCCCACGGCTTAGTAAATCTATGAAAAAGCCAAAATGACTCCCCACTTGATATTACAGCAGCCTTATTTTACTTTCAAACAAATAAATCCTCATTTAAATGTCCAAAAGAATCCGAAACATCTACCGATAAAGATTACCATTCGACTTAAAAGTCCGACGGGTAAATCTACCCAAATATAAACAATCTTAAAATAGCAGCAACATTCCCAGTGTTTTTTTTTAAGGATTATACGTTTTGTAGTATCGACATCTGCTCATAAAGTTGCCATATTGCGTAAACATATTGGTAAATGAGCCATAAAGACTAACTTAGAGCGAAACGACAGTGTTGCCCATCATGTGGAAGAGGCTCATGGTGGAAATTACTTTATTGTCGTGATAACTTTTAATAGGCGTAATAACAATTCAATAGTATCAAGTAGATATTTATTATAACTTTAGTTTCGCAAGCAAAGAAAGAGATTTAAAAGCTAATATCAATGATTTTGCAGTTCAATGGGTATATTCCTAGAAAACTGGTGGAACAACCTGGACCGGCGGAAGGTCATCAGCGCCGAAAACGTTGGTCAGACTTGCTTCAGCAGCATCTTGACACTCACGACGCTAAGTATTAAGGCATCTACTGAATGAGGAGGGAAGCTGAAAATATTAGTTTTTGCAATCATGGCCCCCTTGGGGTTAATATCTATTGGCTTTAATCAACTGATTGGCCTCTTCTGCGTGTCTATCGGACAACGACATTTTATCTTTTTCCTTTGACCAATATAAGATTCAATCAAAGCACAAACTTGCTCTTTCCCTTGAGAGATTGTTTTCATGTTATTTGTACGATTTCGTATATACTTTGATAAATACGAATGGATACATTTTCAATCATTGAATTTAGATGAATTTAAGGTGGATACCATTATTTTTGGTTGATGTCTTTGACTGAAAGTTAACATTAGCTTTACAATGGTTTGGTTTTATGTAACTTTTAAAGCGTTACCTCAGCAGAGAATCTCTATTCTGCAAGCTAAGTGAACGCGCAAGTGAAGCGATAACCTAAGTGAATGTGATTTTTTTCTTGCCTATTTCTGCAGATATATGTGCCTATGTCAAAACATCGAATTATAAGGATAAGAGAGAAGGGTGATCACTCGTCATTTTGACATTTCTCTATAGTAATCGACAAGAAAAATATACATTCACTTAGCTTATCACCTCGCTTGCACGTTCACTTAGCTTGCAGAACAGACCGGCAGTTCAGAATTATGGGTGGCACTGCTAGTGTTAAATGAAACGGGCAAATGTAAAGTTTACCACTAATTGAGCAACTAACTCGTTTTGCTACTAAGTTAATTGCTAAGGTAGTTAAAATAGAATAACTATTTTGGATAACCATTTAAACATTGGTTCCTTCATGCTACATATACCTAGCTTTCTGAAACCCATATGGATTAGCATCGTCAAACAAAGTAAAATTTAAGATGATTGGTATCGACTTATTTAACTTGATATCGAGGAATACAGTTGATCAATTTCATATTACCTGCAAAGTGCTAGGCCAGATACACGATGTATCACCGACGACCTCCACAGCGACTGGCTGGTATTCCGTCAGATCGGAGGCACAGGAACCATGCGAGGCCGACGCCCCGTACTGCGCTACTTGTATGCTGATGGTCGTCCCTCGAGGGCAAATGAGAGTCACCGTCTCCTCATCGCATGCCGCTTTCTGGTGTGTACGCAGAGTGCCCAAGAGAAGTTCTGTAAAGAAAAATAAGTACTCACTTGAAGAAGTGTATTTCATTATTAAAAGCTGCTACCCGTTTTATCTTTGTGCGTGCTTCTGACACCCAGAAAAACACTTGTAGTGGCAACTCTTTTGCAGTCTGACTGGGGGAGTACTACCTAGTAGTGTGCAAACATTTCTGTACATGACAATTCTTCTTATTCTTATTCGAGATGGGGGCGATAAGTCCTGCACTGACGTCCCGCTTGGGGTGTATTGTGCATTTCCCCCTACCAGCAGTTACTCGAGCTAACCCAACTCCTTGAAATATCGGGTAACTGTATATGACAATGTTACCAGTGAAATCACTAGGAATAAAGCAGCATGTGCGCTTTAAAATCTGACGGCAGCCGGTTCAACCCTCGGCCCTTCGCCAATGACTTATTTAGAACTTAAATAAATTAAGTCCAGTTTTGATGCCATTGCTCAACAATGGTGAAGGAAAATATCGTGAGGAAGTCGGTATGTCCAAGAACATCAAAAGTTCAAAAACATAACACCAACATAAACTGGCCCAGTATGGTGGATTAGGGCCCATCCTCTCTCTTTGAGAGAAGGCCTGTCTTGCAGCAGTGGGAACATGATCGGCTGATGATGAAAGATATTTAACATTATAAATATTATCTAAGGGTGACGAGAGCAGTGCGATACCAAACTGAACTTTGAACTGTTGAAGTACAAAATTCTGTGTGACACTAAATTACGGTGGGCAAGCGCGACGCTTACCATCAAACGAGCGGCTTATTCGTCTCGTTAGTTGCATAGAAAAAAAAATACTTGAAGAAGAAATGAAAATTGACTTTATTCAGTCAGTGTTTAGAATTATTTTTGTATTAACAAAATAACAAGCTATGATTTATCATAAAAAAAAAACAACATTATTTATGATAAATACTTTTTATCAAAGATCTTCGTTGTCGTCAGTTTACATTGACATTTGTACCTATTGTTATTCTTCGAAAAAAAAAAAAATGGAATTGAAAAAAAAAATCGTTTATACAACCATAAATAATATTGTACCCTCATGTAGTATCTTATTATTAATATTTTAATTTTACATAGTAAAGTTAATAAGCCATCTCTTATTTCAGAGACGACTCCATAATTTATGTCTAATCAAAATAATCAAATCTAGTTTCTGCAGCCAATTACGCGTGATGGATTGCAAGATGAATTCAAATTACAGTCTTAACTTAATAGTAAACCTAATATGTTTGTTTAATATAACCGTAGAGAGCATCTAATGAACTTGGCAGAGATTAAACTAGTTCAGAAAATAGGCATGATAGCAGTAACAAAGAATTACAGAATTATATTTTCAATGAGTCTATTTAATTTATAAATTACCCCTATTATTTAAAAATACAGAACAGAAAAGTTGGCCATCAAGGGATGCCCAACAGATGTGATACATGACGGCATAAAAGAGTGTAATAATGTTTAAAGCCGACTCATATGCCTTTTACTGCCAAAGCGCGCCAATAGATATTTCACATCAATACAAATTTAATGGAATTAAAAATACGGTAATTTTAGTAGAAGGTAGTTCAAAATAAACAACTGATAAATAAATAAAAAATGTGAGATTAAATTTATTTAAAAATTTATAATTCTTTTATACTTCTGAAAAGCAATTCTGAAAGTCACCTCGTACTAAACTAATATCAAAAACAATACTGCCCCGTCAAGCAAAAATCAACTGAAAAGCGAGACAGGATTAATTAAACGAGAATAAAGCTAGATTTCATCTAGCCTTATTCAATTTTAAAGAAAACAATATTAGAGGTTTATTTTGCTGTCACATGAATTCTATAATAATATTACCTTATTTCTAAAATTTTATGTATGACTAGTTTTTTTGCCCGCGACTTCGTACGCGTAGATTTTCTTATAAACCTTCAATCCTTTTTTCTTCCCTTAATCCGGCCTTGCGCAAAATAACATAGCCTATACTTCAATCTGGTCATAGCTAAGCATATTCGTCTAAAGCGCATTTAAATCCGTCCGCATTTTCTTCCAGGGGTGTAGGAGATGTGCGTGAACAAACAAACAAAAATTCTAAAAACTGCCTTAACATGTTCAGCTGCTTATTTTAAGTCGTCCTGTGTGAAATATTGATAGAAGCATAAAAGTAATGAATAACACCGTCAACAGTTTTCAAATCAAAAAGATGTTTTGAAATTTTCTTTTTGTCTAAACCATTAAAAGTATATCATGTCATGTCGGGATGATACGAGTATATACATCTCTGAAATTTGGCTGTCCAGTTTCGCTGGCCACGGAACCCTGACATAATGCTTGTCTTAACACGCTCTTGGCTAGTTATTTCTTATTTCGCGTGCATTTGTATGTATACCTTAATTAAAAAGCCATGAAATGGAACTACTCTATTTATCTGTTAAAATATCACAGTAAAATAAAAATATTTCTATATTCTTATTCTTATTGCAAATATACACTGTATTCTTCTAAAAGCTAAGTTATATACCCTGCATAAAGGGTGCAGCAATGACTTATGTAGTGGACATGTGACAAAACCAGACCACAGACATAAACATATAAATTTAAGTATAGTTAAATCTATTACACAAATATTATATCTACTATTCAAACTTAACCTAGGGTGAAGTAATTTTACAAAACAAAAAAAAACATACTTAGTGTGATAGGTTACTTAATTATATATGAGATGATACAAAACTTATGACGCTACTTTCTTAACTATTTATATATCGATATTTATTTTCTAATTATAATTTTCTAAAATTTATCGTCGAATAAATCTTTTATCTCGTAATAACATTTTTGGGTTAGAAACTTACGAAGTTGGTTCTGGAAAAATGTTATTATTTCTTTCTTTCTTTATTGCGTCCGGAATTTTGTTGTATAGGTTAATTTTCATGTACAAAGGGCCTTTCTTGAATATTTCTATTCGCGGGACTGAATTAAAATAGGATGCGGTATATTTTGTGTTTTAAATGCTAACATAGAATAAAACCAAGAGAATGTAATACTCCTACTCCATGCACTGGAATGAATCACCAAAGAAGTTGTAAGGCCTATAACATGCTTGATCTACACGTTCATTCATCTAAGAAGGTTAGGAACCTTCTTTATATTTAAACTGATTAACCGAATGACAATTGACAGTTTCAAAATTTTAATGGCTATGTCAATAACATTCTCTTTACTTTGGATCTCCTTGCTTGAGGCTATGTGACGACCCTCATATTACGTTTCGAGTAACGAAGAAATAAATCATTGATTTTTATTTTCGTTTATGTAAAAATAAACAATTAAAATAAATTATATAAGATAGCCTATGTTTTAATCTGGTAATTTCTAAGCATATTCGTGAAAACCGCATTTAAATCCGTCCAGTGGTTTAGGAGATGTGCGCGGACAAACAAACAAACAAACAAACAAACAAACAAACGGACAAAAATTCTAAAAACTGTCCTATCGTGTTCAGCTGCTTATTTTAAGACGACCTGTGTGTTTTTTTTTTGTTATCTCGCAATTACAGATTTTTTTATCTCTACGTTTTTATTATATGTATAGATAGATAGATATGAAAAAAACAATTGAATTTTACTCAAATAATACAAGACTTAGAAAATAGACATGCCAAAAACCTTTATTACCTAATTCTCTGCGTACTTTAATCCCATAATTAAGTACCTATATTACATTTTAAAACCGACATGGCTATTAAAATTTGCAAGTTAAAGTGGCAGGCCTATCGCTTCAAGAACCGATAACCGATGGGGAAGAAAGGTTCTTGAGTGGATACTACTCTTCATAAAATTTTGTAAGCACGTAGTTCATGCAAATATTTTTTTTAGTTTGAATTTATATTCATATTCGATTAAGATACGAGGTATATATAGATAAGTCACGAGGTCACCGTTTGAGGCGAACTTCTATTCATAATTTTATTTTCAAACATTGGATACATTGTAGCCGTTAGGTACACTCAAATTCTAAGAGACTCTGTCATAAGTAATGTACTTAGAAGGTTGAAGCTCCGTAACACCACTTAGACGTGCGTATAAACCCTTAATTGCCTTAATAACAATTAACTGGCGTGCTGGAATTGTAATTACAAACAGATAACTTACTTAACAGCTCTAGATTTTCTCTACATTACAGAATCTAATACAGGGTTATTTTTTATGTACCGGAGACCTCTCGCAAGGATATTGCGTGTAGTATATCTACAACTTTTGATCCATGCTTTTTAATAATTCAACTATTTTTTCTTTCTTAGGAAATAAAAATCTACAATATCGACAATTCTTAATGCACATGTCTTTGAATATTTGAGTCTCTTAGACATATCGTTTTCTTCGCGGTGTTTACCTTCATACACCGTTTTTAAGCAATGACATTGAAACGGTACATAATTTATTTAATACTAAATAAGTCAGGGCCGAGGATCGAATCTGGTGCCGTCAGATTATAAAGGCAACAAGCTGCCACTCGTCCCCCATCGGATTTTTCCCTTTACGAAATAAAAACATTTCATTTTAAAATGTGAACAAGAAACTAAGTGAAACAGCGTGCCAAAAACAAACAATAGCAATTCTCGTAGTTAAAAAAAAACTAAAAAACACGCTTTAAAATAGCTGATCCTAAAGATTCTGGTAAGGATAATGGGATAAACTATTTAAATTATTGCATCGTCATCGGTCTTTGATAAGTGTGCAAAGTTTTAAACCAATTCGACGTTTTGAAAGGAGTGAAAATCAAGTTCAAAGATTCCGTTACATAGATACATACCAAGCTAATAAAAACGTGTTAAAAAGATAATAACAAAACAAAACTCAGTTTACAAAACATCCATCTTAAAGTGTCAATAAAACTCGTAAGCGCTATTGCGTAACATTTTTTCATGGACCCAAGGAAGATAATAAGAAATACTTTTCCAATGTTTTTCCTGTAAACCAATACGTCCATAATGAGTTAGAACAAAGGAACTCGGGTTATCGAAACAGATAAGTCGCCTTTGAAATCCTAATGAAAGGAGCGAGAAGATAAGTTGGAACCCGATATGAATTTAATGGGTAGAAATGAGAAAATTCCACGAATTTCAATGGGAAAGAAAGTGTCACAAAATCTTTGGAGTAAAATTTTAAGGAGAGTCATTTTCGATTTGGACACCACTTAGTTATTTCGCTGTTGAATTCAAATATTTTGTGCAGTCACCGTTATTAGAATGAATGTGAAAAGGGTTTTGATACCAATATAACGAAAAAAATATATATATGTAGTTGGTATTTCAAGTAAGTATTATAAATTGTGTTAGTATCATGTTTAGTAATAATATTATGAAGGTAGTATAGAAAATTTTCATGCATTCCATGTAGGCTATACCAGTCTGTAGGTATGATATATTTCAATTACAATGAACTAATACTTGAAATATAGATAATATAAAACTGGTATATGTTCCAGAAGGAAAAAGATAGTAGTAGTAAGTGATGTAAGGCTCATCTTGTTTAGGTAGGTAGATCACAATAGATGTCACTGAACTAGTGTAGTACAATGGTATTCTGTCTGAGTGAAGTATCATGGAATATCGTAAGTATACAAAGTAATGTATGTTTAGTTATTTGGTAAAACAAGAAAAGTATACATGTATATTTAGAATCATATCAAACTTATCTAAATTTATATATACTGCACTATTATAAACCGCTGCCCGTAGGCATCGTTACCAAAATACCGCATTGTCGCGTTGGATAAGATACCGACCAGCATTTTGGTCACGGGACCAGACCGACCATACATTTAGATAATTCTTTATAAATATTTGTAGCGCCCGGCCCATGGCCAACTTAAGGACCATGGTCCTTAAGATTCGACCCTAAAAGGCTCAAACATGTACCCACTGCACCCATGTACACATCGTCCACGCCAATGGTATTATAAAGTACCATGTTTTGCATTATGGTACACGACCTGAACAAAAAAATATGTACTAAGCCTAGCTTTAATTTTAAAATGCCTTTTTCATCCCCACTTTACATGTCTCCATCTTGTATTTACGATGACGTCACATACTTAGTGACCATCTTTGAACCTACAGGAATCTATTGACACCTGATTACAAGTATAATATGTTTACATTGACGCTAATTATAATTTTTAGTTAACGTCAACAGGTAAAAGTGTGATAACACCAAAATTTCCCACAGAATCGAATATGAACAATCAACCAAAGTCATTAAATAATATATAAATAAATAAATATCTGGGACATTTTTGCACACACGGTCATCTGACCCCAAACTAAGCATAGCTTGTAATATGGCTGCCAGAGACTGATATACGTACATATATTTTTAAATACATACTTAAATAGATATTAACACCCAGACATAGAACAAACACAAATGTTCATCACACAAATGTTTGTCCTAGATGGGAATCGAACCCACGCCCCCACGCCCCCAAGCACAGAAGTTAGGTTCACTACCAACTGTGCCACCGGGGCAGTCAAAATAGCTTCATGTCAGATTTTCAAAATGCATTTTACCATGTGAATTAACAGCGTCAAACAGTAATAAAACGGTTAATTGAGTTGCTTTTATAAATATGAGTTAAAGTTTAAAACACGTGAACATTCATAATAGATAGTAATAAAATCTGAGCGGATTGTTAAATGTTTACATTATTTTATGAGCGAGATTTATGAGCGGACCACACACTCTAAAACGTATGTTGGATACTAATTTATCGAAATCTATGAAGTCTTATATAAGTATATTAATGTGGGTAATTTATTTGTTTACTTTATCGGTAATAATATTTAGGTTAGTAGTAATGATTTGCTGAAATTGCACAATGACAACGGCATGTTAAACTTTGAAACTACGGTTAAAATATATATTTTTTTATAGCAAATGCCTTCTTTGACTTAACAACACATAATCTGTATTTTGTTAGGTTAATAACTAACAAGAAATACCTAAACTAATTAGCCTATATTATAAAAAAAGTTGGATTACCCAAAGACTTGAAAGTCTATGGACAATCCAAATGCTCAAGCCAAGTATCAGCGTACCCAGAATGCTGGCGGCATTACCACGCTGAATGACAATTGCGTCGAGTTAGTAAAACGTCAAAATTTGGTCACGCATCGCATAAACTAGGCGCACTTGTTTGTCACTACATTCGGATTGACTGGCATTTATATCTACACTAATATTATAAAGAGGAAAGATTTGTACCTATTTTTGTATGTTTGTATGTTTGTAATGAATAGGCTCAAAAAGTACTGGGCCGATTTAAAAAATTCTTTCACCAATTGAATGCTACATTCTTCCAATTTGACATAGGCTATATCATATTTTGTAGCGAGGTCGAAGGCCGAGCTTACACCCGTGCGAAGCCGGGGCGAGCGGCTAGTATCATATATTATGTGAAAGTTTGGATGGATGGATGTTTGTTACTCAATCCCGCGGAAACGGCTGGATGGATTAGGATGAAATTTGGAATATACATTGCTTACGTCCTGGATTAACACATAGGCTACTTTTTATCATCATCATCATCACAACGCGGGTGAAACCGCGGGGCGCAGCTAGTTTGGTAATAAAACTGCTGGATTCGCAAAATTGTAAGTGGAAAAAAAACTTTGAAATAACATTACAAATCTTTGAAAGCATCTTGCCCAATATAAATATTAGGGCTAAAATAAAATAAAATAATTCATAATTAAGACCAAAATTTTTGGTACATGAATTAAGGAGGGATGAAAGGGATAACGCATCTTCAGCTTGGTTTTGGGCAAGATCCTTTCCTTTAAAACATCTGATATGTTATTTTAAACTATAATTGTTATTTATTTATCCACTCAGTGATTTCTTGTCTTAAAAAATTTAAAACACCCGTGAACAAGGTAGCCAGCGATGGGACGCACATTAGAACTATCGTTGTCTAAATTAAACTAAGCTAAAAAACTACTCTTACATTGCTTTCTAAAACCAGATCCAAATAATCAAGTAACTTTTTAAATGCTATAAACGAACACAAAAGGTTGGGAATAAAACGAAGAAAAAAAACTACTGACAGTATTTGAACCTGCCTCTTCCGGCTTTACGCTCCGAATGCTCTATACATCCACTAATCTTAATCTAATAACTCCCGATTATTAAAGCTTCAGAAAAATCACGCAACTGCAAACCATCGAGGGTATAATCACGTCAGCTAACAACGGGTCATTAAGGGGTTGCCATCTATTTATAGAAGCAGAATAAGCTCATATTTCATACGCGAAGAGAGGCGTAATAGGCCGCACGTGTCTGGTCGGACACACATTGTGTTGGAAAGCGTAAGACAAAAGCTGAAGCGGCAGTTTTGTAGGGTCGTCGAAATATCTTATTGATTTTTGTTGCATTCGGTTCAGTTCTTAAAATTGCTAATGTATCAGAAAAATTCGTAGTAGAGGTAACAACTCAACGCAACAGTGACGCGCCTAAACTACAGATATCATATAAGGTCGGGGAAAAAGTTTCTTCGTATTTTTTAAACAAATTCAAGACATATTTTTTTCAAGTTTAATTACATTTAATTATAATATATATGTGCCAATTTGTTCGATAACTTGTTGCCATCTTGTAGGTAGTGACATGATCCCGTTGCTGTAGAATTTTTGGGACTTCTGATCAAAAAAATGCAACAAGTAGTTTTGACAGTCCTCTCTTGATGTTAATCTAACACTACCCAAAGAATTCTGAAGAGATCGAAACAGGTGGAAATCTGAGGGTGCAAGGTCAGGGCTATATGGTGGATGCATTAACACTTCCCAACCAAGCTCTCTAAATTTTTGCTGAGTGGCCAAAGATGTGTGCGGTCTGGCGTTATCATGATGAAAGACCACACTCTTTCTGTTGATTAATTCCGGCCGTTTTTTCTCAATTTCTTGTTTGAGTCTCATCTGCTGTTGGCAGTAGAGATCCGAATCGATGGTTTTGCCCGGCGGTAAAAGCTCATAATGAACGATGCCCTGCCATTCCCACCATACACACAGCATCACCTTATTACGTGTTAATCTGGGTTTCGCTACAGTCTGTGGTGCTTCACTGCCCTTTGACCATGATCGTTTGCGCACATTCTTGTCGTAGGTGATCCATTTTTCATCACCAGTGATCAATCTTTTCAAAAACGGTTCGGTTTCTTTACGTTTCAATAGAGAGTCGCAAATGAGTACACGATTCATTTGGTTTCTTTCAGTGAGCTTGTGTGGCACCCAAATATCGAGTTTTTTTGTATACCCAGTTTTTTTCAAATGGGTCAAAACTGTTTTGTGGTCAATCCCCAGTTCTTCAGCTACGTCGTAACTATTAATATGCCGATCTTGGTCCACTTTTTCAGAAATGGCATCTACTTTATCCGTAACAGGGCGACCAGAGCGAGCTGCATCTTTGACATCAAAATTCCCGGACTGAAAACGCTTGAACCAACATTGTGCTACTCTTGATGACACTGCATTAGGTCCATAAACGTCACAAATTTTTTTCGCGGCTTGTGTCGCAGTTTTCCCTTTTTTGTAATAAAATTTCACAATATATCGAATTTCTTCGTTAGACTCACTCATTTTATCAAACAAAAAAACAATTGAAAAATGGCGGGAAATTGCTTTTTACTTTTTGTATTCCTTTTTTAAAATGTCATATTTTTAATGGTATCAAAACCAGCCAGATACAAACAGTACAACGGATGAGATTTTTACTACAACCTTATACATACAAAATACGAAAAGACTTTTTCCCCGACCTATTATATATATATGTATATATATTTTTACAAAGAATTAAGAATAATATCAACGAGTATATACAATGTAGAACAAAAAGGTGTAGTAATACTGAAGGGTATGTATGTACTCATCATTACAAACAACTTTAACTTTGAGATAAAGACAGAAATCTCAAAAAAAAAAACGATGTTACATACATTTTGTCGAGTGTCAATGACCGTTTTCTATGGAACACCTGATTTTTTTTTCAGGCTTGGTCCCATAGTAAATGTTGCTCATAATGATGAGATGACACACACACCCTTCAGTATTACCACACCTTATTGAAACACATTGTTAGATGATGCCCGATAGTTACAATCTGTGTCTTCAAATCACGAGTGAATAGGTTTCTTCTATCGTAGGCAAGCGTGATCCGGCCCTTTTGGAAATCGATGGGGGAGGCCTATGTCCAGCAGTGGACGTCCTATGGCTGAAATGATGATGATGATGAAACGTGCTCCATTGTAGACAGCATAATCGCTTAACATCAGGGAAGTTTGGGGTCAAACGCAAGCCTATTAATGAAAAAAAAATAACGTTCACTAAATGTATTTAAATAAATATTTTATGCTGTAAATTTATAAAATAAATTGTAAGTAATAATTGTATGTTAAAATAAATAAATAAATAAGTATGCTGTATTTTCGTTGATAAACGCATCACTTGAAAACGGCTGGCCCGATTTGGCTGGCTTTTTTCAAATGTTCGTAATGGACCGATAAAGAATTCTATTGAATAGGAAAATGTTCCCCAAAAAATTTAAAATTTTGGGAAAGTTTTTGAGTGCTTTTTTCTATATGTATAATATGAAAAAAAAACGTAAGTCAAACTTTGAAAATTGAAATTTTGACTGAACGTCTGTTGGTTTGGTTTACTTACATAAAAAATGCTTCTTGCACGTATTTCGTGTTGACACAAAATCAATTAGAACTTTAAAAATAATCTCACATACAGGACCAAAATACTCTGAACAAGAAACATCTGTGATGGTGCGTGCCTCGCTTCCCCTTAACCGCAATGAAACACATGTCTATCAATCATTGTCACTTAGGAGACAATGACGAGATAATACAAGCATCCAAAAGAAGGAAAAAATTATACAGATTGAGTGGTGACTGTGTTAAAATGGGAAGATCTGGACATATTTTTTGAACCTTTTAGCGCTGTAAGTGTAAATCTAGATGAAAATGCAGAAGTAATTTTTAAACTTTCGCGATTTGAACACATGTTTTTTATATTTATCGGGACTTATCGCGCAATATTAAATATAGGTAAAAATAGATTCGCCTACCTTTCCTTTTGAGACCTTTCACTCGACGTTTTGACCATGTTACAATGGCCGTGGTCACGAGCTGACTGAAAACTGCGGGTGAGTCCGGGGAGAAGTGCGGGTATTTTGTTCTCCTACCCTCACTTGATCTTGAAAAATTGCAGGGTTGTCACTACGACACACAACACTGAATGTATCGGTAAAAGTCCTAGTCTAAGTGGTAAGTCTATTTTTACCTATATTTAATACTAGCCGTCCGCCCCGGCTTCGCACGAGTGTAAGCTCGGCCTTCGGCCTCGCTACAAAATATAATATAGCCTATGTCACCCGGGGATAGTGTAGCTTCCCAACAGTGAAAGAATTTTTCAAATCGGTTCCGTAGTTTCGGAGCCTATTCATTACAAACATACAAACATACAAAAATAGGTACAAATCTTTCCTCTTTATAATATTAGTGTAGATTGCGCGATAAGTCCCGATAAATATAAAAAATAAGAAAATGCAGAAATTATTCAATTCCAGCTTTAATCAGATAAATAGGGGGATATTGCACTGCGAAAATAGGGGCATAATTGTCAACACCTGCTAGTTATACATTTGTTTATGACCCGTCGTGTTTACGCATCGCTTAAGTAACTGAATGCAAACTCTGCACCGGCGCGTTTTGACGGAGTTTTAGGTAGGTTGCGGTCAGGCGATTGGCGTAATATCCTTTATTTAATTGATCTAAGAATATCAAGTTAAGTTCAAAAAACGTCTCGGTCTCAACAAATTTGCAAGAGGAATAAAATTTGTGACTATCTGTATCTTTGTCCGAGTCAACCCAAACATGTTCATTGGAGTATGTCCATTTTTGTGTGTCATACACTAAAACTAAAAGGAAACCTTAAAGCTGACTCAACATTTAACATGCATCATCATGCATCGAGGGCGCGTTTTTGGAACGCGATCTGAACCCGAAGGAGGCGGTTAACCCTATTAATCTCTGTCACAGAACACGCAGTTACATCTCACAATAAAACGGGGAAAACATTAGCAACTATGTTTCACAGTAATGTTAGTTAATCTTGTATTTTTGTTACTTTATTACGACTAAGCGAGTAAGCCCATTTTGGAATGTGTCACGAGAACATATATTATAATACCTACATTTTATTTGGAAAAAAATATATCTGACTGGCATCGGTAAAATTGAAACGAGTACCAGTTGAAAAAATACCTAACCAAACTATATTTATTACTAGCTACATCCTGCAGTTTTGCTTGCTTGGATAATACTATGGGAACCACAAAAAAATTGGGATAAAAAATATAATCCTGTCTCTCTGGCCCTCCAATCTACTCGTATGCAATATTTACGTCCGTTGATTCATTCTTGCGTGAAAGAAAGACGAACAAACCTACTTTTGCATTCTAACAAACACACTTTTGCATTTAAAATAATATATATACGTACTTATTAAAGATTGAGTCTAAGCTATAATTTGTTTACTACTTGCAACTATTAGGGATGTCAACACAGACCGAGAATAAGTAGATAAATTATTAAACAAATCAATTTGCAATTGAATATTTGAATGATATAATTTCAGAAATGTCTCCCCCATTTCTCAGGTCTCCCCCATTTCCTTCCATAAATCTCGGTCCTCCGCCGCCTCTTGCCAACCTCTCCGGAATGAGTCAAGATCGTCACGCCAGCGTTTCCTAGGCCTTCCTTGACTGCGTCGTCCATCAGGCACCCACTGTGTGACGATCCTGGCCCATCGGTCGGGGTTCATACGCGCCACATGTCCCGCCCAATCCCATTTTAATCTGGCAGCCTTTTGGCCCACGTCGAACACACCAGTTATGGGGGAGACCTTTGCCCAGCAGTGGGACAGTATAGGTTAAGAAAAAAAAAAAAAAACTGAAATATTTGTTCTAGTGAATTTCAATAAATAGAAATAATTTGTGCCTATTACAAATAGTACCCATTTTGGAATTCAGAGTAAAATAATAGACGATATTGCAACGGTTCGACAATTCTATGTTTTGCAGGGTTTAAATGTTGTTTTATTATCATTATATTTTGCAAATTAATGACAAGGTTACGAGCAGAAATATTCAAATTATTCAAAATTGATATCAGAAATATCATGGGACAACGTCAAAGCTAAAAAAGCTCTAGCAGGCATCTTGAAAAGAAATTACCTATTCAAACGGAGAAGCCGTCAAAGTCTCGGTTTAAAAGGAAAAAGAAGTTGGGTTAATGAATACCTCTAAAACACTGTTAGTAGAACCTTAATTACGTTGTTTTTGCACGTTTTTTTATCACATGAACTGTTTTAATTTGGACTTTTAGACGAATATACAGATATTGTTAGTTTCAATACCTAAATATTTATGAATTTTTAACTAGCATCTTTTTGTATTCATAAGAGTTTTGTTTTTCCTTAACAAACTAATTATATACTCACCTAACTAATTCATTCCAAATATTAAAGTTAAACAAATATTGTTAAAACTTTTTTTTTACTTTAAAGAACTAAAATAATATAACTAACTAGTTACTACCAGCAAGTATATTTCCCAAATGCACGCGTTTCACACAAAAGCCGCTCTCATTTTCTTCTATTCTCGACCTTATCTCAATAGAGCTAAAATTTTCGCAAAAGTAATCACAAAATTGCTAAAGTTTGGACAGTACTGTTAACGCGTGCGAGAAAGACAAATGGTTTACGATTAAGCAAATTTAAGCAAAAAGTCTTGATTTCTTTATTTATTTTTAAATGCCATAGGTGGCAAACGAACAGGCTGGTTGCTTGATGATAAGCAGTAACCGTCGCCTATGGATACCCGTAACATCAGAGGCATCACAAATACGTTGCTAACCTTTAAAAACCCCGTATGGTAAAACACCGCGGAAGATAGCTCTTTCCACATTTTGTATGTGTGTAGCAGGAAAGACAATGTGAATCGCGCAGTGTGCGATTTCCACAAATTAATAAAATTATAATACGTGGATGAGTTTTCTGGTAATGAAAGCTAGTGCGGTGATAAAACCGTTACCTTGTAATAAGATCAAATTGTTTTTCATAACAATCCCCGTTATGTAAGCGATCGAATAGACAGAGATATCCTATGTTCTCACGCATGCTAAACGGGTCTAGGACTTCAGTAAATTGTAGGTCGGCCGAAATTCTGACAGCTCTATGTTATAATGCGTCTAGAGGCGATCAACTATTTCTATACAATAAATCAGATCGATTCATTGGTCTCTTGCTGCGTGAATGAGGATCAAAACGCACCATTAAGGAAACACAATTTTATATTTAAAGTACATATTTTATGCAAAATATCATTTCTAAATCACATTTTAACACAAACTATAATCTGAATACTGGCTCAAAATAATCCATTCAGTAGCGCCAAGTCCATACGTTCTTCATTAACGATCTATCCCCCCGTATTACTTACCTACACCACTCAAGACTCTTGAACGTTAAGCGGTTTTATTTTTACCCTCCTCACTCGAACAAAAACGCTTTGTGGTAGGTATTTTTATCCAACAATGAGCGCTTATACTTAGGGACGTTGGAAGATATTGCTATCAATTCAAAGATGGGATATTCTTTGAAGATTTTTGGGTTTAAGAAGTATAATTTTATCTTTTCTCTTATTTGGAACGATAGTATTTGAAAGTTGAAATTTTGTATAATAAATAAATGTCTCCATTTTGCACCGGTTTCGTAGTGCACTTGTAGGGAAGAACATATTTTTTTGTATAAAAAGAGCAGCAAACAAGCGTGTGGTTCACCTGATGGTAAGCAGAAAGAACTGCCTATGGACACCTGAGCAATACTAGCGGTGTTGATGGTACTTTGCCAGCCTGGAGAGGTAGTTGTAGACACCTTTTTTTAACTTTTCCTGTTGTTATCAACGTAATTAATATTATTTATTTTGTGGTAGTGTAAAAAGAACCTTCTTACTTAACTTTTCTTGCAAATACATTATTTATTTTATTAATTCAATGGAAGACCAACAGCCTCAAAGAAATATAACAATCTTTGTAGAACCAGAATCTACTAACAGGTCCTCACGGATAATTAGTGTTAGTACTAACCGCAATTATGTTTTTCATGCGTTGCCAAGATTGTAATATTTAACTTGCTTAAACACTGTTTTAAACTATCACGGTTGTTCACGAAAGCGAACATGGTGCATGTAACTGCGCCGAAATATCGGGAGCTCTTTCCACAACCTTACCACGGTAAATATCCCGTAAATAATCATATAACTTTTTAACTTGCTTATCCATAATACCACATGTTACATAATTTTTCTTTCCAAGATTGAATTCTAGTTTAAAATAATTCTGTTTATTTCCGATTTCAAAGAATGCCGCTCTCAAATGATCGCTCTAAACTTCAAAGTCAGTTATTATGAACACTATATCTCTGGTTAAACAATTACACATCCTTTTGAAGTCACTTTAGCAGTAAATTACATTCCGAGAAATCACTCAAAGAGGTCGTATGACGATGTTGTGTGAACAAAAATGGGTGTGATTAACACTATCGTGTCAATGGTTCCGTATGTTATGATATCACATTTTTTGCGTCAATGAGACAAAGCATCATTTTTTTTATTTGTGCTTGATTGTCATCATCATCATCATTGACTTCTCATTCAGCCCACTGCAGGACATAAGCCTCTTCTCTCTTTCGCTAATATCCCCAGTTTAACGCCAGTCCCATCCATGTATTTCCGCAAAATTTGGTTGTGCTTTATCCAAAAGAACTATCGTTCTACAAAACTAAGATAAGCTAACACTATCCGGTGTTTGTTGAGTTGACTAATTGATCTTAAGGGGTTAGCTAATGGATCCTATGGGTTTAGCTCAGCTACGAATTTTCAGATAAATCCCACAACAACTTAAAAAGTTTTCTCCTCTTTTGTTTTATTTTGTCATCCAACTAGTTTCAGATAATCTAAGGACATGCCGTAAATTGAAAATTAAAAATATTTTTGCGGATTTTTTATTTACTTTCCTCCATTATTTGATTTTTTGAAACCATTAGGATAAATAATTTAAAAAAACTGCAGTAAGTATATTTTCGACTTGTTGCGGGACTGTGTGAAAATTAGTAGCTGAGCAAATCCCATAAGATCCATTAGTTAACCCCTTAAGATCAATTAGTCAACTCAACAAACACCGGATAGTGTTTTCTTATAATAAATTTAAGATTAATTAGTCAACTTGACCATCAACTGAGTGATTGTTTAGCAGGCATCAATAAAAAATAATTGTCTGCATCTAATTTTATAACCCAAAATATATATTACTCAAAACGATGTGCCCTGTGTTGGAATTACTTGGAATCCGGGTGGGCTCTCCCGCCAGAAGCTCTTGAGGTCGCCCCTCGAGCTTCTGTCTCTCGCGCTTTTTATAATTATACACTCTAGAAGTAGGGACCACAAAACTATGTGGCATCGGGGTGCTCTTTGCCAGATATTTCACTGTCACATTACATTTATATGGTTTTGCCAGAATGATATATTTTTTAAACAATGTGTAGAAGCTGTAAAACAAATAATGTTGCTAAGTTGAAAATTCGGTTGCTGGATTAGTAAATCAGAAATTATTATATCAAAAGACCTAGTTATAATAATTCTTGTCTGTCTTTGTAATATTCCTTCGGTGTTCTAAAGCAGATGAATTAGTTTAATAGTTTATTTTTTATTTTCGCGTTGCTTACATACAAAATAAGACGTCAGGTCCAGTCGGAAAATGAAATTTCGGTCGCAATGTATATAATTTTCATTTTTTTTAGTTGTATTCGGTCAAGGTTGTGGGAAAATTACGTGCTGAACGGCAACCCAAAAGTTTTTTGTTTTAAACTTGTATTTTAAGATTTGCTTATTGCTCTACTTTTGCATCGATAAGCTAACAATCTATCCACGCTTCATATTAAACTGAAGGTACCTATTTAGCTTTCAAAGATTTATCCTACAAAAACGCATCACGATCTTCTGCATCCCATCAGTTTATAAACGTTTTAGTTGCATCATTGGCCTCCTTAAGGAACGCTAAAATCTGTCAAAATAGACTGATAGGAGAGCCATAAACGTCGGGTGAGCGCGCGGCCCATACGCGCCATCAAATGCTTTTACGACAAACATGGTCAACAGAAACGACTGATTTAAGCCCTTTCCGTTGAAAAACATAAAGAATACAGCTGTAGACATATTTAGCTGCTAATGGGGCATTAAAGACGGGTCGAACACAGTTAATGTTGTTGGTTGCTCCGGCCCTCTGAGCTGTAAGAGATGTTTTCGGTTTTTGTAACGATAAAAATTGTTATACTGGCACACGTGATGTATGATGGGGAGACGAGTGATGAAGGTCAATAATGTATAAAATAATGTAGTATGAATGTTTAACAGTTAGAGGGGTGCGTATTTTTATCTTCTAGTAGCAACCGGCTAAGTGCAAGTTGTACTCGCGCACCGGGGGTTACGTACCAACCACACAACTTATTTTTACAAGCTCTTGTTTGTATGTTAGTTTATTTAAGTCAAATCTTGCAAGTTGAATTAGAACCAGTTTCTCTTAACCGATTTTGCTAAAATTTTGCATATACCATTAGTTCTAGTGAGAGTACAATATGCAACATCCAATTCAATATTGTAATATTTCAAAAATAGCCGCCGCCACAAAGTGGCAGATGGTGTATAATTTTTGTCAACCCTGTTAATGTGGGTATCAATTGAAGGGAAGGGCTCCAGGACACTAAATAGAATATGGCTGCCGCTCCAAGATAGCAGATTATATTATCTTTGCTAAAGCTAATGGGATTTCAGAGTTGGTCCCATATCACCATGCACGAAATACAAAAAAATGCAAAATTGCACAAAATTGGACTACACTTCTTAATATTAGATTCAAAATTCTTCCATCGAAATAGATTTTTATTTGCAACATAAACTTGATTTACTCACAATACGTCATGTTTTCGTAGCATAGTCAAATTTTTTAAATAAATTATATTATATTAGGCGGGAAAGCTTATCTAAAGACACAAAAATAAAAATACGTTTGACGCATCAATACTTAGTAAAAAATCTTTGAAGTTCGACGAGAGATAATGAGATTTGGGAATTTCTTTTATCTCTGTAAACAAGGGGAATAATAATTGCTATATTAATCGTTTAAATTAAATAAATTGTTGAAAGCAGTTAACAAAAAGCATTGGTATGAATGAGGCCAATATCTATGCAAAACTTTACAACTTGGGATGTAAATTACAAAAAGCACCTCGGAAAACTTCATCAAGAATACTTAGCGTAGCCACCACACTGAACTTCGTTACCGACTCAAATGTTTGCGTAACCAAGAACACATGGGTATTGTTTGCGACTAAAATTGAGTTAGCCAGAAACTTACGCTCAATCACAAACTTTTGGTTCGTTAAGGCCAATGCGGTTGATTGTAGGACATTGAAGCGATACTGACTTGATAAGTATATATATTTTTAGCTCATCTTAATACAATATCTTTATTTTCTTGTCAACAATATCTTTTTTGTTGTTGTTATTGTAGTATAGAGCCCAAAGCACTCATTTATATTGACTTACATAGGTAAGAATAGACGTATAATATTCCAATTAGAGCTATCATACCTCATATCACCCTCATATATTTATCTATAATTATACCTAATTTGTGAGATAATAATGTAATTGGTTTGACCATGTAATATCTCAATAAATAAATAAATAAATATCAAACAAACAAGGTAAATATGTTGTTGTACAAAATTGTCATTTGTCTTCATCCACTTTTTTGACTATACCGATACTTAGCCGTTTAACGTCAAAACTGTAAGTACTGGCACAGTTACTATTTTCAAGAACACTTGGAAACTTGCAACGGCACTAATGAACTAACTAATAGTCCACACATGCAAAAAGAGCGGTCGAAATTAAGTCGGAATTAATTAAATCCACATAAGTACAAAAATTTTGAAGTGAAAACTTTTTTAGGCGCCTTGAGCACTTTTTGGGTGACAAAAATCATAGAACTCGCGACATCGTCACGCTGTACCGTGTATTTTAAAACAGCGTCATATCTTGTAGAATAGGTGAATTACTACTTATGTTTTCACTTCTGACGTGCAGTCCTATGACTGATGTGTTTGTTTATAGCCTAGAAAGTGGTTATATTTTTGAGCCTTTTAGGTCAAAACTGGAACCGCGAGGGCCGGGCGCCCAATCGTTAAAATATCTTAATCGTAAAAAATATTTTTTACGATTTATTAATTCGTCTTGTCGAATCATATCGTGATCAAAATGCTGGCCGATATCTTGCGCAATGCATTAACATTATTCCAATTCAACGTGGCAATGCAGCCATCATCTTGGTTAAGATGCCTGCTGGCAGCATTTTATTAAATTAGTTTAGTTTCATATGTTGATGCTAGTTTGTTTATATTTGATTTTAAGTTCACATCCCATACACATCATCAGCCAGTAAATGCAGCAATGCTGAACAAAGGCCTCCCCCTCTTAGAGGGCGTTGCTATAATCTCCACGCTCCAAGTGGCTTGGACATCGATTTTAAGTTGTTTTCATATAATTTGACATATATACATACTTAAATGAAACTCCTATTATTGGGCAGGCGTGTAAAAATAATGTCGCAACTTGAGAAAACCTGCTCGAGTTACCAACGAAATGTTTCCCTGAAAAGTTATTGCAAATGTTGGGTTGCGAACTTTGCTGTTCAGTCAAATGTTTCTGGGTGATTTCGTAGCTGCACAATATACGACTGTACGCATAAAAAGTTTGAAATACCAGCAATATTAGGAAGAAATTTATTACTGTACGTAAAATAATTTGTAGGAAGAAAGTAATCTAGGTTTTTATATGTTTATAGATTCCAAAGTCATGGTATAAAACAAATTTTGATCAGTTAAGCAAGACTGAAGCAAATACAAGGTCTAACTAAAAACAGATAAGTAATTTTATGATCAAATGATTTTTATTTTCTAGCAAATCATACTTCATACTCATAGTAATATTAAGAGGCCTTTTACAAAAACTTCAGGCATAAAACGAAAAAAGAAAGTCGTAATTGTAAAGACGAATGTAAAACAAGTAAACGGTAATAATAAAATTGTTTATTTTATTTCAGTAATTTAACGAAATCCACTCTCAAACTTTAAGTAGCTTAAATAAATTCAGTCTACATTTTAACGTTCAACAACGTTCTAGATTCCAATAGACAGACCAAGAAGTTTATGGGATTAAAATACTTTCCTGCATTCCAATGCACTGTTAACGGTTAAAATAAAGTTCTTGACATCTACTCGTACTGAGTAGAAAAGAGGACAAGTAACAGACGACTAAGTAGAGAATTGCTGTTGAGAAATACAAAAAACTAACTGCAATACTTGTACGAGTTCGGCTTGAGCTAAAGCAGATGTAAAGTTTAATGAAAATTGACCACTTTTGCTGGGTTTTGTACCTAAGATTATGTAGCTAGTAACCGATATGCTGCAGTAAATATTTTAAGGACATTTTCTCATTAAGCGTTTCATCATCATCAGCCTTTTATTGTCCACCACTGGTCATAGGCCTCTCCTAATGCACGCCACTGAACTCGGTCGGCAGTTTCCAGTTTTTTGCCCTCGTTTTACGTAGGTCTTCTTTAAACAGGCCATTAAATGTTTTATTAACGTAACTAAAGCTGTCAGAGCTAAAACATTTGGACCGAGTATATTTTCATTGGCTCAGTTCAGATATGTACATCTGCATAAGCCTTTCACTTTACTTACTTAAACTTTTAGGGCCTTACTTAAAAACGTTACTCATGTTGATCTATGTTCTAAAATGCTCTCTCAACTTCTCGCTGACGGCAATCGTCACACGCGAAAACGGAGCCATATTTAAGCGTATGTCAACTTGAGTAACGTTTTTAAGTAAGGCCCTTACTTTACTTAAACTTTTATTTGGCCGGGTTTCACTGCGACGCTAGCACGTTTGTTATCATAGCAATAGGTTTACACTTAATAGGGTAGCATTTAGCGAAGCAAAAACATAATGGTTAGGCAAGGTGGCACGTGCCAAACTTCGTCTTGGGATTGTTCATCAATTTTTACGAAAAGTAAGAAACGAAACACAATACTCTAGCTGCCGTGTTTAAAAATCAAAAAATTCTATTGGTTTGACTTTGACATTATGTAAATACATTTATCTTTTAAATAGAGTTTTATTATGCTGTATACATTTAAATTATTGTTTTGTCATTTATGCTAAATCACGTTTCTAATAATGAAAATGTATTTTAGTCAATTTTAGTACTTATATGATTTTATTTGCTAAAAACATTACAAGGAAGTAGATATGTACATAGATGATAATAAATTTAAAAAATGCTGCATCCGGGTCTTAAATGTACGATGAAATCTTGAAAATTATCATAGAAGAAACTATGGAGAGTGAATACACCAGAGAATGAAGCAAATTTATTATGTAGGTAAGTGGGCGTTAGGAAAATTATTGCACAAAGAAGTAAGAACACTGGTAGAAGACCATGTCAAATAGAAAATAGTAGATTTACGATCTTAAATGGTCGTGATTCTTGTTGATCGTGTAAGAAGGAAACGCTTAACGCATAAAGCTTTCTAGTAGAAAGAAAAGTCTACTAAAATCAATCGTCGGTCTATCCATCTGTCAGAGTCGATCTGTTTCGGAAATAGATAAAGGTTTAAGGGTAAAGAGGGCAAACGGATCGGTCGAACTTACATTTGACAGCGGTATCTATTCAAGATTGGTACCTACCAACAGGCGAGATGAGTGTCAAACGGAAGCCTATAATAAAAATTTAAATAAAAACCTACTCGACTAAATACATAGACGCATATATTTATCTAAAACCAAAAATACATTTATTCAAATCCCGAGTAAACATTGTTTTAGGTAAGCGTGTTCCATAGTTAACTGCACCATTGCTTAGCATCCAGCGGGATATCGACAAACTCAAACCTATTTCGAATAAGATAATAATAATTTCATTTCGGAGAGTGCGTATCGGATCTGCATGATTTAATTCCTTCCTGCCCATTTTTCTATCGGACTGCCAGATTGGGCACGAAAAAGCACCGCTTCTGCGTTAATATTCCAAAAACTCGCACAAAACGCTTGTATCCACTTTTATTATGAGAACTGCTAGTCTGTGGAATGTTCCCCGATAGTTACAATCTGGGTGTTTTCAAATCACGAGTGAATCGGGTTTTGCTAGGCTTGCTCTATCGTCGACCGCACCTTGCTTAACATTAGGCGAGGTGGTGGTCAAATCCAAGCATATTATTAAATAAATAAAATAAATCAAAGTTTTATTATTACTTCAACCAACGCCCCACTGCTACAGTGGCTCAGTTGGTAGTGAACCTACCTTCTGTGATTCGGGGCGTAGGTTCGATTCCCACCTAGGACAAACATTCACGTGATGAACATTTGTGTTTGTTCTATGTCTGGCTGTGAATATCCATATAACAAACAATGTATTTCAAAATATTATGTAATATGTACGTATATCAATCTCTGGCAGCCATTTTACAAGTTTTGCTTAGTTTGGGGTCAAATGACGGTGTGTAAAAATGTACCAGATATTTATTTATTTAATGTTATTTTATGGACAGGATTAAACACAACACAGGACAAAAGCTACATTACACACACATGGGGCACAAGGCAACTGGAACCAAGGATTTATGTTCATTATAACGAGCCTATATTAGCCCACCGCTAGACATATAGGCCTCTCCCAAAGCATGCCCACTCAGCTCTATCTTTGGCTTACATAGCAAAGGACGCTTAAAACAAGATGAAGTAATGATTTACGTAAGACGGCTAGCAGTGAGTAAACGAACAAAGAATTGCAGTTATTTAACTATTAAGGGGATAGTTACCGTGATAATATTGGTGTTGTAAAGCTGTAGCAAACAACAGTTCAGAAAAAAAAAACAACACACTGCAATGTTCGAACTGTCAGGAATTAAAACAATGTAAAATACACCCGATGAATACTCCATCGTTGATGAATAGTCCTTTACACGATTTCCATTCGTTTATTTGCTCTTGCAGCTTCAATGAATCGTTAAAACAAAAACATTCGAAACATCGTTCGAATAAAAACATTTTCTTTTGATAGTGATGAAATATATTGGATATTTGCAACAGTTTTACGTTCAAAAACCTAGCAAAAGTAATCAGAATTCGTGGTTTCCACTAAATTTTTTATTAACATTACTGCAGTTTTCGGAGCATGTAAATCCTTGGGCCGTATTTTAAAGTGTATCCTGATAATCTATAAGAAACCAACTGGAATACATTTTTCACCAAAAATCTACTCAAATTTACCGTTTAAGACACATAAGAATACTGTGCCCTCTAATACCCTCAATTTTACCGTAAAGGTCTCTTGATCATTTTTGTGAATGCTCAACTGCAAACCTAAGCTGCGACTCAGTTGGAATCTCTCGGAGTCACCATGTTTGCGAACACGTGATTCCTTTCAATCACTAACCCTTTTTAAATCTCTTGTCGCCAGTTCTTTCTAGCTACTGGAAATGGCATTCGCTGCCCAACTTCGGCGCTGGAGCGTGATTTCGATTAAACTTTCAAGCACTTTCCGATTCCTTCCTAAAGAGATGAAACTATTATTTAACTGAGCCAAGTCGTGATTGCATGTCGAGTTAAGCGTCTGATTAAAGGATTCATTCGGAATTTTGATTCGGTTCGGTTTTGGAGTTAGTTTGTTTGGTGCGAAAGTTGTGTTGTTATGGTTGAATTTAAATTAAAATACGACGTGACTTGTTACGGACTTTTAATCAATTTTGGTTCAGACTAATTGAATTAATAACATGACCTACTTCCAGTTTCAAATTTGAACTGGGAAGTAATGATAATATGAAATGAAGTTAATTCCAGTTCTAATTTTAGAATAATAAGTTGCTTCAAAAAGTTCATGGGAATATACAGAGTGTAAAGATAACACTCCCGAAAACGAAGACTGGTGATAGTACTTGTGATATAGAAAACCTTTGTTGTTTCAAATATCATCACAAATGAGTCTATAGAGTAATTTAATTATATATCTATAAAATATATTGTCAAGAATAAAATAAACGTCACAAACTACTTAATTCAAATTACAAAAAATCTAGTCTAATCAAACAGCCCGTCCCGGACCGTTCGTGGTGCAAAAGTGCCCATAACACTGCACCATAACTTGTGATTAATTATACGATACCACAAAAAATATACTTTTTTAATGTTCGCAATGTAATGCAAATAAATTATCAGCTAGATGTTAACGAACAACCTGCGCCACACCCACGCTGCGCCTTGCGCACTCTTGTACGATTTACATTGCTGGTTGGCAACATTCTACTAAGTCTATACTAAAACAACAAGTACCTATAAGGCAAATGTTTATTGGTATTCGGATTGTGTTTAGATACTATAATAATAGCGATTTGGCTTTAGGAGCGTTTCCCTTTCCCCCGATATAAAAGACTTGTCAAGCATTATGTAGTTCAGTTTAATACGAGTATACATCTCTCGTTCTTGAATACATTTAAGCTATTTTATAAAATATTTTAAGATACATAGATAAAAAAAAAACTTTATTGTGTTTTTTCATTCATTCAACATTTAAGAGCGTAGCTCTTGTCGATGGAGTAATTTCCAGGCTTGACGGTCTTCTGCCACTGTTTTCACCTCCCTGTACGACATGACATTTGCCTTCTCTTTTTTTTGGTCTACGAATAATCTTCTTGGTCTTCCCGAATCTCTCTTTCCTTCTACCTTCATTAATTTGTCATGTCGTACAAGGTGGCCAAACATCTTCCACCTTCTAGTCTTTATTGTGTACACTAGAAAAAAAAAAAAACAAACAGATACAAAAAAACACTTACGAGCTAGTGCCACAACTGGCGGCCTTATCGCTAAAAGCGATCTCTTCCAGGCAACCATTGGATGGAAAGAATTTACGTAATAAGATCGACAGCGGATGCTACAACACTTTTAATGATACCATAAACACTACCAAATGATTATTGTACAGTATAACATAGATAATATAATATATAAATATATATTAAGGTATGAAACGAAAAATCTTTATCGAAATAATTAGCAAATATAAATATTTCCTCTGAATTTACTGTGATATTCAGAAATAATAAGTTGAATGTACGTGTTCCTTTTTAAATAAATAATTTATAGTAGTCTGCAACGGAAACAGGAAGACGGAAATAAATGCCCTTTTGAATACGACAGCTAAATACATAATCTGTCTTTGACAATGCTGTATTTTTATCGTCTGTGTGTTATTTTATTTACTCTAAAATGAAACTGTTCTTTATTTTATATATTTAGGTTTTTATTTATTAACAAAGTAAAATATTGTGCTTGTAGTAAAAGGTGGACGAACATTTGTAATTTTGTTCGACTAATAAACGGTAGGCGAAAGTTACCTCATAATCATCATTTACAGCCTTACCTTATGTCACTGTCAGGTAAAAACATCTCTCTTGCTGTACCATCGGCTTTATTCCCGTGCTAATCTTTTAAGTTAAGTTACTAAATATATATATATATATATATTTATATATTACGACCCGGGTATGTCCTAAAACTGCGACCAGAACCACCGGAGGATGGGTAGCAGCGTCCTAATAGTATACGGTGAACGTACTGCGATCCCCAAGCCGCCAAGCGTGGGGATTACGGCAACACCCCTCTATGAGGGAGGCCTTGTACAACAGTGGACGTTAATTGGCTGATGATGTGTGATGATGTGATATATTAAAGAGGTTCTACTGTGTATATATATATATATATATATATATATAGTAGTAGTATAATCTATATCCATTAATTCGCATTACCTATTCATTATACATTTTACAAATTCATGTTTAAAATTAATAAGCTATCGGACAGGTTAGATTTATTAAAAATAACAGACTTAGTGAAAAATATCGTTAAATTTAATACACTAGGGTGGGGTTGGGGTGTGAGGTTCTTCAAAAGGCTAGTTAATAGATTCTTAGAGGGTCGGCAACGTATTTGTGATGCCTCTGGTGTTACAAGTATCCATTGACGACGGTGACTGCTTACCATCAGGCAGTCTGTATGCTTGTTTATACCTATACCTATGGCATAAAAACTATTTAAATCGGCTAATAAAATTTTAGTGTTAAAGTTGTTGGTTATAGGAAAGGATCTATTCTAATGTAATTAATCACACTAATCTTATCCCACTAATATTATAAACGTGAAAGTTTGGATAGATGGATGTATGGATGGATAGATGGATGTATGGATGGATGGATGGATGTTTGTTACTCAATCACGCAGAAACGGCTGGCTGGATTTGGATGAAATTTGGAATATACATTGCTTATGTCCTGGATTAACACATAGGGTGTAGTACCCTATGTGTTAATCCAGGAATTATCATCATCACCGATTTTGGTCACCAAGCGGGTGAAACTGCGGGGCGCAGTTAGCGCTTTCATATATCCGGAATAGCTAATTTATTCAAACGCGCATTTGCATCGTTGCTACAAAAACGCTGTCTAACTCTATTTTATTTTTCTTCTCTACCAGTACTTAGTTGAATATTGAAATAAATATTTAAAAGGAAATCAAAATCATATTAACAAAAATAAAAAAAAGGAAATAATATGTAATCCGCCATGATGACAGAATAGGTTATCATAATTGAATGCGTATACATTTCTTTTCTGTACTGCTAACTATTGAGTTCCCTAGTCCGGACCCAATCCTTAAATCAACCATGTCATAGTAAAACTTAAAACCGGCTATCGTAATAAAATGCGCATACAACATTTCTATATCTGTGCTATTGACCGTTGAAGAGATACTTTATCTGGAGCTAACTCTGGATGTCGATAAAACTCACGCTTACTCGTACCATAAAAATGCATTGTCATCGAAACTAAACAAACGTGTAAAAGTTCAACTCCGTAAGATAACAGTAAGTGGTTCTAATTCAGCTTGCAAGATTTGACCTAAATAAACAAACTAACACATAAACTTTTTTTTTATGATATTGGGTGACGAGACGAGCGAAGTCGCTCGCCTGATGGCTCTTCACTCTTGCCCATAACAGCACAACGCCACTCAGAATTTTGAACTTCAACAGTTCAAAACCCTGGATGGCAATGCACTGCGCTCGTCACCCCGAGATATAAGATGACAAATCTCTGTGTGTTCTGTAATTTCGCTGGAAACATTGCCCTTCAATCCAGAACACAGTAGTGCTTGCACACTACTGCTTGGTGGTTGAATAACTGGCAAAGGTGTGGTACTTCCCCAGGCGGACCCCTGCAAAAGAGTCCTACCACTACAAAAAGCAAGTTTGTGACACACATTGCAAGTGAAATAAAAGCTTGTAAAAAGAAAATAGATTATGTCATCCAACTTTAAGTTTTAAAACTTGTAGCAACTTGCGCATGCAATTAATTGCGGAAAGATCCATCTAGTTAAAAGTGCACGTTTATCCAATTTTCCACGTTCGTACTAACAACACTGAATGCGGGCAATGCGACTAAAAGAGCTTCTGAAACGGTGCACCTCTCGACATTATGCACTGAATAACAAGCGCACAGCGATCAGTTTGAAGTATGATTGCATTTTAGAACCTGTTTGGAAAGTTGCCTATAAAACTGGTTTTATTAGTTTGTCTTGGTACTTGGTCATCATTCATTTGTGCCAGCTTCATATCGTTATTTGGCGGTCAGTAGAAAAACCTTGCAATTCCAAGCTGCGTTCTTCAGATACTGGAACTACAATCTAGTTCACTAGTTTCTAATATCATCCAGCTATTTACATCGCTGTCGTTCTGAATTTCTTCTTCTTATTATTTTTATTACACGTGTTAAACTTATTACACCCCCTCTGATTACGTCGAGAGTTAAAACCTGAAAGAAAACTGGAAATTCTTATCAATTTCGCTAGGTTTTTGTAAGACTGTAGCCGGTATGTATTCGGTATACTTCAGTGAAATATTAAAAGGAAATGTTTTTATTGCTGATATCAGAGCAAATAAAATGCTTGGACCAAGTCAGTCAGTGGTCAGATTTCGTTTTTTAACCCAACTGTCCAAAAACTTGTGGGTATGTATTTTTTTAAGTTTCTATAAAGTTACCTCCTATAGCCTAAGTAACTTGACCGATTTTGATATGTAAATTGTCTTTAGAGTTATCTTTGTGCCCATCAGAGATTCATAGGTTACATTTTGCAGTCCGGTATACTTTACATATCTGTTAATACTTGTTGTGCTGAATTGCTTACGAGAGATCATTAAAACTATCGTAATTTAATTTTCAGTTTTGTATGAATATTCGTTATAATTGTATCCGTATATTTGGAAATATAATAAGAACTTAATTGTGCTTGAACATAATTTTCTATTTGCCGACTGTGTTTTTGATGCTTCTTCGAACTACGAACACAAAATAAGTAGTATGCAAAGTGATTAAAATATTAATTTAACTCCTAAAACAACGTCTTTTGTGTTTTTGACTGAATCATTTGGTATTATTTTAGGCTAAGGTAATGTTTTAATTGAGATCAAATATTAATGAACTTGTAACAAAGAAAGAATAGGGTATTGTTTCTTTATAACAATGTTTCTGTTCTGAGTCTAGACATTTAAATTACGCAGTTAAAATGCTCTCAGTATTTAATTCTATATTTATCGACATTTAATTCAGGCACTAAAAAATCAATCAAGCCGGTACATAAAAGTCAATAAGTAATTATTTATGTTACTCAAATAAGTTATTTAAGTCTTTTTTTAATGAATAGCCAAGCGTAATAATTTATTTTATTTTGATGTCGCCGCTCCTAATTAACTCTCTTTGATTGAGTATTTTCATTATTTTGATGTTTTTAAAGTGAATTAAATTGATTTTTTAAGAAAAGTATTGAAGCAATGTTATGGTTTGATGTCTTTATTATATTGTTGTTTAATAAAAGTACTAGCTGCGACTTCGTAAGCGTAGAAATTCATTTTAATATGCAACATCCTTTAACCCCTTAAATTCAACCACGTCATAAAATACTAATCGAATGTGTACACCACATAAAGAATCAACATACCAAACATAAGGAATCGACATAACAAACATAAGGAATCGACATACCAAACATTAGGAATCGATATACCAAACATAAAGAATCGACATACCAGACATAAGAAATCGACAAACCAAACATAAGGAATCAACATACCAAACATAAGAAATCGACATACGAGACATAAGGAATCGACAAACCAACATAAGGAATCGACATACCAAACATAAGGAATCGACATACCAAACATAAGAAATCGACATAACGAATTTTGGCTTCACACTTGCTAACTAGTAGGTAAGTAGTTTTCGGGATTAAATCAGTGAGTGAAGTAGTAATATAAATTTGAATAACAATTTTGTAAAAAATATAAGATAACATTGACATAGCTACTTCTACTTCCCTCTTATTTCTATGTTTACTGGTAAAAAATATATACCACATAATCGTTGCTATAGCAGTGCACTGAAAACGATAAAATGTTCAATAATTCACTTATTCCTTTATCTTTTAACACGTCGCGTGCTGCAAATTGGCATATTCAATCAGCAGCTTCCGGCCGTCGCTACACTGAAACTGGCTAATAAATACGTGACTCGACATAATCTGTAGTGGATTTATTTCAATTAAAACAAAGGAAATAAAAATGACTTTTTCTTACTTGATATTTTTCGCAATTATTTTATCATTTAGTATGTGTATTTTGTGTTCTTATCCATTTTACACGACTGCCCAAAAACGGAGTGTTAAGTTTTTAGGATTCAAAGTGCAAGTTTCTTAATTCCACCATGACTCCTGAATACCTAAACCGATTTTGATATAAATTGTTAGTACAATTAAAAAAACACATAGTACAAGTATGGCACAGCAAAGAAAAACGAATCAGGTGTTTTATTTATTTAAAATCTGTTTAAATTTATTATCATCGTCTAAACTTTGTAGAGAAAATTCTAAATATTTAACAGTACAAAAAATATAATATACATATACAGTAGTTTACTAAAAATATTCATTAGTGACAACGCGGCGCGCTTTCGTATTTTTTTATTTATATTTTTTATAGTACGTTACATTTTGAGTTGTAATTTGTCTTAAAACCTATGTTAGATTTATCCAGTCAACTGGTTCTCGGTACAGTTTTGTTTTTTATTTTTATCCATTTACCTTCATTGTACAAAAATGAAGCGCGCGAACGCACCAAACTGCTGTTGTAGGCATAAGCGTATTGCGGAGTAAAAAACCGGTTGTGATTAGCTTAGCTACAGAATACATGTTAGTACAGGGACAGAGTTTAACCTACTCGTACAGCAGTCGCAGCGTTAGCGCGCCATGCAAAGAATACAGGATGCTCCATGTTATGTTTTATTGTGTTAAGTAATGCTAATGCTGTTTTAATTTCCATTTTATGTTTTTCTGTGTTAACTTATTTTTAAACATTAGGGGTAATTTATTAATTAAAAACGGAACTATGTACTATATAGCTTGTTAAAACAGGTTATTACTTCTGTTATCAGAAATCTTATTAAGTTACTTATTTTAATTTTAATTTTAATTTGATAACTAACGATTAGAATCTTGACGTGTCATATAGATTTCAAGCAAGTTTTTTTTTTTTCATATCCCCTTTATATGGGTGTCTTTCAATTGTTTTAAAACAACTTTCGAGTTTTTTTTTATTTATTTTTTGTTTGTTACTTCAAGTAACTTTGAGCAAAAAAAGCCCCGCGTCGTCTTGCAAGTACTTTCCTTTTTCACCCATTTTGCTTACTTCAAGTTTGGCGAAGAGGACATTAAAGGCGGGCTATATTTTATCTCAAGTGATTCAGATCTCTGCCAAGTGGGTCATCTCTACTTCACATACTTACCTTTCTTAACTTTTGATGAGAGACTGCTTAATAGATCTTCGATTTGGAACTCTACGACTTAGTAATAAAGGTTTTCTTGAAATTACGGTACAAACACTGCCAAATGTAAATGCGAGAAGGTATCTTTTATCTATTTATGTTTTTGGCATAAAACTTTGAGGTGCTTATGTAAATATGCTTTCGTATGTTTTCGTTTTCTTAGGAGGAAAAGTCTGTTTTCTTCTTTTTTTTTTTATAATTGGTTCACTAAACTGGCCGTAACATCTTCAGATACATTTTCTTAAGTAGGTACATTTAAATATGGCAATGCACGACCTCCTAGAAGTGAACACTGCATGCACGAGAATGAATATAATACTAATAATACCTATAATACACTAAACTTAAATTAAATATAGGAATTATAATGTCTTCGTTTACAAAGTTTAAGTTAAAACGTAAAAAATATTAATATAAGTAACATACAGTTGGAAGACCTGTATAATTACGGATATATCGCTAAACATTAATATCTGGGTGCTTTCAAGTCAAGAGTGAATCAATTTCTTTTAGGCAAGCGTGATCCATCGTAGACCGCATCATCGCTTAACATCAGGCGAGTTGGCGGCCAAGCACAATCGTATTATTCAAATTAAAGAAATTACATTGAATAAAAAAAAACTTGACATTCAAGTAGCGTCAATACAGAATAGGTGTTCTTCATTAAAATATAGGTAACTGTACTCTGCTGATTTTTTCGGCAATTTTAGGGTTAGTTCCATACTAAAATTAATATATATCGAAAGAATTACAACCTTCCAATCCTCAGTCAAGAGAGCGTGCGGGTAGTAATTGAAAACACCGTTTGCTAGTGACGTGTAATCAAAACAAAACTTGGCTGCTTCAACTTGCAGATTTTAATAGCTATGTCGGTGACCCTGGTTCTTTGGCGAATATCTATGTTCCGAATTTTATCGCGTAAAGAAACTCCGAGCATAGCTCTCTCCATTGCCCGTTGTGTGATACTGAGTTTTTCCAAAAGACCAACAGTTACGGCCCACTCTCAGTACCATATGTCATCACTGGCAACACACACTAGTCAAAGACCTTTGTCTTTAGGCACTGTGGTATCTTGGACGAGAAGATTTCACGGAATTTCCCGAACGCTGCCCATCCGACTTTGATATACATTAAACATATATAACTATGAGTAATGGACTTTTTTTCGTCGTATCGTGTAATCCTTTATACAAGACTGACATAATTACGTTGTTGGAAATTTTCAGCGTCTGAGTATATCTATTAAATTGTCATAAATTTGAAAATTAAAATTTACGAGTTATTTATGACCCACCTTGGCTTCGCATGGGTGTAAGTTTTATTTTATAAATAAACCTTTCGGTGAAAACTATCTAACTGGTGGCGAAAACCCCATTAAAATCTGTTGCGTGGTTTAGGAGGAGTTATGGGATATACAGACAGACTGACGCGGAAAGCGACTTCAATTTATACTATGTAGGGAAGAGACTTATTTTTAAATCGTGAAATTAAATTAATCTTATGCTTAGTTTATTAGAATATACTCACTAAGTATTATTATATTCTTTAGTGTACTAAAAATAAACAAGACAATGGTATGCGAGACCGACATGAAATTAATCGGTCCTAAAACAACAAAAGCGAATAAATATAAACTTAACCACTGTTAGTTGGGTATACAAAGCAGAGAGCCTACTCAATCATTGAAATTGAACAATTATTGTTTTCAAAGTTTATCTAGATACATGATTGTTTTCGTCTTTTTGTCTGTGTTAGAGTAAAAAATCTCAGATCTAGTAAAATAATTCTCGCAGTTTAAAACTAAAAAAACACGCTTTATTGCATTGTCATCGGTCCTTGATAAGTATGCAAAGTTTCAAATCAATCCGTCGTTTTGATATGGGTGAAAATCACGTTCACTGATTCCTTTACATAATTACATACTAAGCTAATATAAGCGTAAAATAGCCTGATGGATTACGGCGAACACGAAAAGTGAAGCCACTTTTTGAAACTGGTGTGCGTAGTCGTTTGATGTTTTCAGTATGAAATTCGCGTAGTTTTCAATTCGTACGTGTGGGTGTAACGTGTATTCTACTGGGAATTTATGTAGCTTTGAAAGCGATATTGACTTCACTTTGGTAGTACGCCGTAATCAATTTGTATTTTTTATTTGATCTGAAGGTAATAATATGAAAACGTATTGTACATATCAGCGAGAAAAAAAAATAAAAATACATCTGAGAAACATAAATATAACAAAATTTAAAAAACCCCAAAAAAAAAACTATTCAGGTTTACGCGTATAGACTCTGCTAAGCTAAAAGGAGGACATTGTACTCATCAGTATGAACATCTGTTAATATTGGACCAACCCTGAAACAGCGAAAAAATATCAGCTGTTCCATACAAAACGGACATTGACACTTGACAAAATGTTTGGAACAGCTGTTTTTTTCCGCGATTTCAGGGTTGGTCCCATAGTAAAAGTAGTGCATATCGATGAGTACTTACAGTGACCTCTTTTCAGCTTAGTACAGTCGATGTGCGTAACCCTGTAGACAACAGGAGGATTGTTAATTGTCAAAGTTATTAATTTTACCCAATGAGGTCGCTTCGACTGGTTACTGATGCGCACATGCAGTCCCGTGCTCTGTTGACTGGCGTACGCATATCCGTACGTTTTACTGGTGTTTCGATCAGATGAGGAAGTAGTCATTAGGGTTGGCATCCTGCCAGCAGCGTTGTGTGCGCCACGCCGTGTCGCAGTTGTCAGCACCTTTCTTTGTACCGCAACCACGGAGTGCTGCCTCGTTGTGTGCACGTGTGTGGTCATCAAGCAGCGCGAGCACAGCTTCTATCTCCACCACTCCATCAGACATCATGCCAGCTGTTTCCATCACGCATTTGATGTAGCACTTGAGGGCAGCGTCCTCCATTAGACTGGCACCTGCATTGACACGATCCAGCAGAGCTAAGTCTACGCTTGTTTCAGCAGCGCAGCTAGAGCGGACCATAGCTGCGAGTTCCGCCATGTCTTCGTCCATTGGCGGAGGAGCCGCTGATATTACTGCCACCATCACCGCCAATATCGTCAACCTCTGTACCTGCCCCATCATGTGAGAGTGTATCGTACCACCAAGAAACGGCCAGCTATATAGCGCACTGACTATAGCCCCAAATTACACAGATTTTTTTAAATCACCTGTTTCCAACATTTGTTTGCCGATCATCCCGCCCTAACATTTGTCGTTTGCGCGTACGTCTATAATTTTTGCTGTGATTTTTCTGTAACCTGTGATTACGCGTCAGTCAAACGATAATAACCGCCTCTTAAAGCTGTTATTTTTTATGTGTTTAATAAATTAGAGGTTTTTGTTTCCTGTTTATAACAAAGTCGTTTTGAGATGTCACCTGAGTTAATAGTGGAAATGGCCATGTGTTATGTAAGGTAAGAAGTGAACAGAGATTGGCTTTGACATATGGTCTGCTGCGGCTTGAGTGACAGTCGTGCTATACGGACGCGGATGCAGTCACTACGTACGAAGTGGAATAGCACCATCGAAGAGATCTTTCGTCTACTCAATAGTCTGTTCAGGTACGTACCTACACGTATCAGACTACACCACGCCACCACTCATAGTCTGTCTATAATGCTAATAATTTTTTGACAGTTCATACATAGTTCATGACATAACTTTTGTAAAGCGTGTAGAATTATATCTCATGCATTATGCAAAAAACTTTTTTTTTATTGTTTATGGGGCTTAGTCTTTAGATTAGTTTTAGTTTGAGAAAATGATTATATTTAACATGACAAGACTTATAATGATTGTGTATGAGAGTGCTGATGGGGCAATAATATGTTTGGACCAATTTCACATTATAGAGAATAATAATACAAAAGCTTTAGATGACTAGGTTGACAAGGCGCACAAAAAGACAGACTTATGATATTTTTACGGAAAATCTACTGGGTGCACAGGTACTCGTCATGTACTCGTCAAGTCGTATGTATACCTACTGGCAAAATTAAACTATGTTACAAGCGTGAATGACGAAACAGAACAAACATTGGGGTTGTTTTACAACAATAATATTTCAGCTTGGTTAAACTTTGTAAAGGTGGCTGTAAGTTTTAAACTTACAAGTAACTGTTATTGTGCGAGCCAAAGTAAACTGAAACTTAATAAGCATAATAATGTTATGTTATCCTCGCTGCTTGTGACTTTGATTAATAACCAAGAACACCTGAATTGAAGTATTCGTTACCCAAAAAAGCACAGAAAATATGCAAGTAAACCTACAGCCCAAATGTTTAAATCGATTTTGATGGAATGTCGAAAAATGGGTTATTTTTAACACATGGCTATTTGACCCCAAAGTAATCAATGCTTGTACTTATAGCTGCCATAAATGTATAAACATACATATATATTTACCTACGTGTGTTAGTGACCATATAAATTAATAGTGCGACATGCACATAAAACAATATTTTTCTTTTCTGTTGCGACATGCCGAGTAAAATAATTTTGACTGAACCCATATATGTGACATATCATTAAATAGTATTTTTTATTAGAAAGGTTTATTACCTCGTATTTTAACCGACTTCCAAATAGGAGGAGGTTCTCAATTCAACTGTTTTTTTTTATATTTTTATGTTTGTTACCTCAGAACTTTCAACTGGGTGAACCGTTTTAATGATTATTTTTTATTTGGAAGCTGGCGCTTCCGTGTGGTCCCATATTAAATTTGGTCCAGTTGTGTCATTATTATCATTTTTTTGTATTGATAATTACGTATAGGCAAGGATGGATGGTACTTTTGTCGATGGTATAGGTAAAAATATTGCAAAGTTGATCTGCCCAAAGTACCGTTGCAGTTGATATGTCCTCTTGAGTTACGGTGCATCAATTCACGCGTTTATAGCAAATTTAAAAGTAGCAAATTCGTCTTTTGGATATAAATAAGTTTAATGTAATTTTTAATACATGATGGGAAACTTTTCTCGATAGAAAATTTCAACGAAAACAGACTTTCAATTGATTTGTTTTTTTTTTTTAAATATATATATATATATATATATATAAATGGCCTAGTGGCCTATTTACAACTTCGTTTTATTTGGTTACTGGTTAGTTTAGAGTTTTATCTTTTGTCATGCTGTCTGGTCTGTCCTACCTTTTAACGGCTGTATCTTTTGAAACGTAATAGATAATTTCATATGGCTATCTATTACGATTCACTACGAAATTATTATTTTCTTTGCTGTAGTGTAAAAATGGCGTCAAACTTGGCTTGATTATAAGTACACACTCTAAATTAAAGCAACAATAAAACCCGAACTGAATGAAAGAAAACTCATTTTTGAATACGGAACCATCGGTGCCCGATTCCGACCCAAAGTAGATATGTGTTTATTTATTTCCGTTCCGTGATTTTCTATCCTTAAAAAACTTGAAAATGTGTGAAATAGATACTTCTGTCCGGCGAGAGCGACCTTAATAACTTGATAGCTCCTGATTATCGCTGATTCGTCCATTCATTGGAACCATCTGTTATTGTCTAAGCAACAAAAGCGTTTACCTCGTCAATAATCAGCCAAATTACTATAATAATTGCCCTCCCTATTATGGGGGCATGATAAAAGATCTCACGGTATTATTGTCTTTATTTTATTAAGATTTTTCTTTGGCATAATCATAATCGTAGCTTCGTACGATAATGATAAGCATCACAAGAAGGTAATAAGAACTTTTATCAATGCCTTCCATTCGCTAAGATATATATAACTAAACTCAACTGGTCACAGTCCAGAAGGAGACTTGAATCTATGAGTGAATTTCCTTGTGTTACCACTTACCATATACAGAGTCAGTAAAAACTATTTGAGTATGTATTTAGATTTTATTATTTACATCAGTCTCTGACAGCTATAGTCAGATTGACTTTTTGACTGCCCCGGTGGCTTAGTTGGTAGTGAACTTACTTTCTGCGCTTTCGATTCCCATCTAGGACAAACATTTGCGTGATGAACATTTGTGTTTGTTCTATGTCTGGGTGTTAATATCTATTTAAGTATTTATTTAAAAATATTTATGTATGTATATCAGTCTCTGGCTGCCATATTACAAGCTTTGCTTAGTTTGGGGTCAGATGATCATGTATTGTTTGCAATAATGTCCCAGATATTTATATTATAGTACAAGCTTTGCTTAGTTTGGGGTCAGATAATCATGTGTGCAAAAATGTCTCGAATATTTTATTTTATCTGTCGCAACAAACACGTGATTGATAAATAAATATAGTTATAGGTTTTAGAATTGGAGGAAGTAGTATCAGGGCAAAGCCAGTGAATCAAACCAGCTTACATTCTGATCTGGGATATTTTAGTTCAATGGCTTGGAGAAAATATCACTGAATGTCTTCATACTATACATAGCTACATCAGAATTGAAAACATCAACGTTTTACAAAGCTCTTAATATAGATCACATAAAAAACCTTGGAAATTATGATAATACTAGCAGCATTACGTAAATACACCAGGGCCCCGATTCTACTAAACCAATTGTTTTTCAATTGTTAATGAATTGCCTCATTTTTTTTTTCTTTTGACACTTTATCTAAGTATACCAAAAGTGACAAAAGGGCAATTTATGACAATTTAAAAACAATTGGTTTAGTAGAATCGGGGCCCTGCTTTTCTTCAGGAACCGTTAATTTGTCAGGGCAAACATATAACTCGTGTTAATCCAGGATAACTTCCCAGTAACAAATTTCATTCAAATACGTGCAGCCGTTATCGACTTGGGTAGTAACTTACCCAAGTCACATACCATAGTCAACTCACATACCCTTATGCACACCATCACGCATACAAACACTCAGATAATAATATATCATGACTGTAGTTATTAGATTTGTTATAAAAGGTAAATCCGTAATTGGCTGCAAGTTAAGTTTGTGTTTTATTGTTTTGTTTTTTAAGGACTATGGATTTTGTTTGGTAAAAAAAGCCTATATTGTATCAATCTCAGATTACACAAAAGGTTTTCCTTTTGTTCAGTGTCAGAGCAATAAATACTATGTCTATGTCTTCCCAAAAATAAACCTATAACTTTTTATTAGACAATCCAAAGCCGCCAAGTGTTTTCAACCTTTATACATCCCTGATTTTCCAACCGGAAGTCTTCTGTTGACGTCGCAGAATCTGAAAATATTAACGCGCAACACAAAGTCGGAAAAGTCCTTTTATCCCCGTCTGCGCCTACAAAATCTCGCGTATCTCGGGAAATCGCTCGTGCGTGAGCCGAAAGCAAACAAAATACAGAAACAAAGATGTATTCTTCGAACTTACCGAGATTATCGGCACGATATAAGGGGAATACAGCGACCCAAAGCACTACCAGGAGGCCTGTTTTCCTCTTCATCTTGCGTACACGTGTATAAACTGTCAATATGATGCGTACACTTCAGTGAGCACAGTGATTTCGGTCTGAGTAAGCATCGTAGCTTCGGAGCGGAGATGGCTTATGTACTGCTGTGGGTGTTATCTGTAACAACAGAGAGTAATGATCAGCTCGTGTCAATCAATATTCAGCTTAATCTCAATTGTAAGGCCAGCGTCACGTTAGAGGTCATAGAACTTTGATACCATAGCATCTAGTCCCAAGTATATATATATATATTTTTAATTCTTATTTTTATAAAGGAGTTTTGTCGATATTCAACCATGCCACTCCCATAAATCTAATTAATAATTTAAACTATTTAAATCTAATTAATTGAGGAGCGCTTGGAGTAATAAAATAAATATCAAAACCGACTTCACAAAATTAGTAAAATATGCAATTTCGGTTACTCGGGCGGTATAATATTGTCATCAAAGTAATCAAATTTTCTAGTAATTTAAAAGCCAAACTACTGAACCCATTTTGATGAAATTTCTATGGAATCAATATGAAAGTATATTCTTTAAAATTAAAAAAAATATTTTCTAAATACGTTCTTACAGGACGGGGTTCTGAGGTAAAAAAAAAAGAAAAAAAAAATACGATTTAAAAATACCTTCCTTTTTTGAAGTCGGTTACTGATTTTTAGGCCTTACTTAAAAACGTTACTCGAGTTGATCTATGTTTTAAAATGCTCTCTCAACGTCTCGCTTACGGCAATCGTCACACGCGAAAACAAGACGGAGCATATTCAAGCGTATGTCAACTTGAGTAACGTTTTTAAGTAAGGCCCATATAGTTAAAAAAATATTAATATCGACAAAAACAAGAATAAATTGTTTTTTAAACCGTTTTATGCCATAGGTGGCAAACAAGCAGACGGGCCGCCTGATGGTAAACGATCACCGTCGCCTATGGATACCTGCAACACCAGGGGCATCACAGATACGTTGCCGACCCTTAAAGATTCTATTAACAGCCCTTTTGAAGAACCCCATATTAAAGCTACTCAGAAATGCCGCAGGGAGCTCATTCCACAAATAAAAAGACCTCAGAGAAAAGAGCTGATAATCTTCAAACGCCAGAATATATTTTTTTGAATCCATAGCTAAGAACACACTCGATCAAGTCGCCCTTCAAACAAACAAAAAAACTAATTTAAAATCTTAGGAAGGCAAGACTTAGCAGGAAAATCAGGTTATTTTTTCAGTGAATGACGATGATTATGCAATGACATTAAAAAAATCGAAAAATTACACTATTTATACATGCAGTTTGTAACTGCACATGTGCATGAGTAATACGAGATTAGGGCTTCGATTCCTGTTAGGTATTGATTATCTTGTATAAATAGTATAAGCGGATTCAATACTCGATATATAAAATTGAGTTATACTTTCCGGAGCTACCTCAGATCAGAAAAACAAGGGAGGTATGATAGGGTGTTGTGTCGGGTGCGAAGTGCGAACCCATCTAGTTTAAATCAGTCTTGATGCGACATTCAAAGTTTCAAATCGATACGACAGTAATTATGGAAATAGGTTAAAATCGATATCTAAGAGTTATTGACATAGTTTGAATGAAGCCATCGACAAACTAGTACCATCCATCCTTGATGAAGCTAATGAAATCGTTTTACAAATAAAAACAGACATATATTAACACATAATTAGATTTTTCTAGTTTAATTCTGTAACAATATCGTGACAAATTAATTGACGTATATTGTAAGGACTAGCCCAATGGCACTTTATTAATGGTACTAGCACAGTGATGCGCTTAAGCAAGCAAACTTCTGGTACACCAGTGCTAACATATAACCCATAGTTCACGCCGACCTCGTTGGTGAGCGTTGTCGTACTTGAGAGCGATGCAACACGTGGGTAAGCCCCGAGTCAAAGCTTAATTATTTCTATGACACATCATAACGCAATCAAGGGCAGTATAACTACTTTTATTTGTAGTTATTTAGAGTGCGGAAATTTTTCTAAAACTACTCGAATCAGATAGAGTTGCACCGTGATTTATTATGACGAATGCTTTTACTTTTGTTTCCTTCTCCCCTGAGGCTAAAACATGAAGTGGGTCATTCCATTCGGAGCTTTATTGCCAATAAGTTTATTTTACGCATCAACATAACAACGTTTATCATCTAAGAGCATCAGGAACCATGCATCTACGTATTCACGTGTAAAAATATACATAGATTTAGCAGAATGGTAATATTTTTACAGCTTGTAGACAAATTGTACAAATATTAAATAAATAAATATCTGGGACATTATTGCACACATGGTCATCTGACCCCAAACTAAGCAAAGCTTGTAATATGGCTGCCAGAGACTGATATACATACATATATATTTTTAAATACATACTTAAATAGATATTAACACCCAGACATAGAACAAACACAAATGTTCATCACACAAAATGTTTGTCCTAGATGGGAATCGAACCCACGCCCCCAAGCACAGAAAGTAGGATCACTACCAACTGAGCCACCGAGGCAGTCAAAATTACAAATGGTATAAAGTGTGTTATAGCAGCAACCCCAACAAAACTATAACTTTTTGTTTTTAGTAATTTCTTAATATATATTATTTGGTTTAACAATCCTTTTACTCCAAAATTCTTGTTTCCGCCCAGCGCGGAATAGCTCAAATATGGAGTGCATAAAAATAATGTTACAGTTTGTAGTCAAATTATGTAAAAGATAATAAATACACACATCATTAACCAATTAAAGTTTTTTTTTTTAATTATTGTAAGATACACTTGCGCTTGGCCGCCAACTCGCCTGATGTTAAGCGATGATGCGGCCTACGATGGATCACGCTTGCCTAGAAGTAACCGATTCACTTTTGACTTGAAAATACCCAGATTGTAACTATCGGGGAACAATTCAGGCAGCGCATTCCACATACTAGCAGTTCGCACAATAAAAGTGGACAAGGACAAGTTGGACAAGGCCTCCCTCATAGAGAGGGGTGTTGCCATAATCCCCACGCTTGGCAGGCAGCTTGGGGATCGCAGTACGTTCACCGTGTACTAATAGGACGCTGCTGCCCATCCTCCGGTGGTTCTGGTCGCAGTTTTAGGACATACCCGGGTCCCAATACTTAGTATATAAGCTAGCAATAACAAGAAAAATACTTTTTTGAAAATGTTTTTTTTTTTAATATTTTATTTATTTATTTATTTATTTATTTATTATATACACAAAACAAATTACAATCATACAAAACAATATCTTAAAAAAATAGGTTCAGACCTGGATTGTAATGCAAAAATATGTGCAAATTTAAAAACAAAATGAGAAGACATGGATGAGGTTAGTGCTTAACTTATACATGTGTAATGATGAACTACAGGAACGGGTAGACCGCACACTGACTACAAGTGTCGCAGGTGTGCATATTCTACACGAGTATGCTATGTATCTATATGTTTGGAGCAGGCAGACTCAACACAGAGGTTGAGTCTGATCGGACGGGTTTGGTATAAAGAATACCCTTAACTGTTTTTATATAACATGAAATTTTTGAGATAAAAACATCAATTTCAATCTTATCATTAATAATATCATTATACTGACGAGCCATCCTTACCAGTGGGTTGTAAAATGAAATATTATTTTTATATGTCTGTAAGGCAAAAAGATTAATTTGATTGGACCTACGCGCGCTATACTTGATATTAAAGTTTATCTGAGAAAGTAACTCAGGGGTGTCAACTAAGGAGTGAATTATTTTGTAAAGATAGATGAAATCAATATTAATCAATATTTGGTTTAACGTTAATTCTTTTACTCGAAATTTCTTGTTGCCGACCATCGCGGCGTGGCTCAAATATAGATAGGGTAAGTATATAAAAAATATGTATAATGTAGTTATTTGTACTTGTTCCGTTTGTTACTTAGGCCAATGAATCCAACGACCATTAGCGAAATACAAACAAGCTACCCCATAAACAATCAACCATTATGTAGACAAGCATTACTTTAAAATGCAAATGAAGTAGAACGCGAAGACATTATCTCATGCAGTTGCAAGATTTATTACTCGTGATGAGTTGCAGTGCACGGACGATTTTTATTGTATGCTTATTAATGTGTATATGCCCGCTGTATCTGGCTGCAAGAAATTAAAAAAACAAACACGAGTATTCATGCGGTATTGAAATCTTTCACCCATTTGGACAAAGGCTCCTGTAACATTTTCACCACGTAACAAAACACGAAATCAACGTATTATTTTGTTAACGAGTGCTTAAATAATACTGGTTTATGCGGAGAGTGTACTAAGCTGAAAGGAGTCCATAATACCCGTCATTATAAATAACTTTTACCAAGAGAGCAACTTTGAAATCGCGTAAAAATATCAGCTGTTTCGATAATGGCCATTCACACTCGACAAAATGTATGGAACGGCTGATTTCTTTTAGCGATTTTAGGGTTGGTTCTATAGTAAAAGTTTTGTCATAATGATGGGTATTATGGCCCCCGGTTCGGCTTACAACACCCTTTCTGCGTAACCCTGTATTTTACCTGAAAAAACTCGGGTATTTGACCCGATTAAATCCAATCAAAAGAAGCTCAAACTCAAGGAATTATTACACTTAGTGACGCGCATGGGCACAGGACGCAGAGGTGAGGAGAGAAGGAAATTATGGCGCGTGATGGCTGGCCCTTTTCCCGCTAGATGGCTTTGTCAGTGTGATTCACACCATTGATATGTTCCACTATTAATCTCGTTGGTTCATGTTTAGATCAGTTCGATTATTCAAAATTATTGTATTGTGATCCAAATTACAAGTACTTACGTTAAAATTAGAAGTAGATACGTTAACTTCCAAGATTTTATCAAATTGTTACAAGTAAAACTTATAAAAGCTTGAAAGGAGTGAAACTGCTCACGCAGCTAGTTTTGTGTTAATGAACCTGTAACCTGATTTCAAGTGTGTCTTTTGCGCCAGTGCCAGACTCGTTGACGCGGACTGTCATATTTGGCACCAATCTTTATTGAGTTAAACTTGCGAAGTGTAACCACGGCCTTAATTGTAATACAGTGAGGTCCTTAGGGTTACATTATTAACCTTTATTAGCGAAATGTAATGTGAACAAACATGTAATTAGGAAAAAATACAACTTATGTTATGTCACCAAAAACTAGCTATCTCATGCACCAGTGCCAGACACGTTGACGCTAACTGACACATTTGGCGCCAATATTTATTGAGTTAGACTTGCGTGGTGTAACCACGGCCTTAATAATTTTAATACAGTGGGGTGCTTACGAGTAAAGTTTTAACCTTAATTTATTTAGCGAAAACTAATTAATGTAAACAAATTTATAATTAGGAAAAAATACTACTTATTATCTGTCACCTAAAATCAGCTTTTCCAATATTCCATCGATTTTTTTAGGAAAGATATGGATGGAACACTAGTATTTTTTTCGAATTCAACGTTTGTCCTATTAAAGTTGTTCATATTGACGAGTACAAGTATTCTCTTTGGGCTTGGAAATTCTAAGGAATCAACAGCGCCTTACAGTGCCGTACAGCGAATTCTGGGTGACACTCCGAATTATATGCAAAAGCGTGGCATTTACCATCAGACATGCGACTTGCTCCACTTGTTATTCAATCGTATAAAAGATCCTGTCTGAGAAGCCCAGCTTGGTGGTGTGTTCACGTCAAATAATAGCGTTCCTAATGTAAATAAATTCTTCTACGATTCTAATTTCCAAAATGTTCTGAGAATTTATGGGCTTTTAAAAGCATATCACAAAAAGTTCCAAGGAAAACTCCAGGGTTTTCGTAGTAACGAAAATACGGGATAGGGTAAGTTGATCAAATTTGTATATCTACGTTGTTAGCTCTATATCCAGGCTTGAGCTAACAACCGCTTCTGAAAATTTTACGATTTTGTTATGATAGGCATTTAGGTCGCACTTTTATAAACTAGGGGTACATTTAGCAAGTTTCTCGCTTAAAAATATTATAAATCTTACAAGGGTATTTCATACTTTTGGCACATAATACCTATTTTTAAGAGCGATGGTGGCTGAGCCGTTCCGTATGCCCTTTACAATCTGACGGTTTCCGGTTCGATCCTCGGAACTGCGCACCAATGTCTTATTTGGTACCTAAATAAATTATGAAAAGTTTCGATGCCAACGCCGCTCCTGAAGTCGGTTACAAATTATGTACCAAACCTAAATTTGATTTAGTAAACCTATTCATGCAATCATATGACATTTATGAGACGTGTATTCTAACACTTATTTATATCATTATTTCCTTTTTTTTATTCTCACATTACATTTCGCTATCTTCAATTTATGATGTAATAATAAACCACCTATAATGACCATCTCTGATCTTAGAGGAATCTATCAACACCTCATTTGTCATAAATATGTTACCGGATTGTTTTTTTTTTTTTTATTGTCTTAATCAAAAACTGACCATGACCATAAATATAGCTGATCACCGAAAACAAAATCAAAATAAATATCTGGGACATTATTGCACACACGGTCATGTGAACCCAAACTAAAATGTACTCAATCAAAGTTAAGAAAGTTATAAGCATTTTAATGTCTTGCTAGATAGAGAGCACTAAATATTTACTAATTACGTCACTTGTAAGTAGGTCATCATCATCATCAGCCAGAAGACGTCCACTGCTGAACATAGGCTTCCCCTTTTAACCTCCACACTGAACGACATCCTGCCATCTGCATCCACTGGATGCCCGCGACTCCCACAATGTCGTCGGTCCATATAGTGGGAGGCCTACCTACGCTGCGTCTTCCGGTTCGCAGTCTCCACTCAAGAACCTTTCTTCCCCATCGGTTATCAGTTCTTCGAGCAATGTGGCCTGCCCATTGCCACTTCAACTTGCAGATTTTAATAGCTATGTCGGTGACCCTGGTTCTTTGGCGAATATGTTCCGAATTTTATCGCGTAAAGAAACTCCGAGCATAGCTCTCTCCATTGCCCGTTGTGTGACTCTGAGTTTTTCCAAAAGACCAACAGTTAAGGACCACGTCTCAGTACCATAATTATGTCATCACTGGCAACACACACTGGTCAAAGACCTTTGTCTTTAGGCACTGTGGTATCTTGGACGAGAAGATTTCACGCAATTTCCCGAACGCTGCCCATCCGAGTTGGATTCTTCGGGCGACCTCTTTGTCTAAGTTGGACTTACCTAACTTAACAATCTGTCCAAGATAGGTGTAATGATCAACAACTTCGAGAGTATCGTTCCCAACATTGACCGGCATGGGTACAACATGGACATTGTACGTGATTTTTGTCTTATCCATGTTCATTTTAAGACCCACCTGTTGGGAAAGGCTACTGAGGTGTACTAGGTTGTAAGTAGGTACGTCATGCAAACTCTATACTGACACTCGTTTTCTAGGAAACAAAGCAGCATCCCTTCTTAAGGTGAAACGTTTCACTTTGGCGGGAAATTCAAATTTCAAACAGTTTTTTTGTCCTTGTAGCTAGGACGGGTAATTATTGTGAAATGGCATAGTGTTTGCGAAAATTGTTGGTCGTTCTTTACATTATCATGCACAGCTATTAATCAGTTACTCACCATATTACTTACATTTGGCAATAAACCGTTTGAAACAGCAAAAATTTGTTTATTGACAAATGTATGTAATAATGTGCATTAGAGATAAATAGCTTTACGCGAGTTTGTAGAGAATAATAATCAATTTTCGCAAACATGATCATTTACAATAATTACTCGGCCTAGCTACAAGAACAAAAAAACTGTATGAAATTTGAGTTTCCCGCCAAAGTGAAACGTTTCACTTTAATCCGAAAAAACTTGAAACAATCTCAGAACTTTATTAGCCAACTAGCTACGCACCTGTGTGGTAATGAAAAATTGTGATGATGATGATGACTAAAAGTAATATATGTGTTAATCCGGGACATAAGCTATCTATATTCTAAATTTCATCCAAATCCGTTCAGCCATTTCAGCGTGAAGGAGTAACAAACATACACACACACAAATTTTCGCATATATAATACTAGTGAGATTAGTGTGTTCCTGCGCTCAAATGTAACAAAACAAATTAACTAAACATGTTTAGCTAACATTGAGCTTATTATGGACTTCCGTTACTTATTCGGATTGTGTCCGGGATGGCGTTCCATTTACTTCCTCGCACCACGCACGTGAAAGAAAAAAGGGCATGCAATCCGAATCACGAACGGACAACCATTATAAGCCTGATGTTAGCTTAACATGTTTATTATTTTGTTTTGTTAGATTTTGGGCACGGGAGACCGGTTTAAAAAAGCAAATGAATCTTCGAAACGCTGCTAGTATGTAGATATAACAAGATTGAGCCAAGCCTGAGTACAAAGAAATGTCAATATCAGAAGAAAAAAATTAATAACCAATCGTGAATTTACGAAAAGTCCCACTTCGCATAAAGATATCGAGCAATTGACACGGTTTTTGCGAAAATTCGGGTTTCTTTACGAACTCCGAAAAGGCAAGAAAAGTTTTTCGTTTATATTTGACATTTGGCTGAGAATGGCGGGGTTTCGACTTTTGGTATTTTTGATAGTTTTCTTTATATTTGTATGTAATAATCACACTTCACACTATAATCACACTAATATCATTTAATATGTGAAATTTTGGATGGATGGATGGATGGATGGATGTTTGTTACTCAATCACGCAGAAACGACTGAATGGATTTGGATGAAATTTGGAATATACATAGCCATGTGACCCAGGTATGTCCTAAAACTGCGACCAGAACCACCGGAGGATGGGCAACAGCGTCCTAATAGTACACGGTGAACGTACTGCGATCCCCAAGCCGCCTGCCAAGCGTGGGTATTGTGGCAACACCCCTCTCTATGAGGGAGGCCTTGTCCAACAGTGGACGTAAATTGGCTGATGATGTGATGTGATGGCCTGGATTAACACATAAGCTACTTTTCATCATCATCAGCACTGATTTTTATCACCACGCGGATGAAACCGCGGGGCACAGCTAGTGTAAGATATAAGCTTTTTAAATTAATATTAACCGAGTGGTCGACTCTGACGTGTGTTTGGAAAGAGATGATGGAGCCCTTTGCTCATAACTTTTGCAGTTTGCAGCAAATAATCGAACTATACTTGGTATAGCATTTTAGTGTGAGAAATAGTCGCACATTTTCATGGAACATAAATATTTGTTCTCTAAGTAAGTGTATACAAAACGATAGCGTAAACAGGAAAGATGATAAAATATTTCCTATATGAATTCGGCATTGTTCAGTTTTCTTTTTTGTAACAAATCTTCCAAAACAATAGACTAGTCGCAGAATAAAGGATATATTTAACCAGTAAATCTTTCCTCCCCAGCCTACTCAAAGTCCTTGATGAAAAAACATTAACATAAATAATTTATATTGTCAACGAATATATTTTGTCTCAGAAAAAGCGAGACGCAATAATGATAAAGATAGAGTATCCGAAAGTATTTTAACAGCAAGATATTTGTTATTATTTAGATCCTTAAAATACGAGGAAAAACTTTATCTATAACTTTTTGTTTCTTAAGTTTGGCCAATATCCAGTCTAGTTTCCTTTGTTTAGCGTTCTCACATCTATTTTTTTTTTTAATAAAATGTTTGTCCTCTTTTGAAAATGTGCTTCGGTCATTTTATGACTTTAATTTTACAAAATGACGTCGTGAACTTTGGTAAAGTCCGTACGCAGTGTTTCAAAATTATTTTTTAATACGAACTGCACAGGAATGGAATGCGTTCCCTGTCTCTTCAAGACAAGAGTGAATAGGCACCTCATGGGCAAGCGTGCCTCATCTTAGACCGCATCGTCGCTTACCACCAGATGAGTTGTAGGCAAACGCTAGCCCATTTCATCATAAAAAAATATATAAATACTTAGAAAAAAAATATGTTTAACTATTTTTTATAATGACCACAAAAAATGGGATAAGCATACTCATTTATTCTGGTCATTTATATAAAAATATGTTTTAAATATTATAGTCGTAAGCAAATTTATCAAAAGTAGACAGTGTGTTTACCTATATAAAAAACCGACTTCATAAAAATGACAGACCTGGACTAAATTGCATTGCTTGCGCACATCATGTCTTTTAACCGACTTCCAAAAAGAAGGAGGTTCTCAATTCAACTGTATATTTATACCTATTTTTTTTCTGTTTGTTACTTCATAACTTTCGACTGGGTGACCCGATTTTGATGTTTTTTTTATTTATTTCAAAGCTTCAATTCAATTTGGTCCAGTTCTGACATTTTTATGAAGTCTGTTTTTATATTATTATTCACGTATTTATTTATCTTCTTTAATCAAAGTTTGTTTACAATATTTATATAAAAACAAAATATTACATAAAAACTTAACTTTTGGGGTGTAAGGGAGCACAAACCACCTCTTGCTCTAAGTCAACCTCACCTGCACGTGGTACATCCTGCTGAACAACGAACGAGGCTCTGGCGAACCGATAAGTGGCGGTATAACCATTTCCAACAAAACATAGCTGACATACCACAGATCAGGGATGGGGAGCAGCATTCCTGATGCGAAGCTACGTTCTGCGATCGCCAACACGTCTGCCCAGCGTGGCGATTATGGGCATCACCTCCAATGCATAGTACAACCAAAAAACGGCCCCTAGTTCCCGGTAGCCTCGCTATTCCTGGCCAAGGTGGTGGCCATGGTAACGGCGGGGTGGGGGGTGCTAAGAATCCCCGGGTTACCGCAAGCCACCCAAAATCAAAACCACTGACCCTGGCTTCGTACAACGGACGATCGATGAGGACTGATGATAGGATGGTAGCACTCGAGGTTGAGTTGTCAAAGATTAGGTGGGACATCTTGGGGCTATGTGAAGTCCGAAGACAGGGGACAGCAGGATGTCTTTCAGTGTGGAGGTTAAAGGGGGAGGCCTATGTTCAGCAGTGGACGTCTTCTGGCTGATGATGATGATGATGGTATTGATAGTCGGATGTCAAATCCAGTAATACCTTTCATCCTAGACCATTGTACAATTTTGTTTTCCTTCAGCGTCGATCTAACCAAGGACGGAATACATTACCCGAGTGTGTATAATATAGATGACCTATCATTCATTTACTTTTCACTTGAGTTTTGGCACACGATCAGAAATTTGTGATCTGTGAGTAGGTACATTAAGGGTTGATGTTAATATAATAACTATGATACAGTTTAAACCTCTGACAGCTACAATAGAGCTGACTGAGCTGACAGCTCGTTTTTCTATCGGACTGCCAGAGCGGGCACGAAAAGTCGACACCGCTTTATGGTTGATTTTCCAAAAACCCGTACGAAGCGCTTTGATTGCACTTTTATTATGCGAACTGCTAGTCTGTGGAATGCGCTACCTGACTGGGTGTTCCCCGGTAGTTTCAATCTGGGTGTCTTCAAATCACGAGTAAATGGGTTTCCTCTAGGCAAGCGTGCTCCATCGTAGACCGCATCATCGCTTAACATCAGGCGAGCTAGCGGCCAAACGCAAGCCTATTTTCAATTAAAAAAACCTTGTAAAAAGTGAATGAAAACATTATTTTTCGATATGCAACAAAAGATACCTTTTTTAGTTGGCAATATAATTATAATTACGTATGCCCTTGATTATGTGAAACTAGAAAGATGACAATATAAAACAAATAAACCGACTAAGTGCGAGTTGGACTTGCACACAAAATACAAAAAGTAGTGCAAAAAGACAACGTCACGCCCAGGCGGTCACCCATCCGAGTTCCGATCTCGGCCGACGTTGCTTAACTTGATGATAAACCGAAATTTGTCATCGACTCGTACTTGGCCATTACATTTTTTATGGTATGGTTCTGAGTGACGAGACAGTCGAAGTCGCTCGCCTGATGGCTCTTCACGCTTGCCCATAACAGCTCAACGCCACTCAGAATTTTGAACTTCAACAGTTCAAAACCCTGGATGGCAATGCACTGCGCTCGTCACCCCGAGATATAAGATGTCAAATCTCTGTGTGCCCTGTATTTTTTTTATTATTATTTTATTTAAGAGTGTGCACTAAATCATGCCAAGTTTGATGCTCGTACGTATTACCGTTTTACAGTTTAGCGAGGACAGTTAAGGTTTCAATATTTTACAATCAAAATTTGCATGAAAATTAGGCTGTTAATTTGTTGAGCTACCCAGAGAGTTCATTCATCTCAGTGTTCATTAAATACCGTAACCCTTCCTGTAATACTTCTATAAACAAAGCGCGGATATACAAAATAAACAAAACAATGGGAACTGTTTAAATTAAATTCACCATTTCTGTAAAGGAATCATTTATAAGGCGTCTAACATTAAAACGCTTGTTATGAAAGACCTGAGGCTGGTGTGATGGTTTTCATTTGTTGTGTAAGAAATAAAATGTAAAGGTCTATGACATTCAAAGGGAAATATAAACAAAAGAAGTTAACTTGTATTATTTTTGTAACACGAAAAAAATAAACGTTATCATGTCAATGAGGTCCAGTAAGAAAGTATTTATTAATGTAGTTAGTTACAAAGCGTCCAGATAGCTTTTTTTAGGGTGCCCGCACATTTGGGCACAGGGTGCCCAAAGTGTGTTATCGAGACGCTTTGACTAAGTTTACGCGGTTTTTAACCGACTTCCAAAAAGGAGGAGATTCTCAGTTTTTTTTAAATGTTTCTTACCTTAGAAGTTTCGACTGGATGAACCGATTTTGATGACTCTTTTTTTATTTGAAAGCTGTTTCTTCCCGCATGGTCCCATTCCAATTTGGTCCAGTTCTGTAATTTTTATGAAACCGTATTTTTTTATTGATATTTATCTTAGTTCCTGACCAGTTGGTTCAGTGGCCATTTTTGTCATCATCATCATCATTTCAGCCACAAGGCGTCCACTGCTGGACATAGGCCTCACCCATCGATTTCCAAAAAGGACGGTTGGAAGCGGCCTGCATCGAGCGTTTTCCTGCGGTCTCTGTTAGGTCGTCTGTCCATCTTGTGGGTGGACGTCCTACGCTGCGCACCTTTTTTGTAAATCTCAAATATCACTTAGCGGACACCTTGTCAGAGAAATTACAAATGTTAGCTATAAATTCTGCAGTAAAGTAATTAATATCACACTTTGTAAAAGCTTAATCCACTTGAGATAATATTCTCGTGTAAACTTCTTTAGACCGTTTTTGCTACCTTAATAATAGAAAGTGCGTTAGTAAAATAAAGACAGAGAGAATGCGTGTAATGTGTTAGTTGAGATCAGTTAAAGCTCAGCCATCGAGGCTATTAAAAGTTATGTTTTTTTTTTTGGTGAACAAAAATCATGGAACTCGCGTCATCGTCACGCTGTCACAGAATACCTACACAATACCGTGTATTTTAAAACAGCGCCATCTCTTGTAGAATAGGTGAATTACTATAAGTTATCACTTCTGACGTGCAGTCCTATGACTGATGTTTTTTTTTTGTAATCATATTTCCTGTCCGACAGAGCTGCCTGCCGCAACTTGTCATAATCAAAGATTTATGTTATTATTCACAAATTACATATTAGCTGATACCTAAAATGTAATGCAAACTAGAATCCCAATTCCTACGGTAAAAACCTGAGAATTTGCATACCTCATCGGGGTATATTATGGCATAGTTATGCCACAAATTGATGGTTACATAGCTTACTGCTGATTACTTTTTATACAGAGTACGTGACATTACCTACTTTAAAAATTATGAAATTTATACACATTATTGCAGTCGACTGTATTTCCCCAAGCAAACTGCAAAAAGAGAAGAGCCCTTCCATTACACAAATCGTAAAACAAAATCATTTACTTTTAAAATGAATACACTCTGCAAAGCAACGCATAATTGCAGTGGATGTTCGTCAAATTTTCTTCGAAAAGGAAAATCTTCGTAATGCCATACATGTAGTTAGTACCTACGTAGGCAAACGCTCTTTGAGAAATTGCAACGGGGTGCCCTGTATTGTTCCGCCAGCATTGCGCATTTAAAGTTCCTGAAAGTTTTGAAGAACAAGATCGTGCGGGCTTTACCTATTCAAAACGGCTTAGAATGCTTGTTTCAATCTTCTTTAAATATAATTATCTTCTCTTTAAAGTTATTTTCTCCGTTCTGTCTAATTATAATACACTAGCCGTCCGCCCCGGCTTCGCACGAGTGTAAGCTCGGCCTTCGGCCTCGCTACAAAATATAATATAGCCTATGTCACCCGGGGATAGTGTAGCTTCCCAACAGTGAAAGAATTTTTCAAATCGGTTCAGTAGTTTCGGAGCCTATTCATTACAAACATACAAACATACAAAAATAGGTACAAATCTTTCCTCTTTATAATATTAGTGTAGATTACTTTTACAAGACTGTTATAAAAGGATTGTTTTAAAGGGTTCCGTACCCAAAGGGTGTAAACGGGACCCTATTACTAAGCCTACGCTGTCTGTCTGTCCGTCTGTCTGTCTGTCCGTCCGTCCTGCCTTTTAACGGGCTGTATATTTCGAACCGTAATAGACAACCAGTTGAAATTTTCACAGAATATAAATATTAGGGCCGATTAACTAAGAAATAATAATGAAATCAAAAAGTAAAAACTGAAGGACTGCGTAATTACCTACTAAGTTTGAAATCGGTTTTTAAATTGATAATTATAATTCATACTCTATTCTGCCAGTATAAGAAGTTGAGTAGGTCCGCACATTGCCCTCGTCGTTATATCTTACCTATTAGATTAACATAATATATATTTTGGTGGTAGGGATATAACCCGCAGCTATCACAAAAAGGTTCAAATATTCAGGTCAAATTTGTACGATGAAAGTCATAATAATTAAAAAATAACATTCAAATTTTAGTAGAGAAGGTTGGCAAATACCTACCTACCACCTGCTTCAGAGTAATAAAAACTTAAGTCCGACGCAGAACTGCAAGACCTCTGGACACTAAGTGACTAGGTACATAGGTAGGTACCTACCTACTACTTTTAAAGAGCGTGTAAAGCAATTTTATCTGTCGCTGTTGCCACCTTGTTGACGCTGTCATTGTGTTTAATTATCTTTTTATATTTATCTATGTTATACTTTGATATATTAGTATACCTATTATCTTAATTGTAAGTAATTTAAGTATTAGTATGTATCACTATTTAGTTTATAGGTTTTTTTATTTTATTATTATTATTAGAATGTACGGTTGATTTATTTATCACACTATTCAATATTGCACGCTCGCCTTCTAGGTACCTACCTCCTTTATAAATCCTCTCCATCCTAAGGTTGCCTGGAAGATCGCTCTTAGCGATAAGGCCACCGATTGTTGCACAAGTAGTTGTTTTATCTTGTCTTGTGTATGTATTTGTAGTGTGAACAATAAAGAGTTTATCTATTTATCTATCTACTATGTAGGTACCTACATATTGAAAGTTTTGATTAAACATCATTGGCGGTAGGTACTTGTAAATAATAAAATGTTATACCAATTCTACAGACATCCGTCATTTAGTCTACCTGTGACTATGGTCACAGGTAGACTAAATGACGGACACTTCAAAGTGTTCGAAACGTCGGGAATTAAAATAATACACGCGATGAAATCCGTTAAAAGTGTCAATCGGGAAAACCTAAATAAATAATAATAGGTACCTAAGCATTGTAAAATATGTTACAGTAAGTGTAGAGTTGGTAATATGAGGCTGTGAAGAGACAGTGTGAGACATTAGCAGCTGAGATAATAATTGATATTTCGTAAAGAAATCAAGTTGACAATTACCTTTGTAATCCTAAACACTAACATCAAGAAAGTTTTGATTAAACATCATTGGCGATATTGTAAATAGTAAAATGTTATAGGTACCAATTCTATAGACATCCATCATAATTTAGTCTACCTGTGACCATAGACACTCAAAGTGTTCGAAACGTCAGGAATTAAATATTAAAATAATGTGTAAAATACACGCGAAAACCTAAATAAGAAAAAAACATACCTAATATTATAAGCATTGTAAAATATGTTACAATAGGTGAAGTAGGTGGTAATGTGAGGCTGTGAAGAGTCTGTATGTGAGACATTAGTAGCTCTTAGAGATAATAATTGTTATTTCATTATAGAAATCAAGTTGACAATTACCTTTGTAATCCAATAACTAATCACTAATCAGCCCAAGACACGAATTAAATCCATTTAACAATTGCACGTTAAATTCTCTCGCAACACACGACACTATCACAAAACAAAATTCGTCCATTTTAATCTACACATTGTCACTTTCAAAAATTGAATTTTATTTTCTTCTCATGTTCAGTTTTCAGCCAGCACGTTTACGCGCGAAACACATTGGAATAAAGCGCGCTCTACACGGGCGAACGCTGCAGTGACGCGAGCACGACTGCCTTCATTCAGATCACTCTGTGTACCTACAGATTCCCGCCCTGCGCACACCCGCTACTAAGGTTTGCAATATTTTCATAATACCAGTTTCATTGGTAACTGATCACAGTAAAATTCTTATTAAAGAAAATCATGGAAACTATAAATAATTTTGTTAAGTATAGAGTTTCAGTGATGTGTGGATATAGCTATTAAAATCTGCAAGTTGAAGTGGCAATGGGCAGGCCACATCGCTCGAAGAACTGTTAACCGATGGGGAAGAAAGGTTCTTGAGTGGAGACTGCGAACCGGAAAACGCAGCGTAGGTAGGCCTCCCACTAGATGGACCGACGACATTGTGAGAGCCGTGGGCATCCAGTGGATGTAAATGTCGTTCAGTGTGTAGGATAAAGGGGGAGGCCTATGTTCAGCAGTGGACGTCTTCTGGCTGATGATGATGTGTGGATTAAAATTGTTACAATTGAACGATGCACGCATGTTATGAGTTATCAGGAATTGCGTAATTTTTTAAGTTATTAATTTGATTTAATATTTTTCAGATTGCACAACGACGAAACATTTTTCGTCGTTGTTTCGTCATTACGATGTAGGTATAAGTTAAGTAACAATATTAATAATTTTAGTTTAAAAAAAAACTAGGCTTCACTTTTTTATCTATCTAACAAGAAAAAGCCAACAATGGTAATATATTATTGGGAACCAACAAAATTTGCTGAAAAAAAACCGCGGAAATTTACTGAAAATCGATTGACATCACTAAATTTATTTCCGGGGTTCATTTAAATATTTTGCTGAACGGTAAGTTTTTACGTTTACGCAGTTTTGTGTAGGCTGAAAATACTAATGAAAATAATATTCCTCCTTTCTTATTACGCACTCGAAAATACACAATTGAAAATAATACAAAGAGGAGACGTGTTTTTTTTTCCACGTTGGCAACAAAACTCCAGACACATTTTAATAGGCCCAAAAAAAAGCATGTGACATAACTTCGTTAGCCTCAATTTATTAGATAGATAAATATCTATATTTACGCAACCAAGCATGACTCGAATGTTTTCGTACATAATCTCTCGAATGGATTAAATTTTCCTGTGTAAAACCTTTGGTAGGGGTTCGCGGTCGATCATCACATCGACAATACCTCCCCAGCGTGATTAATTTAAATGACTCCATCTGCATAATCTCTTGAGACACGTGATCGGTGTGTATGTGTGAGGTATTTAGACTAAATACTTTTTTTTACTTTGGTGCAGGTACTGCTTATGAATCCCCTAACGTTTTGCCATTTATTTAAATTTCTAGTTAGTACTGTAGACGAGATTTAATTTAAGTAATATGTACATTATTGAAATGCTTTGAATATTATGACATTAATTATTATAATAAATAATACACTGTATTAAAAAAATACAGATGAAGAGGTGCGGTATGGCCAAGGCATTAGCCTACCCGATGGGCAAAAAAAATATTTGCGCGGGTAGTTTGCTTTTCTACGTTACTTCGTGGCTATTACATATTAGTTTTTTTTCCTAATGGCTAGTCCTCTAAATACAGTTTTGGGGACATCGTGAAAATATGTTGCCGCATTGCATTAACTTGTGTATTTTCGAGTGTTTATGTGTAACATGGTGAACTGTTATTCAACTTATTCACCACCCACATACACACACACACACCCACACACAAACGCGTACACATTCACAAGCACGCACGCATCGCCTTTTACACATTTAGAAGAAGACTATCTATAACTACCTGCTTACTAAAACTAAGATTTACGCCTTCCTAGTGAAAAATAATATGTACACAAGCACCTATAATATTTCTATAACAGCTTGGGTTAGCTGTTACGTAGTTAAATTTGAGTAGTTGCTAGTTTGTATACTTGCGGTCTATAATTGAGTCGACACCACTTCTCTCGAGTGATTAGTTCTAACAACTCCGCGCAATACGAGTTATTTCGAGAAATGCATGGCTAATGAACAAAGTTTCGTCACCTCGCAAAACCTATATAGCTTAAACTAAGTAATTGGGTTCACGGTACAAAAGCATCGATATGTATTATTTATGAAGGTTACACAGAACGGTGTTTTCTAAATCACACGAAGGTCGTCAACAAGAACAACTTTTACAAAAGGACCAGCCCAGAAACCGCGGATGGGTATCAAATGAAAGGGTATGCTGAGAATAATACGAAAAGCATGTTCGAATATTTTTTTTGTAAATAATTTTATTTTCGATTTTGTAGCCATACTAGCTGTAACCGCGACTGCGTCCGCGATTTCTTCAAAAAAAATTGCCTATGTCTGTCCTCATGATACATACTATTACCGCCCAAAATGTTATCGAGATCGGTTAAGCCGTTTAGCTGTGATTATGTAGCAAACAGATAGAGAGACAGACAGAATTATAATATTCGTTCGCATTAGTTCGCATTTATAATATTAGTTTGGATTTAAGATCAGGTAAGCGATGTATAATTTTAAAGCTTTAAATTTATATGACTACGTGTTTACATAGTTTGTTAGTGAAGCTAATAAAAACTAAATAGTGAAGATAATATAATATAAAGTTAAAAAGTTGAGATAGATCTAGCTGTGTCTGGTGAAAATCAGTTCTAAAGTACGAGTTACTTAGATAGCTATACTTTGTACCATTCAGTTACAATGTAAGGCACCCAGAGCTAGTTTCGCAGAGGCATGTATTACCTATCAGCACGTCCTTAAACGAATAAAGAAATGGGACACGTATTAAGTCTGTTTTGCCATTTAACCTCTTGCCAGAAAGCGAGTGGTTTTTTTTACTTAGTCATTGCCATAATATTATGCCTTTTTTTATTTTTACCTCATGTTTATGGCATTGTTATTTACATTTGACATGATCTAATTCCCTCCTGCTCATTTTTATTTCGAACTGCCAGAGCGGGCACGAAAAATCGACACCGCTTTATGGTTGATACTTCGAAAACCCGTACGAAGTGCTTTGATTCCACTTTTATTATGCGAGCTGCTAGTCAGTTGAGTGCACTACCTGAACAGGTGTTCCCCGGCAGTTACAATCTGGGTGTCTTCAAATCACGAGTGAATTGGTTTCTTCTCGGTAAGCGTGCTACATCGTAGACCGCATCATCGCTTAACATCATTAAAAAAAACAGGTACTCTAGTAACATTTGCTGGTGACTGAAGAGTCTAATATAGGCCATATAACCACAGTGTGCTGTGCAGCTGCTATTGACTCTCTATTGGCAATATGAAAGCACAGTATAGTTACTCAAACTGTGGTGCGTGCACAACTTAGTTCCCAGTTGGACGTCATTAGTGTCAGAACAAGTTCGCTGTTTTAGTGCATTTATGAGTGCGCATGACGCGTCTATAACCAAATAAAACGTCGTAGAGTGCTTCCTCATGAAAGAAGTCCCCCAGACGCAGCACTGTCATCGCATATCAATCACTATCAGTATCATTTCTCGAGCAGCATATAACTTTAGGCATCGTACAAGACTCAATTAATAAAAATCATAATTGGCAACTTGAAAATTTAGTTCCGCTGTTTTCCGTAGGACTTCTTTCATAAAAAAACATAATAAGATAGATGGATTTTTTTATTCATATTTTTTGGGACTTTTATAGTTAAGCTCCATGGCAGTCCCATGGATATAGATTAAGTTATAGTGCGTTAAATTCAACGCCAACTGGAATGACAAGACAAGGCACGGTGTACAAACAGCCAAGGAAACGTCAACATTGCTCGGTTTACTCACAGAAAAGAGAAGTAAATAGAACGGAAAGGAGAAGGAAAAACTGTCGCTTGTCATTCTGACAGAACCTTGATTGAACATTATTATTTAGATCAATGCGTTGAACTCCGCGTTAAAGTTGCTAACTGATTTCGAATGACTGACGTTTCGTTTATATGGGTGCACCTGGCTTCAACAAAAGTTATATGATTATTTACGGGATATTTACCGTGGTAAGGTTGTGGAAGGAGCTCCCGATATTTCGGCGCAGTTACATGCACCATGTTCACGGGAAGACTGAAGAATGCGGGTGGTTGGTGAAAAAGTTCAAAGTTAGGTACAGACAAAACGATCTACCCTCTTTCTTAGTCTTTTGCTACGGTTATCACTGGAACTAGAACTCGAACCTAAGTTTCGACAAAACACACTCACTGTATCACTGCGTATAATATCCCGTAAATAATCATATAACTTTAGTGAACAACCGTGATAGTTAAAAACATTGGCTTCAACAAATTTCTTACTATAATGCCTTGACAGTCGTTCTAATTTAAACATTTTTTTTTCTGTGGGTTTACCGCTGTTTTAAAATTGTTTCCCCCATCGCGCCCTGCCGTGTCGCTACCCTAGTCGTGGGCTTTATTCGTCCATGGTTAGTTGATACTAGCTATAGACGAATAAAGCCCGAGACTAGGGACAGTGCTCGATTGCAATTTGCAATCTAATCCAAATGGAAACATAACTATAGACTCCGATGTTTATCTGATGCCCCAAATTGTATCCACTATACTATATTATTGCCAAAAAGAGGGTTGTTATAAATTGTACGTGTGTATCTGTGTCTGGTTGTAGTATTGTAGCTCCCAAAGTGCTGAACCAATTTTGATATAGTTTTTTGTTTGACGCGTGTCTTGATAGAGAGTGTTCTTCGCTAAGATTCATGAAAAAATGTTCAGCCGTTTGAAGATAATCAGATCTTTTATTGGGTGTGCTTTGGATTCTATACCGGGCACTCACGCTAATTAGCAACTTTGCTATTTTGTACAACAAATAGCTATTATCTATGTATATAATTAAGTTCTGGACAAAGTAATTAATTAGCCATTATACATAATAGCTAGACGTTATGTATAATCACTAGGTTACGTAGATAAAGTGAAAATCTAGAGCTTATTCAAATTAATAGTTAAAGTAATAAATATATTATATGTACTCCCACTCCCTTCCCCTCCCTCTCCATTAAGCCGCTGAAGCTGCAAGACGCTACAAAAGCCGCAATTGAAGGAACAAATATCCATATAAGTTGCATAAAATCTTTCTCTCTTTAAAAGTTATTTAATGTTTCAGTTTTTATGAGTTTTGGTTATTGTAATGTTCATAGGGTTTCAGCAGTGGAGTCAGTGGGGGGGTGGCAGAAGTTCGCTCCGACTGATTAAGGTAGGGACCAAAACGCTTTACCTACCACCAGCAAGATACGAAACCATTTTGTTTCCTATACTAATGTGGTCAAAGTAAACTCGCTGTAGAACGTTTTTCCCTGACTTGGAAGGCTTGTTAAATGCATTCTTATTCAGATAATCAATTTTCTACAAGGTATATAATTCGGGAAACCACGGGGCGCAGCTAATCTCTCGTATTTCCAATATTTTTTCTGTGTTTAATTTTATAAATCATATCACGTTGTCAAAACAAAGAGCCGTTTGGTTTAATCAATAGGTAGTTGTTGACCTCTGCAACTTCCATACATTGTGCTATCATCATACGATACAGGCTGATCCAGTGCGTCACAGCGGTACTTGTTCGTTTGTGGCTGAATGGCTAATAGTTTATAAAATTAATTATGTAACTATGTACACAGTTCCTTACCTAATCCTTTGTTCAATATGTTATTTCCTGCACATGTTGTACAAACTGCAAGCTGTACTCCATTCTACACATACTAATTAAATGCCACAGCTATCTCCCACATTCTAACTACCCGGGCGGTTTGCTTCCCTCCTGCATGGCTAATAAGCTAGAATGATATCTGCAATTTCCAGACAAATTTTGTCGTTAGCTGTTGCAATGCTTTTGAAACTTTATTTTTGAAATGGAAACTTCTTTAGACGCATTGATAATTTTTTAGGTGAACAAAAATCATGGAACTCGCGATGTGGTCACGCTGTACCGTATATTTTAAAACTGCGCCATCTCTTGTAGAATACGTGAATTACTACTTAAGTTTTCACTTCTGACGTGCAGTCCTATGACGATGTGTTTTTTTATTTTATCTTTATGTATAGGTACTCGCAATGTTGCCTAATTAAACTAATATTACAAAAACAAAAGTGTTTTTTTTTGTTGGTTTTTTTGTCTTTTTTTTCAGGTAGCAAAAAAACGTCTTCGTCGTCATAAGTCGTCGATGACATGTTATATTACTTTCCCCGTTATATTACTTTAACGAGCACATCAACGAACACTTTATAAATAAAATAATACACCATTATTATACATTAAAACTCGAAAATACACAAGTTTAGGACTATAATAAAAAAAAAAAATATATATTATTTTATTTTGCATTTTTAGGGAAACTTACAGCCTAATCAATATATAACTAAAAAAATTGATTTGGTGACTGGGCCAATTACAAGTGTCGCGTATAATTTTTACCATAAACGATAAACATGGAGTTTTCGCGCCACGGAAACTCCCCGTTTTTTTTCTATTTCTCTTTCAATATTATTTGCAAGACATGTTTTTTTACAACACAGGTATTCAACCTCTTTCTCGAGTTAGTAGGAAAAGGTTGGTAAGTAAACACATAGGCACGGGAGTAATGTCCCACGACAAAATACTCTGAACGCCTTTGACTTGGTCAAGTTCACCGACACTGCTATTGTTAGGAAGCCAATGGCTTTCCTAAACCTTGGAGAAATATTGTATAACTACGGACACGATAACATTACATGATAAACAGTAAATTATAACTATTTATGGCCTTATTTAGTAATAAGTTAGTAAATTAAGTTAAACAAAGAGTGATTATTGCCATACAACGTGGTACTAGGGCCAGCATTTTGGGACAATTCCCACTGGTATAGCGGTTTAATAGATTAGTTTCGTAGTTAAGTATTAATAAGTACTTTTTTATATCACAAAGATGGAATGGTATTTAATATACTTGAAAGAGTTAAACAATACTTAAAATTATCACTCTGTCAACTTTTTACAAACAGAAATGGTCATTGTATGAAAACAATTTTTTTAACAGCAATTTTAATGGCGGTTACAGAGTTGCAACTCTTCGTTGCATATAAGTCGTTTTCGTATGTGCGTATAACGCAACAAGTGCAAAATTCCAAATTATGAGTGGCGTTGAGCTGTTATGGGCAAGCGTGAAGAGCCATCGGGCGGGCGACTTCGCTCGTCTCGTCACCCAGTATTGTAAAAAAAAACTCATTTTCTTTCACTCCCTCAATTGTTTCTCAACCTATTACTTTTACCTATCCCTCATTCAGTTTAATTTTCTTAGTTCATTTACGTAATAAAAGAGGTAAAAATTATTTGAAAAGCTTAACACTCGAAAATCTTTCACTACCTACCTATTGCAATATTAATGTTTTATTTTTTAGGTAAACGATGAAAATAATTGCCCAAATCTACTCGTTCAACGACTACTTCATTAAAATAAACTGGATATTTTAGAACTTTCATCGAAAAACGAACGACTTTGCCGAAAGTTTCTTTTTACCTGAATATATCAATTGCAAATATCACGTAATTAGGTTACGACATCGTGTCGTCTGCAGACGCCCTCTCTATACATGGGACGGGACATTCATCCCAGTATTCCAATACAAACAGAAGCAGGCTCGATAGGGCTCTTGAACTCATAGGTATACTCAATAGTTCAAATACTGCCTACAATGTACCTGACAGTGCTATTTACTTTTCTGTAAATGAAGTAACAATTTCTACTAAAGGCAATCAATGCTTAGAATTTTTTATAGCGAATCCGTATACAGGTAAGTGGTAACACTTTGCTTAAGGCCCAGTGGCGGAAGTATGAATATTTGCGTTAAATACGTACTATCGAATTTCATCATCATCAGCCATAAGACGTCCACTGCTGAACATAGGCCTCCCCCTTTAACCTCCACACTGAACGACAATCTGCCATCTGCATCCACTGGATGCCCACGACTCTCACAATGTCGTCGGTCCATCTAGTGGGAGGCCTACCTACGCTGCGTCTTCCGGTTCGTGGTCTCCACTCAAGAATCTTTCTTCCCCATCGGTTATAGGTTCTTCGAGCGATGTGGCCTGCCTATTGCCACTTCAACTTGCAAATTTTAATAGCTATGTTGATGACTCTGGTTCTTTGTCGAATATCCACGTTTCGGATCCTATCGCACAATGAAACTCCGAGCATAGCTCTCTCCATTGCCCGTTGTGTGACTCTGAGTTTCTCCAAAAGGCCAACAGTTAAGGACCACGTCTCAGTACCATATATCGAATTTCATACAAATTTTGAAATACGAATATGAAATTGTATGGAATTCGACAGTACGTATTTTACGCGAATATTTGTACTTGGGCTATTGAATATGGCGCGTATAATATGGTTACACGCACATTTAGAAGTTTTTTTTTGAAGATATTATAAAAACACTAATTTTGAAAAATGTGTTTAGGTAATTTTGCGAAGTTAATATTTCAAAATATTTACAACAAATTTTTGTTTCAATATTATTTAATATGACCCTGAAAATTGGGATTAACAGTTTTCCCATTTATTCAGGTCATTATGAAAAATATTAAAACCAAAGTGTGTTCCAAATATATTGAAATATTAACGTCGTAAAATTAATAACAATAAATAATAATGAATATCTGGGTCATTTTTGCTTACATGGTCATCTGACCCCAAACTAATGAAAGCTTGTAATATGGCTGCCAAAGACTGGTATACGTACATATATATTTTTAATACATACTTAAATAGATATTAACACCCAGACATAGAACAAACACAAATGTTCATCACATGAATGTTTGCCCTAGGTGGGAATCGAACCTACGCCCCCAAGCGCAGAAGGTATACGAGTAGTTCCTCTACCAGTTGAGCCTGAGATAAGGTGAGAAAGCGCAATGGGAGATATCTTCTTGACACATAATATATAATTTAATAAATAGTAGATTGCTAAAATATTTGACACCATGTATAATGGTTGCCTGGAAGAGTTCGCTTTTAGCGATAAGGCCGTCTCTTGTGGCACTATCTCGTAAGTGTTTTCTATCTGTTTGTAATTTTTATTTCTGGTGTACATAATAAAGAGTTTCTATCTATTTATAACACGTAGATTTAATATTGTATGACGTATTTGTAACGTTCGAACGTGAGGGACTATAGTTTGTAAAATAATAATATGGACAACATTTGCTACAATTAAATAATTTATCTTTTTAATTTAATTTAATTTTCAACGGGTCCAATTACAATCGCTAGCTGCAAGCTCCAGCCACTTATAGTCGTATATTAAAAGCATAATTAAAAGTAAATTCAAACAAACTGAAATGTGACGTAAACGCATTCGATGCCTCATTCATTAACTTCAGTCCGGATGTTTCAGTGTTCGCGTTACCCGGATAAATTAAAAACTCGTTTTGTCGAACGGCCGGATATTAATTTTTAGCATCACAATCATAGTAATGGCGTCATTTAACAAATTGCTAGGGAGGTCTCTTGAGATTTTGCCGGATTTTTCTTGGAAATGGATGAATGATGGATGAATGATGAATGGATGTGGATGGAAACCAGTTCCTAAGTCGTAAGGCCTCTTCGGACTATGTTATAACTTTTGATGCATATCTAAGCAGCACGGCATGGTGTGATATGTGATAAAAAAAAATATAAGCGTGGCTTTTCACATTCATTTCACACGTTGTTTCATAGGTTTCCGCGTATTGCTCACTGTCAACCCCGCATTTTTGAGTAGTTTGCATCATTTAGCTTTGAAATTTTTAAACAAAATCATGTATAAAAAATAAAAATTGCACACACAGTCATCTGACCCGAAACTAAGCAAAGCTTGTTATATGGCTACCAGATACTGATATATGTAAGTGGCTAGTGCATAATATATTTTAATGCATACTTAAATAGATATTAACACCCAGACATAGAACAAACACAAACGTTTATCACACGAATGTTTACCCTAGGTAGGAATCACACCCACGCCTCCAAGCACGGAAGGCAGGTTCACTACCAACTGAGCCAACAGTTAGTCACTTTTAAATTTTACGCGGTTTCAGGGCCTTTATTCACTTCTTCCATAATAATATATATTATCTAATAATTATTTAACATTGATAAATTACGAATTTTGACAGCTTTGTTATGTTAAAGCTATCAGAAACCGTTATGACGAAATTTGTGAATAAGGGCACAGTTCGGTTCTTTACATGTCTAGTTATATTTTAAGTAAGAAAATAATTGATTTATGAAATTCTTTGATTACTTTGCCGACTACAACGGAATCCCTACCGATAACGCCACGATCCATTGTTTAATCAGGGCACGGTTTTACATTACCAGTTGTTTTATGGATCGTGTATTGGCTCCATTTTAATACAATTAAAAGGCGTGAAAGAGTACGCAAATGTTTACCGGCTTCCGTTACAGATGAAATCAATTAACTCCGGGTTTAAGGAGCGTGGAGTTTGCGAAACTGGGTCGTGCGAGCTCATTAAAATAATTATTATTGCATGTGATTAGAGAAGCGTTTGTTATAAGAAGTACGTGCGTTATAATGCATATGAAAGCTCTAAGCGTTTCTATAAAGCCGTTTTTCAAATTATCGCGCAATTTTCTGGGACAAAAACGCAAGCGTGAATTCAAATTTCAAAGCTTGAGGTAAGGAAACTATTATAGCACGGTAGTACTACAGTAGGTACTAGAGTAACCGGCTCCCGTGTTATAATATATAAATAAAATATACTATACAATCTATATATACATATAATAAAAACGTAGAGATAAAAAAATCTGTAATTGCGAGATAACAAAAAAAAAAACACACAGGTCGTCTTAAAATAAGCAGCTGAACACGATAGGACAGTTTTTAGAATTTTTGTCTGTTTGTTTGTTTGTTTGTTTGTCCGCGCACATCTCCTAAACCACTGGACGGATTTAAATGCGGTTTTCACGAATATGCTTAGAAATTACCAGATTAAAACATAGGCTATCTTATATAATTTATTTTAATTCTTTATTTTTACATAAACGAAAATAAAAATCAATGATTTATTTCTTCGTTACCCGAAACGTAATATGAGGATCGTCACATAGCCTCAAGCAAAGAGATCCAAAGTAAAGAGAATGTTATTGACATAGCCATTAAAATTTTGAAACTGTCAACTGTCATTCGGTTAATCAGTTTAAATTTAAAGAAGGTTCCTTAACCTTCTTAGATGAATGAACGTGTAGATCAAGCATGTTATAGGCCTTACAACCTCTTTGGTGATTTATTCCAGTGCATGGAGTAGGAGTGTGGCGTACTCATACTCCTTGCGCCAACCTTCGTGAATTTCATTCCAATTTTCCACGACGTGTGGCGCTGGGGCGCGAAAAGAAAAAAAAAAAAGAACACCGATTTTCAAATGGAATTGTCATTCGCTTTTTCTACGATTTGTCTAAGATTTTTCTTTGCATTAAATTTATAATTTCTTTCGGACTCAGCTATTTTCTTCCATTGTCGGTAGCTTAACCCTCTCCTTCTATATAAATAGTACAAATCCACTATAATTGGTGACCACTGAATGGACCGTACACCACCGACAAAGGTCAGAATGCCGCTAGATCGTACTGATAGCACTGCGGCTGACACGAAGAATAAAGATGATGACAATGTATTCCGAGTTGGCGTGCGAATTCCACCGTTTTGGCCCGAGAAGCCGGCGATTTGGTTCGCCCAGATCGAAGGCCAATTCGCGATTTCCAACATCACTGCAGATAGCACCAAGTTCTACTATGTCATTGGACAACTTGACCCGCAATACGCAGCTGAAGTCGAAGACATCATCGTCAATCCGCCTGTGAGCGAGAAGTACGAAAAACTCAAGCTGGAGCTAATTAAACGTTTGTCCGCATCAAGAGAAAAAAGGTACAGCAACTTTTAACACACGAGGAGCTAGGTGATCGTAAGCCTTCTCAATTCTGACGTCATCTACGACACCTAGCAGGCCCCGGAGTTCCAGAAGACTTTTTAAGCATGATTTGGACCAGCCGCCTACCGAACAGCACGCAGACCATCATTGCTTCGCAGCAGATGACGTCATCACTCGATGTGCTGGCAGACCTAGCCGACCGCATACATGACGTTGTCCCTATAGCCCAGGTCGCATCTACATCCAGTACCACACCGGGAAGCTCCAAGCTCCATATTACATTCTCATGGTTTTATTCTATGTTAGCATTTAAAACACAAAATATACCGCATCCTATTTTAATACAGTCCCGCGAATAGAAGTATTCAAAAAAGGCCCTTTGTACATGAAAATAAACCTATACAACAAAATTCCGGACGCAATAAAGAAAGAAATAAATAATAACATTTTTGCAGAACCAACTTCGTAAGTTTCTAACCCAAAAATGTTATTACGAGATAAAAGATTTTTTCGACGATACATTTTAGAAAATTATAATTAGAAAATAAATATCGATATATAAATAGTTAAGAAAGTAGCGTCATAAGTTTTGTATCATCTCATATATAATTAAGTAACCTATCACACTAAGTATGTTTTTTTTGTTTTGTAAAATTACTTCACCCTAGGTTAAGTTTGAATAGTATATATAATATCTATGTAATAGATTTAACTATACTTAAATTTATATGTTTATGTCTGTGGTCTGGTTTTGTGAACAGCCACTACATAATTCATTGCTGCACCCTTTGTGCAGGGTATATAAACTTAGCTTTTAGAAGAATACAGTGTATATTTGCAATAAGAATAAGAATATAGAAATAATTTTATTTTACTGTGATATTTTAACAGATAAATAGAGTAGTTCCATTTCATGGCTTTTTAATCAAGGTATACATACAAATGCACGCGAAATAAGAAATAACTAGCCAAGAGCGTGTTAAGACAAGCATTATGTCAGGGTTCCGTGGCCAGCGAAACTGGCCGGAAATATACTTTTAATGGTTTAGACAAAAAGAAAATTTCAAAACATGCTCTGCACTGTGGTCACATTATCTTTTTGATTTGAAAACTGTTGACGGTGTTATTTATTACTTTTATGATTCTATCAATACTTCACACAGGGCGACTTAAAATAAGCAGCTGAACATGTAAAGAACAGTTTTTAGAATTTTTGTTTGTTTGTTCACGCACATCTCCTACACCCCAGGAAGAAAAATGCGGACGGATTTAAATGCGGTTTTCACGAATATGCTTAGCTATGACCAGATTGAAGTATATGCTATGTTATTTTGCGCAAGGCCGGATTAAGGGAAGAAAAAAGAATTGAAGGTTTATATGAAAATCTACGCGTACGAAGTCGCGGGCAAAAAAGCTAGTCTATATATAATATAATAAAGAGGAAAGATTTGATTGTTTGTTTGCATTGAATAGGCTCCGAAACTACTGAACCAATTTGAAAAATTCTTTCACTGTTGGGAAGCTACACTATCTCCGGGTGACATAGGCTATATTATATTTTGTAGCGAGGTCAAAGGCCGAGCTTACACCCGTGCGAAGCCGGGATGATCGACTAGTTTATAATATAGGTACAATGATAATTTATGTCTACCAATATCACACTGGTAGTTGGGTAAGCCATTGACCCAAGAGCTAGCTAGTTTGTTACGTACCATCTCATCTGGAAACTGCAACGATATTACATTACAGTGCAAGGCGGTACAATGGGGTCACCCTCGACTGGCTTCGCACAAAGAGCCAGGAATACCAGGAATTTACCAGGAACAACAGGTTTCAAAGGGGCAAGTGCCTTTATTAACGAAACAAAATACAAGCTAAAACTAACACTACAAATACAGTTAAAATTCCAATAGACCGTTGAAGGTCTAAAGACAATCCAAATGCTCAAGCCCACTATCACTTGGCAGCATACCCAGCATGCGGCGGCATTACCACGCTGAATGGTAATGCTTATGCGTTGCAGGTTTCATAACTTTAACTATAGAATTAGAGTGTTACAGTGGGTCTTGGTGGTGGAATTCCTTTGGATTAAACGCAACATATGGAAGGCCAAACTGAAGGTCAGTTTATTATGCTTATGTCTTAGCATAATAATAAGTTTACCTTCAGACATGTTTAACGCATTCTGACTGTACGGGTAGTTTTGGCAAAGTAAAGACATGCCATATGCCATGACATAAGCGATTTTAAGCATCAGGAATTCCGTTTAGTTTTTAGATGGATGATCAAGAGTAGTTAAGGAAACCGTTTTGGTAGAATGATACAATTAACACCCGGACCCGGGTATGTCCTAAAACTGCGACCAGAACCACCGGAGGATGGGCAGCAGCGTCCTAATAGTACACGGTGAACGTACTGCGATCCCCAAGCCGCCTGCCAAGCGTGGGGATTATTGCAACACCCCTCTATGGGAGGCCTTGTCCAACAAGGGACGTTAATTGGCTGATGATGTGTGTGTGATAGAATTAACAAATAAGCATAACCGTCCATGTTTAGTCCTAATGATGATTGGTGAAGGCCATCTAGCAGTCGAAAAGCTGGCACGAAATTTGGCCACCTAGTCCAAGTGAAAACTTTTACTATGGGACCAACCGTGAAATAGCGAAAAAACATCAACTGTTCCGTTTAGTTGAATGTGAATGTAATTTTTCATGAACGTCTGATTTTTTTGTGATATCAGGGTTAGTTCAATATTAGTAAATGCATACCTCCTTTTTGGCTTAGTACCATAACTCCGTGTAACTCTTTATCTATAGGTAGAGACAGAAATCTATTGAAATCTCAGAATGCCAGTATTTTATTCGAATTCAAAAATAGGCTTGCCTAACGCCGCGATCATGCGGTCTACACTAGAGCACGATTATTTAGAATTAACCTGTACATAATAAAGCCTAATCTAATCGTCTAGTGTATATCTAATAGATACAGCAGTTTCTAAATATCGCTCGTTATAGAATTCAGGGCCATAAACAACAAGATATTAATTAAAACAATATATCACCCGCCGTCACTCTGCTAATACTGTCCCCAACCCTATAAAGGATAGGTACCTATTATACCATTTTTGTTCAGAATATAAATTTTAACGTGCGACAGCCGCGTCGACCCTTATCTAGAGGTGTCTTAACGTAAAGGCACACATGATGGTATATAATGGCGCTACTAACTTTTCGCTAGTATATTTTATAGCTTGCTTAAAGATAGGCGCGTAGAAACTAAATGGCAACTTACTTCATTTTAAGTGACGATATGGTTAAGCATGTGTTCTAAATTTTCTAAGGCTCATGTTAATATTGTTTTTTTATTCAACTTAATGAGAATACATGCAAGTCGCTCGCCTGATGCTTCTCGATAACATTTCAGTGCCACCCAGAATTTAAACTTTACAGTACAAAACCCTGTGCAATGCACTCACCCTGAGATAATATAGGTATTAAATATCTTTATGCCAAGTACTGTACTAAATATATTCCCAGGACCCTACTACTCTTAGCCTACGCTGTCTCTGTCTGTCCGCTCTACCATGTTACGCCTATCAAGGTCTGTATCTTTCAAACCGTAATAGATAGCCAGTAGCCAGTTGAAATTTACGCAGAATATGTACCGAATGCTACGGTGGATCAACTAAGAAATACCAAACAAATAAAAAAGTAAAAACTATAGGACGTCCCCACACAACGAACTTTTAAACGTATTTTTGTGTTTCCTCTAATGTAAAAACCGTAATATGTACAAGCGTCAAACTGGTCACGATTTTAATACACACACTAAAGTAAACCAACAAAATATAATAAATAATAGCCAAGTGTGAGTCGGTGACAAATTAATGTTTACCATCAAGTTAATCAACGACAGGCGATATAGGTGATCGCTTGAGCTTGTACAGAACCATCAGTACGCGAGCCCAACTCGCACTTAGCCGGTTTATAAAAAAAAAATGGGAATTATACAAATATTATATATTAATTTCTTTTACTATGCTGGTTTGATCCTACCAGCTTTTTAATACATTTATAGGTAGGAACTAACAAAAAACAGATTGACTAGCAACTTAACTCCGATGTTCATATATGATGAAATTTAGTCTGAACTTGTGACTCGTTGTTGATGAGTTTTTTTGCACGTTTCTCAATGGACTCCAACACCCTAATTTGGTACTTGGCTGATCCAACCTAAAGGTGCTAGCAGAGGAGAGCTTCATGCACACACACGTTTTACTTTTGACCAGGTTGATTGTAGGTAGCTACGCCGTGTTGAATGTTCATTGTAGGTACATAATAATTATGTTTGAATATCATATTCACATCGTATGACAATCGTTAGGACACCAGTTCTAGCTGTTGCTCTAACGTTTGTCGTAACGATTTGTTAATTGTTAGGACATTTTAATGGCTGCTAAAATCTGACAGGATTACAAGGCATACTAAAACACTAGGCCGGGTATTGCTATGCAAATTTTACTGAAGCAATTGCTTTGTTATAGTATCTCAGACAATCTTATAGAGATTAGACTTCTTATTATAAAAAAATTATTATTTTTAGCAAATCTGTTTCATCCGAACGCTGGGCAAATGAATTGCTCAAAAAAATCTTACCTATTTTTTTTATATTATGTCTTATTTGTTTAAATCGTTTGGGGGCACCCTAAGTATTACATTTATGTTTGCTTTGAAATTATGTGAGGTTTTTCACAATTATGGTTTTTTTACATTAATTTTTGCTAATATGATCGATTATTGGCTCATTAATATCAAGCAATTAGGCATTGATCTAATCACGTTATAATAATGAAGGGCTCTAGCTCCGTCAAATTTTTTAACATACATCCTTTAAAAACCTATTTTACATTCTGTTATGTATATTTAACCGACGAAAAAGGAATACGGTTCAATGTTTTTTTATGTATGTTCACTGATTTCTTCGCCAAATGTTTACCGATTTTTGAAAAAAAAAATGGTATGATATACTTCCGATTTGTTCCCATTGTCACCAAGTCAAGATTTAATGATTGGATCCCAGGGAAATTGCGGGCAACCCTCAAATTTTTAGGCACTTATTACATTTTTCATATATTTTTAAAGTCAGTTTTTTATATGATCCACTTGTTGATAAATATTTTTGGTCTGATTTTATGGTTGGTGTAGGTATCTAAGAACTTCAAATACGTATCTAAAAGATACTTGAAAATCTACAGCCACAGAATAGTAATAGTAGGTGATAGTACAGCCTTCTACAACCTGTAAACTTAAATGACTTGTAAAAGAGCTATCTCGGAAACTGCCGTCTTGTGCTTTTGTACTTTCAATTTGTGCTCAAATCGTCGCAATGCCCACCTCGCTTGTGACGGAAATTGTTATGAGCTGCACAAGTTTACTATCTACACTGCTTTCTACATACATAGTGTTTTGTAAAAATAGACGCGTTTTATGGCGAAAAAATATTGCACTATGGTCTCATGTGTAATGTTTATCAGGACTTATCCCGAAATATATTATATCGATAAAAATAGGTACCTTTCGCTCGACGTTTCGACCATGTTACAATGGCCGTGGTCACGAGGTGACTGAAAACTGCGGATGAGTCGGCGTCTATGGTCTTTTGAAAATGGTCTGAAAATGGTGGTAATGGTGGAAAATGGTCTGTCTATAGTTTTTGATGATGTAATTTTACCTAAGAGTCGCTTGGTCAATTCAGTCATTATACCTAATACGGGACATGGGCATAATGCGTAATCAACTTAAGTTAACTTTCAGAGCGCCTGGTTAATGCGACGCGTGACCAAAATGCTGACGTGCATCTGGCTGAACGCATAAACATTGCCATTCAGCGTGGTAATGCCGCCAGCATACTGGGTAGGCTGCCAATGGATAGTGGGCTTGAGCATTTGGATTGTCTTTAGACCTTCAACGGTCTATGGGCAGTCTGTTTTTGTAGTGTTAGTTTTAGATTGTATTTTTTTTTAGTTAATAAAGGCACTTGCCCATAAATAAATAAAACTTATTACACACATGACATGGATGCGGTTAGCTTCTTCAAAGCAATTGCAACCTTCAATGCAACCTTCCTTCAACCTTCAACTTGCAAAAGGACCAAATTTCAAATTAAAGTAGGACCAATTTAATCACATTTGACACTTTATCAAAATTCAACAAGATAACTTTGTAACGATACTTATTATTGTTTTTTTTCTAAGTTTCTGTATATTTGCTTAACTTTTTTCAGTTAAAAATCTATATTTATTGTAATAATGATTTTACGATTTACTTTGACTAATAAACAATAGACTGACAGATGTCAAATGTGATGTGTATGGGCTTGTTTCGCTAGAGAATGGTCGCGCAAGTGAGAGAAAAAACCCTAAAAATATTAAAACAATACATCATGGTTTTAATTGTACTTATAGCTACACAACCATACAGAGAGAAGTCAAGAATGTTGATAATTACCTGTAAAACGTACTAAATAGAAACTCCACAGAGGTATCGTTTCTTAGGTACGTATAACTATATTAAAACTAACATATATACTTAGTACATTCGACGACATTCGTGGTCACGTAAGGGTCTGAATCCCGGCGTCCAGCGTTCACACACTATGATCACAGTATGGCTAATTGCTCACAAAATAATAATGTTTTGGTGTTAGCATACAATATGAGCTCCAAATTGGTAGGATACCTGAATCTTAGGGGGAGTTCACAACGACGGCACAAAGTAAGCTAGTTCTCGATGTAGGCGTCATTGGCTTTGTTGGCGTGTATTGAAACGCGCCTCAACTGTAGTGTATACGCCCTCACTCTCACCTGTTCTAGCCATTCTCACAGTGAGGTCTGTGCAAACATAATTACACACAGTAACTAAGTTATGCTTACCCTCGTACTTGATACACCACAGCGCAGTACACTTCAGTTTTTGTGAAATACCATAAGATATTTTGATTTTATTTCAATGACACTCTTCTATTACAGTGTTATAATCTATGTCAGTCGATGCATTGAACGTAATTCGTCGACATTAAAATGCATGTAGGCATTATTTGCTTCATAGTATACGACTGAAAATTTAAAGGTATTCCTAAATGTAAGGAAGTAGCTGAATACAGAGATCTACGCACACTACAAAACTATGCATGTTCACGATTGATTCAAGAGTTATTTATATCAATGTAGCGTTATGGCCACACAACGATATCTGACCTAAGCCACTTTAATAGGAGGGAAGAGCAGGTGGAAGCAAGTTAGCGAGGAATGAAAGGTGGCTCATCGAAGGTGGCTCATAATATATCCATGCAGCCGTGCATAGAAGAAAGAAAGAAAAGAGAAGATACCTTATATCTAAAGAACACAAATTATTGTCCAATGGGTCCATCTCGGCATTAATGCTGAAAGTCCAAGACTATCTGTGCCGGTTTTCAGGTGGACCCTTGAATTTACAGTTATTAAAAAATCAATAAAAATAACTATAACATAAGTACATAGTGTTTGCGTGGCTGGTTGTTGAATGTATAATTTGCCTTTGGTCTAGTTTGTGACCAGCTACAACATAAATAATTCCTCAATCTTTATGCAATAGATAGAGTATAAACACTGTTTTAAACTATCACGGTTGTTCACTAAAGTTATATGAACTATTGAAATCTCGAAATGCCAGAATTTCAATCGAGGTGATGGTTTTCAACTCGCTAGTGCGTGGAATCTAGTATTAGGTTGCCTTAAAAATAAAAGTCCGCGTTCAAAATATGTTGAAAATACTATACGCAGTGATACAGTGAGTGTGTTTTGTCGAGAATTAGGTTCGAGTTCGAGTTCCACTGATAACCGTAGCAAAAGACTAAGAAAGAGGGTAGATCGTTTTGTCTGTACCTAACTTTGAACTTTTTCACCAACCACCCGCATTCTTCAGTCTTCCCGTGAACATGGTGCATGTAACTGCGCCGAAATATCGGGAGCTCCTTCCACAACCTTACCACTGTAAATATCCCGTAAATAATCATATAACTTTAGATAGAATACTGCAATATACCCACATTACAGTACTTTTAACATAGTTTTAGAAGAAGAAAGTCTGGTCTATTTGCATTCAATAATAAAGATTGTGGTGAGCCTTATAGAACAAAGCTAACATGTACGTACGCAGCTGTCTGTGGCCAGTTTTATAATGTGTCACGCTCAACAGAATTTCAAGTGATGACAATCGAGTGTGCGCGTGTCTTTATAGATCTAGATGTAGGTAACACAGCCCATACTGGTTAGAACTATACTGCGGTTAAGGTCCAAATTACCTTATCGTTGTCTCTTCCGGTTGAATCGGTTTCATTACAGACCTAACCCAGCTTATCTGAGAGGCTAGTTTTGTAAACGACCGCTGAACCTTCGGGACAGCGATTGATCGTTGCGGTTATACTGTTATTGATGGCAGTTTATGTTTTGATCTTGTACTGGATATGTGGTGATGGTGGGGTTTAGGTCATAATATAGTTTTTAGTAACAGTCATAAAAATAACAATTATTTTACAAAACTAAAAAGATTATGGGACCACACCAACGCTGCATGAGGATAAATGTTTTCTAACGTATTATTTTTCCAAGGATTCTCTATTATAGGGGACAAGGTAACGTGATATGCGCTATTTTGATTGCACAAAGTGGCGTCTTTGACTAAAGATGTTAATAAAATTGTTATTCACATCTTATGTACTCGTTTGGCAGTATACAAAAATGGCCGATGTGCCACTATACGAATAAAAAAGTCAAGACATACTATGCAATTACACTATAAAAATATATTATTGTAGCTGTCAGAGCAAATAAACGAATAGAAATATTGAATTTATTTAAAAAAAACGCTTGACACTCATAACTTATAAGTAAGAGGCTTTTTAGGATTCTCCGTCGAAGATGGTAACATGGTACTAAACATAACATTATACTAAAGATAACATGGTACATAAAAAAAAAAATATGTATACAAAAACATAGACAACTAATACTCAGAGGCCAGAGCAGATTTTTAAATGCATCATAGGTACTTCTAACATGAACACTAATTTGATGCTTAGAATAACTTGTGTAGGTTCCTAGAAAATCCGATTCAAAAGCTACCCCCTTCATATAACGTGTCGTGCTTACAATAATATTTAGGTTTTGGTCTGCCTGCAGCAAAAATTTGCAATTTCGCCAATTGAAACGAGTGGAAACAACTACTATGAAGTGTGAATATAGTTTGGTTCATGGAAGGTTCGGTATGTTAATTTACTTAAGCATATACTTGTTATCAACGCAGTTTTTTGATTTATGAAAACTTATTATAATGCTGATATAACCACTGGTCATAATTATTTTTAAATTTTTAGAATGGTTGAGGTTTCCTGTATTTATCTAGTTTTTTGCTAACGCCTGCGTGTAAGCGTGTTATTGCTCGCGTTGTTGTGCGGTTATAAGAGGAAACTGTGTTTCTAGTAAGTTTTTTTTAAATATCTCTTCTCTATCTCTACGTAGTATAAAATAAAGTCGCTTTCTGCGTCTGCCTGTCTGTATATCCGCTAACTCCTCCCAAACCACGCAACTGTTTTTGACGTGGTTTCTACGTTGACGTTAGGCAATTTTTCACGAAAGGCATATATGTACTTATATAAATAATAAAACCCCGTGCGAAACCGGGGCGGGTCGCTAGTTATATATATAGAGCTGAAAACAATCATACGATCCGCCTGATTGTATCGATTCAACTTTGTTTTGCCAGCCCGGAGGGTAATTGTAGACCCCCTTTTTGAAACGTTTCATGTTGAAGCTCGGCGGGAAGACATTTGGGGGAAGAATATTCCAAACCTTGCAGGTCCGCGGAAGAAAGGAGCAGAAAAATTTGGTTTGGTGTAGGATTTCCTGATTTACAAGATGAGCTCGATGATGTGCGTTAGTGGAAGTCCGACGCAGGAGTGATATCAAAAAAGCTCTTTAGAGCATTTCCTGCAGAAAAAAGCGATAGAATATGCAGAGGGCTCTCAAGTGATTTTGCCGTACACACCAAACCGAGCGTCCATTCTACTGGCAGTAATCACAGATTCTGAGTTAATTCCAGGACATAGATTTATCCGTGATCTAACTTTCACACATAGTATCATACTTATGTAGTAACTTTGGTTTATATAACATATTCACTGAACCCTAAAAACCAAAACAAAATGCATAACGTTTTATTATATTAAAAAATTTAAAGCCTCGTAAAAGGCACGCAAGTTTTTTTATTTCGCAGATGTAAAAAAATTAATATATTGAAACCATTCTGGGCACCACACCTACGAGAGGCGGTTATATAGCTGTCGGTTACTTTACTACCTTCAGCATGAATTTCGTAAGTTTAATATTTGTTGGAAATGCCTCGTTCTTGTAACGAGGTATTTTGGCTATGAAAAATTGTTTCCTTTTAACGTGCTTTTATTGGCTTGACTTGTCTTTTACAAATATTCAGTCCAAGCATTTGTTTGCAGCTGCAATTATCATCATTATCATCAGGTTAAAGAGGTTCACTGTTGAACATATGCCTCCCCTTTAGCGCTCCATTGCTCATTGGCAAACCCCAAGTTAAAAAATTTGAGAATCAGTCAATGACCAGGTCTGAGCAACGTAGGTTAGGACGGGCAAAATAGACATTTCGACTAAACTAAAATAATTCCGTTTTTTTTAAACTATAGAGCACGCGCACGATACTCGTTATAACAAACCAAAGGACTACTCGAGTTGTGTACTAGTAGCCATTGAAGAGATCCATTATCCACCTCTTGGTTTGATCATCAGATCAGTTCAATGGTACCAAATTATTATAATGTCATCTAGATTACATAAACTTGCAAAGTTTGAAGTCGATACGACAGTTAATAAGGTAGGTTTAAATCGACTTCCAAGATTTGTTTACATAGTTTGTTAAACTCGGTCTAGCTTATTTGCCCTGGCAGCTGCAATAACATTGTAAAAAAAGCCGAATGAAAAAAAGACTCAGCGTAGGTAGGCCTCCCACTAGATGGACTGAAGACATCGTGAGAGTCGCCAGTGGATGGACTTTTTTCATTTCTAAAAGCTGTCTAGTTAGAAGTAGTTTGATTTTAAATGATGAATTTAATCACTCTTTGGACTATGCTTTTTTCACGTTTCTTATCTGCTGCAAACTTCAAGATTCAACACAGTCGCTGTTTTGCGGTCTTTGTGGGTCACTTGCGAGTTGATGCTGCATTTAGGCATACTGGTCAAACCTAATGGAAAATTACTTTTTTTGAAATGTAATTATCATCCAGTCGTTCACATTAATAATTTGATTTCATATTCCAAAGTAGTTAGAAATGAAAAAAAAGGCAAAATCAATTCGTACTGACTTTTCAACCTTTCAATATTACTTATAACGCAACGTGTTACCGCGTAAATATCGAACAAGCGCTTTTCTATAATTGTTTTCTACAATTAACCTAGATACAGCTTTACTTTTATAATATTCTCACGTACCTACGCCAAAAAATATATGCATGTGTGCCCAAATCTCTGCTAATATTTTTTTATTAAGATCAGGTTCAGTTACAGGCTAGGTTGCATAACATACAAAAGCTAGCTATATAATTATGTTACCTTAAATAACATAACATTTAAAACTTCAAGTCCAACTAAAACCGTACTCAACTTACTTATAAAATATTGCCACAATTTATTTTAACTGTCTCAATATCATTTATTGTTACACCTTAGACCAAGTCTATTGCATAGTGACCGCAAATATCTAAATAAAAAAACAACATTGTGATTTTTTCCTATAATATGTTTGTGACCAGTTCAACACGTAGGTGCCTAATGCCAACTTTTTGTTTTCAGATACCGCTCCTCGCAATCCTAATACTATGCCTGCTCAAACCAACTACCGCTGCTCGTCTCCATAAGGTCTTCCAGTTTCTAGACGCCTACAAATCAGAGAACAACCTCTTAGGGTTTCTCCACGTTGGCATAGAATACGCAGTTTTCCTTCGAGCACCGAAAGCCCACGATAAGTATCTAGTTTACGAACTGTATGAAGCTAAAAACATCCCTGATATAGGAGCGTACAAGCCTAGACTGCTCGCGATATCAAAAGTGCCAGTGGATTACATAAAAGATCAGCTGAAAATATACAGGACAGAGTTATATCGAGCTAAGTATGTAGATGACAACGTTGTACCCGGGACTAGGGTAAAAACCTTGAGGGAATGGCAGATAGAAAGGGCGTTGAGCTTCAGCGGCGGCAACGGGGTGCTGCATGAAAAAATGCCCATACTACGAAGTGTTTTGTGATTGATGTTATGAATAAGCAATCTTGGAAGTGGAGCTCGGGAATTGTGCCCGAAGTAAAAACTTATTTGGAAATTTCTCAATAAATATCTTATGAAATCATCACAATTAAATTAATAATTATGTAGATTAACGTAACAGTGGTACTTAAACGAGAAGATTGCCGTCATTGTACTTTTATTTTACTTTCCTCTCGGGTCTAGTCTGTACATTTGAAGGGCAGTGGTGGGGCTGAAGCCAACACCAAGAGCCCTGTTAATACAAAAAATAATTATTGAGTGTGTATAAAAGAGAATTAGGAAACTAATGTACAGTAAAGGATTTAATAAACATCTGGACTTTTGTGATGAATTCTTGATGTTGTTAAGCTGGCTATGAAGTACAGCACCTACCAATTATGCGTCATTTCAAGATATTGTGACGAGTGATGATTTGCCACCCACTAAATGGACCTCCATAAAGCCTGCCGTATATTGGCGCTGGAAGGGAAACATTGGCGCTGGTGGCTTAAGGTATTGAGAAGTGTGCTACACTTTCACTAAACACTTCTCGCGGCACACTTCCACCCTGGAGTTTAGGTTCTGTCTCTTGCAGTTTCCACTCCTAGACAGCCAATTAAGGCAAACCAGGGGTTGGGGTCATTGTACTCATATTAATGGGGCCAACTCTGAAACCACCAAAAGTTTTTTTATATTGAGCAGACTTTTCGGGGTAGGTTCATGTTCTCAATTATAAGTACAATAACCTCCTTTCAGCTTAGTACTGCCGTTCCGTCTAACCTTGTATATGTGCAAAATTAAAACTACTTAATACACTTGGATGGTATATTTCTAAAATTATTAATTCTCAATAATTCTAGGAAATTATTATTTGAAAAGAGAAAAGCAGAAGTTTGCTAATGGGTTCTTAGAAAATAAAATTGCTGAATCAATTATTGAGACCAAACTATAAAAGCTATATTAAAGGAAGCTACAGCCTGAGCTACGTCAGGAGTTATAAAAATGTGGGTGTGAATTATTAGTTATACTTTAGATATTGTACCATAGGGAAGAAGTAGGCCCTTAGTATTTACTTTTACCTAATATGGTAATAAGAAAATGAAACCAAGATATATAGGTACTCAAAAGGATAGATTTATTAAACGAATGAAGTTAAGTTATAAACAAAAGAATAGATCAAAATTTAGAAAAGTGAATTTACCAGAATATAGCTCAGAAGGAGGCACATACAATTTATAGGGTCGTGGTTGTTCGACCTGAAGATTCGCCTGTTTCTACTTCCGTAGCGCAGTACTACCCTATATTGTGAGTCCGCTCGAAGATGGTAGGTGGCCTCAGGGTCAGCACGGGAAGTGGCCTCGGCACTAGGACGCGCAGCGAGGTTGGTTCAGCCGAAGATACGATGACCAAATCGTGAGGTTTTGAAAATCGCCGCACACGGGTCGGACCGGTGGTAGTACCCCAACTCGGACTACGATATGTGTGAGGGATGTCCTTCCGTGAAATTGGTCCTGGAATCGACAAACCAAATAATTAAGATTTGGCTCATCTAACTTCCGTTCTGAGGGCCCACCACGACATCACAAATAATGTGGGTAGTTACGTGCATAGTTGTTTTGTCGTGGTGGTAACTACTATCAGAACGGAGTTGCATTTTAGTACCTAGATGTGCTGAAGGCTTAAGCGATACATAAAATGAAATGAACAATGTGTTTGAAATGCTGAAGGCTATCTAAATGCGTACATTTAGTAAAATAAATAAAAAAACAAGGTAGTTATAAAAAATTAATTGAAATGATTTTAAAGGAAATTTCCATGAAATAAGCAAGCTAAATATGTGAAATAGTACAGTGAAAAAGAAAACTGAAATATAATAATTTTACACAAATTGTACAATTATACACAGAATAAAAGCAAGACATGAAATGTTTTATGTGCCATTCAAAACTCACCCTATAACGGGAAATCACTCTCATGGAGACGCACACAACAATAACAGCTAGATCGCCGGTATTAATGCTAATTAAAATCACTTGTCCGCTAGAACGCTAAACAAGTGTCAACCGTCTCAAGAATCAGAATCGCTTCGAATGGCCGCTAGGCGCGCAGTCAGAGGCTTGCTCCCCTCATACCTCAAGTCATGCCCCGCCGGCCGTGAGTAATACTAATCTATGTGACATGCGAATTGCATAGCCACGTTCGGATTTGAATGTAATTAAACAACGCCTGTAGGTAGATGTACTAAACTAAGGAAATTAAAGTATTTTATTTGTTCTGTGTATGTTTTTAAATAATAATGTAATTGTAATTTAATTTAATATTTTATATTCTAATAATTTTAATGTATTTATAATTATATAAATATGTAACGTTTTGTTTCGTTACATTACCCGCCGGTCCCTCATAAGGATTTTAATTTAAAATTAAAATCCGCAATTTTTAAGTATCAATTTCTTACAATTTACCTTTCATACATTCTTACGCACCTCTTATACTTCTCATTCATACTTCTTCTATATTCAACAAGACTAAAATCAAATAATATAAAAATTATAAGACTCGCCCTTACATAAAGGAAGTCATAGGCCATAAGTATCGACTTATGACTTCTTGTAAGAAATGTTAAAAAGATTGAAATGGGAATGGGTAACGTAATGAAATTAAACTACTAAGACTTTTGACCTAATATTTTCAAGTCTTTAATATGCCAAGTGCCTAAGTTCTTGCCCGACATGTCCTCTAGAACGTAGACAAGTGGTGAACGTTTCTCGACAACTTTGCACTTAAGGTATTTTGGAGCTTACTTTTTACTGAAGAACTTATCCTTATCACTCAGGACATAAGCGCGTTTGTAAACAGTATCTCCTATATTAAATTTATGTTGTTTTCTGCGTTGATTAAAATTTGCAGAGTTCTTAGCAAATTCCATATTTCCCACACGTATAATATATATATGTGTATAAGTAAGGTTTGTTGTAAATGGCACACAAAACTTGTTAATTTGATCAATGGTGTAAATACTCCGTTCTGTTACAATCAACTCTAACAGAACGCTTCGGTTTGATAAAGATTGATGTTTAAGATCGTTGGATCAAAAAAATATATACAAAAAAAAATGCAACTGGTGTGAAAGCAGCTTTACAATACTCAATTGATAACAAAACAATTAAAACAAAAGAGTTTTAAAATAATAAAATGATTAAGTAAAAAAATATGTATAATAAAATCGTTAACACTTTTTTCATCGATTGTACTTTTAGTCGATTTTTTTTTAGATTTTTTATTAGCAAATTTAAAGTGTCACTGGAGACAGTAAAGATACACAAAAAAAAACTACTGTCACCTCAGTTACTGCAAACCAAAAAATATAAAAGCGTTTAACAACTAAACCACTCACCATACAAAAACTAACTACTTACTACTAGAAGCAGAAACAGAATCAACCACGTAAGGGGGCGCCAATGTACCCTGAGATGAGCGGCCCTACTATTTATTAAATTGGTTGTTCGACCAGGAGATTCGCCTGTTTCTACTTCCGTAGCGCAGTACTACCCTATATTGTGAGTCCGCTCGAAGATGGTAGGTGGCCTCAGGGTCAGCACGGGAAGTGGCCTCGGCACTAGGACGCGCAGCGAGGTTGGTTCAGCCGAAGATACGATGACCAAATCGTGAGGTTTTGAAAATCGCCGCACACGGGTCGGACCGGTGGTAGTACCCCAACTCGGACTACGATATGTGTGAGGGATGTCCTTCCGTGAAATTGGTCCTGGAATCGACAAACCAAATAATTAAGATTTGGCTCATCTAACTTCCGTTCTGAGGGCCCACCACGACATCACAAATAATGTGGGTAGTTACGTGCATAGTTGTTTTGTCGTGGTGGTAACTACTATCAGAACGGAGTTGCATTTTAGTACCTAGATGTGCTGAAGGCTTAAGCGATACATAAAATGAAATGAACAATGTGTTTGAAATGCTGAAGGCTATCTAAATGCGTACATTTAGTAAAATAAATAAAAAAACAAGGTAGTTATAAAAAATTAATTGAAATGATTTTAAAGGAAATTTCCATGAAATAAGCAAGCTAAATATGTGAAATAGTACAGTGAAAAAGAAAACTGAAATATAATAATTTTACACAAATTGTACAATTATACACAGAATAAAAGCAAGACATGAAATGTTTTATGTGCCATTCAAAACTCACCCTATAACGGGAAATCACTCTCATGGAGACGCACACAACAATAACAGCTAGATCGCCGGTATTAATGCTAATTAAAATCACTTGTCCGCTAGAACGCTAAACAAGTGTCAACCGTCTCAAGAATCAGAATCGCTTCGAATGGCCGCTAGGCGCGCAGTCAGAGGCTTGCTCCCCTCATACCTCAAGTCATGCCCCGCCGGCCGTGAGTAATACTAATCTATGTGACATGCGAATTGCATAGCCACGTTCGGATTTGAATGTAATTAAACAACGCCTGTAGGTAGATGTACTAAACTAAGGAAATTAAAGTATTTTATTTGTTCTGTGTATGTTTTTAAATAATAATGTAATTGTAATTTAATTTAATATTTTATATTCTAATAATTTTAATGTATTTATAATTATATAAATATGTAACGTTTTGTTTCGTTACAATATGCAAGTAGACTAACTAAAAATAGAATGACCTATATTGCTAAAAGTGACAAAAAGGGCCTTAATAGAGGAGGTTATAGGATGCTATTAGTGATGAACAAGGCACTTGCCCGATTAATAAAACTTACCTCTATATAACATAAATTTACAGATATTTATAGTATTTCTCCATCTGTATTCAATGAGAAGGGTTCTGTATCGGAGTTGTTATGATAAATAATTCCTTTATAATATTCACTACTGGAAGCTCATTGAATATCATCCATCATTCTTGTTACGTTCACGGAAAGTTCTTAGCGAGACAGTCACCGACAGAAATAACTGGTAGGTTGTAATTAAATACTTTTAATTGGAAAACAATCGAAAACTACATTGTAGTAGAAATAAGTTTTTTTTTTAAATTTTATTATTAGATTTAATTGCGTGGTTTACATTTTATTAATGCCTGACGTTTTTTATGCTTTGTATTGTCTATGGTCACAGGTAGATTAAATAATGGATTTCTATAGACATGTTATGAAAGTTCTGCCAATTATTTTTCATTAAAACATTTTTCTATGTATGCAGTAGTTGCTTACGGTGTCCCAAGAGGGGATGGTTTATGTATAACTGATAGATATATTTCACTTGTATAATTGGTGGTAGTACCAAAGTAGTGTCACTAGTACCATTAATGGTACTATTCAATGGTAATACAGAAAACTCATAAGACGAGCTGGTCGCACTTGGAAGAAAGCCCAATGCTTGGCCATAAGAGTTCACTGCTGACCAAATGTTTTTTTTTTCTTTCTTGTGTGGACTGTTCATTTTCATCTTGAGATATTAAATACTGTCCTTTGAACCGGAACTCAGTAATGCTTGCACACTACTGCATAGTGGTTGAATAACTAGCAAGGGTACGTCATAAAATCCTTTTTTTTATGCCATAAAATACTTTTTTATGCCATATAAACCAGCAGACGTGCCGCCTGATGGTAAGCAGTCACCGTCGCCTATGTATACTTGTAACACCAGAGGCATCACAAATATTTTGCTGACCCTCTAAGACTCTATTAACTCAACTTTTGAAGAACCCTATGTTGTAGCTTCTCGGAAACACCGCGACACTAGTATGTAAAAAAAATAGAGTGTTGTGGAAAATAACAAGATACTACAAGATACTGATGATGATGAATACTGATGATGAAGATACCTGCACTAAACTGCACTGCTAGTATGCAGCTTCAATGAAAATACCAAGCTTCAGTGTTATGAAGGAATTATGCAACTAAGTAAATTGACAACAAAAATTGGGCTGACATTATCAAAAAAACTGAACTGAAAACTGAGACAAGAATTAAAGAATTTATAGTCACCACTACTAACATTAATTGTAAAAAAAACTTCTATAGTCTGTTAAGAGTTACTTAAATTTCAATCTAAAAAATCATTAAACTTCTAGTAACCTACTTATGTCTCTAATTGTACCTACTTTTAGTTTCCACTGTGATTCATCTTGCTGAAGGTTACTTTTTGCTGATAGGGTGGCAAAAAGGAAAGCAAACGGAATTCAATAGTCTTACAATAATTTAATACTCCTAAGTCGATCCCAGTTTCTTTTTTAAACTGTGCTGCAGTCTTTGATTATTTATATAGTTTGGATTTGCCTTAAACTCAAGCTATGTTACTATCGTAAAAAAGTCTGCCAAAATCTAAAGCAGGCGAAGTAAATATTTATTACTGTTTTGGCACATGACCAATTAGAACAATTATTTTTATGCGTGACGAATAGTGTCCTAAATCCACGTATTGCACCCACTGACATATTGTTACTAGTTTTACAAACGCACACTTCAATATTCAGCGGCACACAACTGCAAATAAGATGACAAAATGACATCAAATGGATGACCAGGAGGGGTGTAAGTGTTAAAGGGGAAACTATAAATTACTAAATAGGTAAACTATATATTTTTTTCTGAGCTTGCAATTAAAGTAAAAAGCTGAAGGAAATCTGTAAATTCAGATTTTCTGTGAGTTTTTACGTAAATTATATAGCTGGTAGCCGAAATTTTTTCAGCATGTATTCAAAACTTAGTTAGTTACTTTCGAAACAGAAATCTAAAGTATTCATAACTAGTAGCATCCCGCGGTTTCACCAGCTATCCTAATAGAACCATTTCTTTTTTCGGAATAAAAAGTATATAATGCTTATGAGTGTATACTATGTATCGGTTTCTTCTAGGCTCCATGCTAGCGTGCTCCATCGTAGACCACATCATGGCAAAGGTAGTGGTCTAATGCAAGCCTATTTTATTTAAAAAAAGTTATGATTCAGGGTACAAGCTATCCTTATACCAAATTTAATCAAAATCTTTTCAGCTGTTACGGGGTGGATTTCGGACAAACATACACATTTCCACAAACACAAATTTTACATTTAAAATATTAGTGTTAGACTAGGTAGAGCAAAAATTTGTTCGTTTTGGACTTGAAATAGTTCGTATTTCCCAGACGTGTAAAATGTACCCTCTGTTAATTTCCCAACAGGGTAAGTTAGTTTGCTGTAGACAAAACCTACAAAGTTAACACAAGTATTAAATAGATGTTTTAGTGGAATTTTACAGTGCCTAGGCATTGAGGTAAGTGAAGTTCAAGGGTCAAGGGATGTATAATGAACTATCCAACCAACTTAATATACAGCGTGGGGCTCATATTATGGCGACATTAAATTAAGGCGAATGGTAAGCACAATGTTATATAACCACTTAATAGCTCATCCTTTACAACGCCGTGCTGAAAAGGTTCTGAATTTTCAGCATGATCTTTTGCAAGCGGGCCAATCTTAGGCGCGAATTAAAATAAATAATAAATAAAATCTCAAACACAAGCGCCTTATGTCATGAGGGCGCCACTTATGCTTATCATTGTCATCAGTACGCCAAAAAATGCCTGACATATTTAACCTTCGCGTTGATTTATTTCAAAAAAGCTTCAGCACTTTGTAATGTTATTTTATGTCTTGTCAAAATATTTAGTACCTACAGTATAACTGTAACATGTATTTACATTTTCAAAGTTAGTGATGCCATTTGTACCAAAGTTTATACAAGAACATATTACTTTATGTATTCCTAAGTTATTCTTCAGTTTGAAGATATTTATCTAAAGTTGTCTTCAGAACTGCACACATTTTTGTGGGTAATAGCTTTATTCACTTCAGATCTCTCGTCTTCGACTGCATGCTACCAACCAATTCATCGTGAACAGATGTTTCGTGCTATGATATAATCCAATACATATATATTGAACGCAAATCTCAATACTGAATATCCAATTTCAAAGATTTCATGAACATGGGAAGGTAACTTGATTTCGTAGTCAGAAACAGTACTACAATATTGGGTACGTTGCGAAAATTACTTTGTACTAGCTTCGCCCACAGTTTTACTCGCGTAGTCAATACCCCAATGAACTTAAATATACTTTCCGAGAAAAAGTTTCATCATTATTGGTTCAAAGATCTTGATTAATATAACAAGAAATAAAACGTCTCACCAAACTTAAAAATAAAATTTATTTTATTTACAGTAAAAATTTGTGGCCAGTGGGCTTTTTAAAAACTACAAAACTAAAATTACGTAGCCTAAAGTCATACTAAAGTTCACTAGATCTATATTTTGTTCCAAGTTTTATTAGACATTTGCATAAATTATGTTATACCAGCGACCCGCCCCGGCTTTGCACGTGTGTACGTAAGTTTTATTATATATCTTCCGTGAAAAAATATGCAACTGATGGTGACAACCACAAAAATATTCACTTCAGTGGTGAAAACCGCATCAAAATCCGTTGTATGGTTTAGGAGTTATCGGATATACAGACAGACGGACGCGGAAAGCGACTTTATTTTATACTATGTAGAGTATGTAGAGAAGTACTTTTATACTATGTAGAGATATAAAAGTACCAATCTGAAAGGACTAAAATGATCTGCGTTCATCATCATTTTGTCGGCATTTTGTACCGTTCTTAGAGCTGTCAAATTTAATTCAGTTTAGGAATGAAACAAAAGAATCAGCGTCATTGTCATACCGACGTTAGTTTGTCGGTATTTCTAAGCAGTACCTATCTAGACTTAAATAATTATATAGTAGTATAAAATCTTTGCAGATTCTGTCGCGCTTTATTACATACATTATTTGACGCAGATAGACAATATCTTAGAATAGGCCCCCTTTTATACCATGAATTAAAATAATATAATACTTCTATAAACGTCAAGTAAATATTTAAACTTCTTTATAATGTAAATTAATATAGTAATGTAAAATAAACGCGATAAAAATAAAAAGTTGAATTTAGTCGCGTGCATTTTAGATTATTTTATTGTTTTCTACACTAATATTATAAAGAGGAAAGATTTGTACCTATTTTTGTATGTTTGTATGTTTGTAATGAATAGGCTCCGAAACTACTGAACCGATTTGAAAAATTCTTTCACTGTTGGGAAGCTACACTATCCCCGGGTGACATAGGCTATATTATATTTTGTAGCGAGGCCGAAGGCCGAGCTTACACTCGTGCGAAGCCGGGGCGGACGGCTAGTACCTTATAAAGTAGTTAATTTATTTTGTAGACAGAATATTGTACAGGTGCTAATCTCCATGTATTTGTATATCAATGGTATTGGTACGTTTTAGTACGAGTACAATGCCAAAATAAACATTTACCAAAAAAAACAGTACTAATAAAAACAAAATCTTTTTCAGGTCTGCGTAATATTAGAGCAAACACTTGTATAATTTCAAACTGTAGGCAGATTATTTTTGATTCTTTACATGTCTGGAGGTTAGAAACGCTATTTGACTTGCTAAGAGATGATAATCATTCCATAGCCAGGTTTATTTTGTACGTCGACACTTGCTTAAGAAATAATATTTAAAGGAATAGATAAAACTGAGCATTCAAGCGAGTTGACCAATTTACCGTTTTTAACACGCTTTTATTATTTATTTAGTTTCATTTTTATTTCCATTTTCAAGAACTAAATAACTAAAGAAAAACGTTTTTGAGACATTAAAAAAAAAATTGACGTACAATACTACAAATTTAGCACGTACTTACGATACATATGTAAACTAAGTTTTATTAGAACCAAAGCTGTATGTATAATTATTAGCTTCACTTGCAACGAACTATGTAAACAAATCTATGATGTCAAATTTAACCAACTTATAATTATTTGTCGGATCGATTTGAAACTTTGCATGTATTTGCAAGTTGGAGTGGCATTTGGCAGGCCACATCACTTGAAGAATCAATAACGAATGGGAAAGGTTTTTGAGTGGAGACCACGAACTGGAAGACGCAGCGAAAGTAGGCCGCCCATTAGATGAACTGACGACATCGTGAGAGTCACGGGCAACAAGTAGATGCAAATGGCAGGCTGTCGTTCAGTGCGAAACTCTTAGGGGGAGGCCTATGTACAGCAGTGGACAATCGGACATCTCCTGGCTGATGATGATGTACATATATATCATCATCAGCCAGATCCAGATGATAATACAATAATTTAGTTCCATCAAACTGATCTGATAACAGAGACAGGACAGGAACTCTTCAATGACTTCAATGACTTGACTGCCTCGGTGGCTCAGTTGGTAGTGATCCTACTTTCTGTGCTTGGGGGCGTGGGTTCGATTCCCATCTAGGACAAACATTTGTGTAATGAACATTTGTGTTTGTTCTATGTATGGGTGTTAATATCTATTTAAGTATGTATTTAAAAATATATATGTATGTATATCAGTCTCTGGCAGCCATATTACAAGCTTTGCTTAGTTTGGGGTCAAATGACCGTGTGTGCAATAATGTCCCAGATATTTATTTTATTTAATGGCTAGCAGTGAATTCCTCAAGTCTGGCTCCTTTGGTTAGCTTTTGCGCACTTGCAAAAGCTAGATTTTTTTGCCAAAGAAGATTTTTTTCCGAATTTTCTCTGAATTGCTTGGTGCTTTTGTTTCTTCTCTAGCATTCGTGAGAATTCTCATTAAGCACCAGGTACACATTTCATCTGCAGGTTGATGTGTTCCATGCATGAAGAGATTTTATTCTAGCCCTTATTTTAATTGCTGTATAAAAGATTTTCTCTCACATTGCGTTTGCGTTTTTAGACAGCACTATATGCATACTTTGGCAACTTTATGTTTACATCTGCGAAAACTTTAGTGTCATAGTAATATAAAGGTTTTCATGTAAAATTCATACAAACACATTTGTAACGTGAAGGCCGCGATAGTACATTACAGTTCTATTTGTGGCATAAGAATAATATTTAGTTTATAGTTTTACTAATTTGTAAGACCTTAAAATTCCACTGTAGGTACTTACTAGAATCAACGTATCATTTTTAGGACTACAAGACCTTAGAAGTTAAAATTAGGTACATGGTGATATTATATAGAAAAAAAATTGTTACGTTTTCTCCTGTTTTTTTGGCGCCACCAAAATTATTATGTATCTACATAATATATTACCTACATTTATTAATTAATTTAACGAATTAAAAATAATTCCCGCCCACAAAAGCGTAAATCGTTTAACAACTGTCTGGCTACCTTAAAAGCATAATATTTTACGCTCCCTTTGATATTCCTGAAGGAAAAGTCCGATGTCAAATTACTATCCATAAGGATTTAGTGGCGAGAAGCGTGAAACGTGGCGATTTGTCTTCTACTTAATATCCTGCTGCGATGGACTTCCCTAGTTCCTTACTAATTGAATTAGTGGTGCTGGTTATAAATAAGGTCCCTGTTCGCTGTTTCTTATTTGCTTCTTGTGGCCGCATTTTCATTTGTGTTTTGTTAATTAATATTCTATCTAATTATAGTCTAGTACATTACTGCCGTGGCCTGTAATGAGTGCGTTGCGGGCAGTGATGATCAATTAATCAATCATTTATTTTTTAGGGTTCCGTAGCCTGACGAGGAACCCTTATAAATTCGTTCTGTCCATCCGTCTGTCGGCGCACCCGACGCTACGAATTGCGCAGACTTTTTGGTTAATTGTATGGCAACCGCGATCCGAGTACAACGCCACGCATTGCCAGTGCTACGATAACATAGCAGACAAGCGACTTTGAACACTATGCAAGCGTCATAACGTCTAAATTTGAGTAAATGTGGCATTTTGAATTATATAATTGATGTTAAGATATGAAGGTTTTTTTTTAAATGTTTTCACTTACTCTCATTGTGACTCTATAGGTAATGCCTACAAACAAAAAATAACTTATACTTACTGAATTCGTCCCCGTTTCTTTATTCATCAATATAGAGATATATTGTGTAGCGTACCTTTATTTTATTACACAGCTGTGATCTCGGTTCGCTCATGAATCTAAATGTTCGTTTCCATTATTACCTTTACGTTACAAGTGTAATGTGAAACAGTGAACGAGCTTCATCATTATGATCTACCCAATTTAGTCTTCTCTGTCCTCTCAGCCAACTCTTTTCGCTTCCAGTTTCTGCCAACTGCTATACTTAATACCTACACTGCTTTAAACTATCACGGTTGTTCACTGCAGTTATATGATGATTAACTACTTGATCGCGCATGAGTGAAGCGCATGAGTCATAATTTGTTTCTGCAAGACGTAAGCCACGTCGGCGGCAGGGGTGGGCTTATTATATGGCGCTTGTGATTGGAGAAAACAAAAGTATGATTCATTCAATTGGCGCCTAGGATTGGCCAGCTCTAACAAGATCCTACTGAAAATTCAGTACCTTTTCAATACAGCAGGGTACAGGATGAGCTGTCAAATGGTAAATATCACAATATGATATTTACCGTGATAATGTTGTGGATGAAGTTTCCGTTATTAAGGCGCAATTGGTTATTACATATACCATGTTCGCGGGCAGACTGAAAATGCGGGTGGCTGGCAAACTAAATCATGATATTTAACTCGAAAACCAGTTTTTAATGCATCGTATCATCTGTAGAGGGTTTATGTCACACTTCCAGTAACTCTATGGAAGTTTATGAACGACGGAACTACTAGCCAGTTTAAGCTATTATTTATTACAAGCCACGCGGTTGCACCCGCGTGGTGATGAAAAATTGTGATGATTATGATGATGAAAAATATATTACGACCTACCAAATATACACAAAAAAACATAAAAATCGGTCGAGCCGTTGCGCAGGAGTTCGATAACAAACACTGTGACACGAGATTTATATATTAGAAATGTGGCGCGGCAGATTATATTGTAGAGATAGCAGAGTAGAGAGCAGAAGAGTGTTCAGAGTCAGTCAGTACCTATTCAATGCACTGAGTTGTCAGTATACTGTTCCTACGTTACAACCTTGCGGTTACGTCGGCGAAGGATTCCCCAAATGCGGGTAAAATAAAAGGCACGCATTTTTTATTCAGTCTGTCTTTTACTTTTTAAAGACTGCTTGTGTTATAGTGATACAAAGCTAAGAGAAAGGTAAAAAGTAATATAAAGAACAAAAGGCAAAAGTACAAGTTACAATCAGGATTTCTTCAAGATGCGAGAGAATCTGCTTATTCTAGGCAAGCGTGATCCATCGTTCATCGCAAGTGATGGTGAAACGTAAGCTTATTAACCAATTATAAAACATATATACATTCGCAAGACGACTGAATTTCCGTTCTTTAATATTAGAGGCTAGGATCCACTTTAGGTTGCTGCATCATCATTAGTGAATAATGACGTCGAATCTGCTATAACAATTTCTAAGCTAAATATGTTTCACATATTGAAATAAAAGGAGACATAGATATTAGTCTTGTCAGTTTGGTTTTGTTTAGTAAACATTAGAAACTCCAATGACTTTTCTTCTAGAAACTTTACTTAGATTTCTAAGAACCTTAGGCCCAAACTGGCTGAAGTCGAGACGGTGTCATAGCGTACAAGTAGCAGTGGAAAATCCTAACCCTTATCGTTTTAAGTTGCATTCAAAATTATATCTCATTTACTAGAGTTTCAATATCAGATCAAACAAACAAAGAAAATAAACCTTAGTTAAAACTATCATCCGTGTTCAGATGTCTTACTGGATGCGAAGTCGCCTGACGCTCGTAAATTTAGGCGTCGGACCTTAAAAGTGTACGGTAGAATAATCTCAGCCGAGCATACTTTTCTAAAGGATTACATAATATGATTAGCTGCACTTTAGTTATGCGGGTTGTTTGGCTGGACATGTGCCAACGGATAAATGTTGATTTGATGATCTCACAGAATGAATACCTATGTATTTTGTATATTATATCAGGCATTTTATGGGTACTTCCGTCAAAATTATCATATGCTATCCCTTTTCGCGCATGGTGCGAGTATGTTGAAGCGAGTGGGATAGCATTCAATCAACATCGCCACCAGATTTAGGGAATAAGGTGCCACGTTGGGTTATTCGTTTAATAATAATCTATACACATAATAAAAACGTAGATACAAAAATCTGTAATGCGAGATATCAAAAAATAAAACACACAGGGTCATAAAATAAGCAGCTGAACACGCTAAGAGAGTTTTATATTTTTTGTGTTTGTTTGTTTGTTTGTCCATGCACATCTCCTAAATCACTGGACGGATTTAAATAAGGTTTTCACGAATATGCTTAGCTATGACAGCAAGGGTATTTTGCGCAAGGGCCGGATTATGAGAGGAAAAAGGGGTTGAAAGTTTATATGAAAATCTACGCGTACGAAGTCGCGGGCAACAGCACTGGTAAGGTAATAATTACGTAGGATTTCGCGATTACTAAACATTGAAATAAAATACCATTTTGGCTTGGGATTCAGTCATTAAATTAATAAAATCTCAAGTCCGCCGCAGAACTACAAGACTTCTGGACATTTTTAGTGGCAAGAAACTGCGTACTGCGTACATAGAAAAGTTTTGATTAACAAGTAGATCACATTAAAAACCGTCTTCATAAATATATGAAAAACGTAATAAATGCCTGTAAAATTTGAGGGTTGCCCTCGATTTCCCCGGGATTCCATCATCAGATCCTGACTTGGTGACAATGGGACCAAATTGGAAGTATACCCTACAAACGAAAAGAAAATTTTATGAAATTGGTCAACAGTTAGAGGAGATATCGGTGAACATACATAAAAAAATATACAATAAAAGATAGAAATCCGCCTTTTTTGAAGTCGTTTCTAGTAAAATCAATTTCAAGGTAGGTAATAATAATTAAATGGCCGTCTGGTGGTGGAATTCACAAGAGTTATGAACCTAAGCACTAAGGTGGAAGGCGAGTAAACAAGCTTATAAATCTGTGGCCGTAAATGGCGTTCAGAGAAAGTGCAGCATTCTTCTCGACACCTTACACCTTCACCAATGTTGCGCTCGGTGCAATACAAGGCAGTCTTTTTGGCGGGCCCATTTAGTGGGTGGGAAGACATCACCCGCTTAAATGTATTTTGAGTTGAGATAGGATAAGGCAGGTGCCTTTTCTCATCGTATAGATCTATTCCCCCACCCACAAGTTGTTCACCTCAATAGCCCAGTTAATTTATAATGCAATTACATCAATAGTTCATTTACATCAACCCAATCAACATAGTTAAATTTATTGCTGAGCCCAAAGAAGCTTCTCACTGTTAGCTATGGTCCATCGATGCCGTATAAAGTTCCGGTTTTATTCCAAAAATCGAAAGAAAAGGTTAATAAAACAATAGGTCTTTAATTAAACATCAGTTAAGTCATTGTCACAACCAGCTTATATTTTCTGCTGCTGGACATCCTCTCCTAAGGCAAGCCCGCCCCGATTAGCTTTTCCCTTCCAGCCACTGCCAACTTTAGGTACTTCGTCACTCCAGAGAGTCTCAGGGCATCCTACACTACGATAGATATAAATAATACAAGTGGGTTCATGTAATAATGTCTCTCCAGCATCTTTTTCTAACTACTTATCTTCGCCCTAATTTTGAAAAAAATAAAACAGGAAATGTTTAAAAAAATGTTGCTATATTTTAGCTCTGATTTATAATTAAGTACAATGGATATGCATAACCGCGTAGTACGTATAAGTGACATCATTTAACTTTTGATTTGAAATATTTGTTTAAAAACTAAAGAAAATTCGGCTTCATAAACAGTATATAACAGGCCTCCCACTAGATGGACCGACGACATTGTGAGAGTCGCCGGCATCCAGTGGATGCAGATGGCGGGATGTCGTTCGGTGTGGAGGTTAAAGGGGGAGGCCTATGTTCAACAGTGGACGTCTTCTGGCTGATGATGATGAAACAGTATTTTAGTACACATGCACCTCATCAAAGATTTGATGCCTTCACTTAAACTCACCCTGCAGACGACCTTGATGCCTTTTTTTGCATGTGAACTATTACTTATCGTAGTTTATTGGTATCCCCGCAAGTTTCTTGTGATAGCAAAATAAGTAGGAGAAACTTGGAGACATTTGAACAAGATAATTGTACTAAGGCATATATCTCCCTTGATGTTTGATCTGAGATTCGCACTCATCTTGGGAATTGGCCTAATCTATGCAAATAAAGTTAAATTATGAATACGCCAAATCACAGAATATCGCATAAAGCCCACCCGTAAAATTATATAGGACGTAAATTAAATTTTATTTTTGCTATTTCATATTTCATTTCAAATGGTGAGTGAGGGAGCGGAAAATAGCGCTTTACATGTTTATCTTGGAATTTCTAAGTAAGAAGACTTAATTTGACGGTAGAAATGTTTTGCAGGTGGCGCTTGCTTAGCTTTTATCTCTTTATAAGTTACTAGCCGTCCGCCCCGGCTTCGCACGAGTGTAAGCTCGGCCTTCGGCCTCGCTACAAAATATAATATAGCCTATGTCACCCGGGGATAGTGTAGCTTCCCAACAGTGAAAGAATTTTTCAAATCGGTTCAGTAGTTTCGGAGCCTATTCATTACAAACATACAACATACAAAAATAGGTACAAATCTTTCCTCTTTATAATATTAGTGTAGATGTAGACTAGCTGCACTCCTGCGTTTTACTCGCGTAGATTAATTACTCTTTATATCATTAGCTATCTGCCAGTAAAACTCCCGGCAATAAATACATACATACATTCATACATACACACACACACATACATACATACATACATACATACACACTGACATACACACATACACACACATACATACATACATACATATATACATACAAACATACATACACACACACACACGCATTTAAACACACACTAACTTATGCATTCATAATATTAATCAGATTATTAATTATTAATCAGGTTTTGGTTTTTTAGACTTGGTTAACCTTTGTTTTCGAGATTTTTATATCCACAGTTTTAACTATGCTGACATGTGCTATTTTCATCCCGAATAAATGTACTGTTTGAATTACTATGGCCTTGCTCTTACTAATCAAATATCGTAGGTATTGTTTGTTCACGTATTTGCAAGTTAGTAATAACACTGATAATTTTGATTAGTATACTTCAATTCTACTAATGGCTGCTAATTACGAAACTCAAGTGAAGATGGGATCATATTGCAAAACTAATAGATGGTAGGTAGACTATAAAGCAGTGCCAGAATAGTGACGTCTGGACCACCAGTAAATCAAACTAAAATTATAAATGCGAAAGATTTTGTGTGAGTGTGTATGTTTGTTACTCCCTCACGCAGAAACGGCTGGACGGATAGCTATGAAATTTGGAATATGGATAGCTTATGTCCTATATTAACACATAGGCTTTTTTCATCCTGTTTTTCATCACCACGCGGGTGAAACCGCCGGACGCAGCTTGTAACAAATAAGACAAAACACCTTAGATCATCATTTCATTTATCATTCATCATCATTCAGATCATTTAGTAGTTCCCGTGGAAAAACATAGAAGAAAAGTTAAAAAAAAAAAAAAATGGTTAGTATAAAGTTATACTAAATTTTACCCAGCTGTCATTGGTTACGGTATCCTACAGGAATAGTCTTTTTTTTGGGATACAAAGTAGTCTATATCTACTATAGTCCTTGAACAATCTCAATAAAAAGTAGTTAGTAGTATTAAATAGCCTATGTGTTAATCCAGAACATAAAAAGCCTCCGTACAAAATTTCATCGAAATCCGTTAAACAGTAACGGAGTTTTGATTGAAATTATCCTACAGGAATCTTTTATTTTTTCGGGATATAAAGTACCTATGCTATGTGATAATGCTAGGATAAACTACTTTCATATCAAATTTCATCGAAATCCGTCTAAAACTTACGAACTTGATTAATTCAAGTTATCCTACAGGAACGAAATATTTTTTCGGGATAAAAAGTAGCCTATGTGTTATTCCAAGATATAAGCTACCTCCATACCAAATTTCATTCAAATCCGTTCAGCCGTTTCAGCGTGAAGGAGCAACAAACATACATACACACACACACACACACACACACACACACACACACACTCACACACAAACTTTCGCTTTTATAATATTAGTAGGATAGGGTGTTTTTCATCCTGTTTTTCATCACCACGCGGGTGAAACCGCCGGACGCAGCTTGTAACAAATAAGACAAAACACCAGTCAGATGGAAAGACGATATGGTTGGGCAACGGGCGTGGATGTGATCGGTACAGGACCGTAAGAACGGTGTTTACTGGGTGCAGCAATTTCGCTCGCGCATTTGGTGTTTTTTAAATATTTGAAATGACTGTCCACTTTTTTTCTTAAATATTTTGAAATAAATATAATTCTAGTTTAAAAATAAAACAAAAGTTTGTCTAAATATTTTGAAATATTAACGTCGTAAAATGATCGAAGTACATTTTTCTACAGTAGACAGTAATTGTATATTACAACAACAAAAAATATAACATTTTATTAAAAAAATAGGATATTAAAAAGTTTTTTTTGTTTAAATGATGATGAGTATCGATCGATTCCTAAATAGTAGGTTGTTTGTTTTCACAAAAGTTCTTATTTATTTAAGTTAAAATGCCCTTTCTTAACAGTTATCTTTATTATGGTTCTCAACGTGCAGGATACGAATCATAACCGTACGACATGGTCTGTAAAAGTTCGGAAATTAGGTCAAATAACGTCAAAACATAAGTAGTTTAAGACAGAACTATTAACATAACATTGAATAAAACTGGGAGGTTTTAGTTGTGTTTGACTGTGCCTCTCTAATTTAATAAATTTAATGCTTATGGCATTTCAAGTAAAGTTGAATAGGATTTACAAGCGACTTGGTTTAACGAAACAGGGCTCTGATTCCGTAACAAAACACGCCAATAACACACTGTAAACGTGTATACACATTAACCATGGTAACTAATGACACGGTAACCATGGTTCCATGATTGAAACGCGTCAAATGAAGATGCGTCGATTGTCAGTTTTGCAGAGTTGTGTACACATAGCATGTACCTACGTTATTTACTAGGATAACTAAAAAAACGCTTTTTTCGATTGATTAATACATTCTCTTGACAAACGCGCACGAAAAGCGCTAACTTGCCTCACGTTATTTTGACTGTTCATAACGATCGCATTACGAACCTCATAGCGTTAGCAAACTTGAGATTGACAATTTCACGCAGATAACATGACGCGGCCACGTTAAGAGTGTATGTATTGTGATCATAGAAACAAAGGGCGCATAGACCATTTTTCAATTAAATTAATATTAACACGTCGTTAACACGTCGCGTATTTATGGCTAGGAATCTGTTGTAAGTTAGATAATATAGGCTCAGGCAAAGTAGAGTGTAACAAGTACATAGAGTAAAAGTTTAGTATGCAGATATTTCTCTCACTCTCTCTCTATTATATGGAGGATACACTTAATTTATGGTGATTTAATCATACAACAGAGAATTTCTAAAACTGAATAATGTGTGAATTATCTACTCTATTGCCTGCTACTTCATGTAATTTTCACATCCTTATTTTTCCGTTTGGTTAAAAAAATCCCCCACAATACTGGATATACATTTCTACTTTAGGTTTGCGAAAAATAATAGATGCACATTATTGTTTCTCTTTTATTTGACATTTTAAATGCTTGCTCAGGAATTTCTTAGGGAAATCAATAAATTCAAGTTAACACTAGAGGCGGGTCCGCTGCGGCATGTTTTCGTGTTAGCTAGCTAACACCAAAGTCACACCCACTTTGTAGTGGTAGGACTCTTTTGCAGGGGTCCGCCTGGGGAAGTACCACACCTTTGCCAGTTATTCAACCGCCAAGCAGTAGTGTGCAAACACTTACAGTGTTCCGGATTGAAGGGCAATGTTTCTAGCGAAATTACAAGGCACACAGAGATTTGACATCTTATATCTCGGGGTGACGAGCGCAGTGCATTGCCATCCAGGGTTTTGAACTGTTGAAGTTCAAAATTCTGAGTGGCGTTGAGCTGTTATGGGCAAGCGTGAAGAGCCATCAGGCGAGCGACTTCGCTCGTCTTGTCACTCTGTATCATTAAAAAAAACTTTTCGTCAGTAACATGATAGTGTGTTAGCTAACACAAAAACATGCCGCTGCGGACCCGGCTTAATTAACACTACAAAAACAGTTAGACTGCCCATAGACCGCTGAAAGTCGAAAGATAATCCAAATGCTCAATCCCCCTACCAGTTGGCAGCGTACGCTGAATAACTGAATGCTTATTTGTTAACCCAGAAATGTTATGTAAGCAAACTATGCTTAATGAAATATATTAATGAGCGCTTACTTCTCCCAACTCTAACTCTGAAATGCTAAGAAATCCTGCAGACAAAATCATGGTCTGCAGCTAGTTACCTCTGAATGGTCATCTTCCATAAAACCAGATTATTACGCAATAATCATAGCGTAACTAATATGACGAGAAATGGTTCCTATAAATTTTATTAATCCGATAAAAATAATAATAACTCAAGGCGATGGCATGACCGGAAATAATTTTCCGAGGGCATAAAGCAAAAGGGAAATAATGATAGCTCATTCTTTCAGCAATATTGGAGTGTTTTGGCAAGGTGTGGCCTTTAATAAGGCTTGATTCGTGACTGGAATTTTATTGCAGTGAAATTAAATTAGCTAATAATTTATAAAACTCGACTGGGCTCACCTGAGCGATCTAGGGGTCAGGACAACCATTTAGTGAAAACACTTTTATCGGTGGCAAAAGTAAAAACTTTTTTGTACTGCACATGCACATGATCCTTATACATTTTAAAACTATAAATATCTGTTCAGTGCCCTAAAATCTCAACACCAGAAGTAGATTAAACCCATACTTACTTTAAGGATAATCTGTGTATTTAGTTTACATTTATGCGGGATAAATTAGACAGTGTTTAACGTCTTTGTATTTAAATGAGTAAGTTGGTATTTCTAAACACTTTTCTGAGTGTTTTTCGTAAATTTTAAATTCAAATTATTTATTGAGAATAAAAACGGACAAATTTCACTAACATTTATCTCACATATTGTTAAACTAAAATAGATTTCCTAGTAAAAATAGAAATAATATTATAAAATTACTAATATAATAAATACAACAAATTGCTGTAAAAATATGTCAACATAAAAATAGGAAGTCACACAAATTGTCATTATAGTCAACGGCTTTTTTGCCCCTGTCCCATTGATCAGTTAAATTTTCACAATAAGTCCAAAAAACTTTCGTTAAATTTTTCCAACTGTCACAAATAATATCACAATCAGTGTTGATAGCTAAATTAGAACCTAATCTATATTTCTGTAAATCTATGAGAGAAATATCAATATATAATTAAATATAAATGCTATTGAGATTTCAACAGTTTATTGGCCATTCGAAAATGGAGAGATAAGAATTGGAGTTTGACTTATTAATTCATTGAAATATTGACGCAATAATTACTTAATATCTACTAATATTAAGTAATTATATAAATAACGTATTTTGTTTATACTGAACACTTGTTAACCAGTTGTTATATAGATATACCTAGATTTGTATTAATAAAAAGTAAGTATTGAATAATAAAACAATCATTAAAATGGTTAGCAATTGACAACGATATATCACAAAACATACATAAAAATATCTGAGAACTTCAATGTTTTTGATGTATGGTTGAAAATACAATAATTTATTGTATTTTCAACCATACTAATAACACAAGTTCCTTAAGCAAAGTACGCAATCAAAGTAAACACTTGGCGAGTTTCTCACGACAGGATAATATTTTGAACTGCAATCACATTGTATGGTTAGGTGTGTCCGTCTACTTTTAACATGATAAAAACATTTTGAATGCTACAATTACACATATCACATCTTTTAAATAATTGAATCAACCAGATATACCGTCTAGTTCTGCTGCTCCTTTCTTCCCCGGACCTGCAAGATATGGAATGTACTTTCTTCGAAAGACTTCCCGTCGAACTTCAACATGGAGCGTTTTAAAAAGGGTATGTACAAAAATCTTTCCGGTCTGACAAAGCATCGTCAAGGACTTCGATTCTGTAGTATTTCTGAAGGATTATGTTTCATTGGTAGGGGTTTAATAGAATATTTTAGTAGTTAGTTATTAATTTTGCCGTTTTTTTAGGGTTCTGTACCTAAAGTGTAAAACGGGACCCTATTACTAATACTCCGCTGTCCGTCCGTCTGTGTATCTGTCTGTCCGTCTGGCACCAGGCTGTATCTCATGAACCGTGATAGTTAGACAGTTGAAATTTGCACAGAATATTGAGTTATATTATTCACTTTAAAATAAATAGTTAAATTAAAATAAAATAAATATTTAAGGGAGGCCCATACAACAAACGTGATTTTTTGCCGTTTTATATACCCTTCATGCGCGAGTCCGACTTGCACTGCCCGGTTATTCATTATTTTTTTACTTTAGTTATTTTTTATCCCTAAAAATGAACGATTCTTGTAGGAAAACAGATGAAACCGCGGAGTGTTGCTAGTAACTCATTTTATTTGTTTTGTTTACAATACTAGAAGTAGGTTAAAAACATAGAAGTGGAGCTAACTAAAGTATGGAAGGAAAATGTTATCGCTCTGTTGGTTTTACCATAATAAATAATATTGCTATTATAGTAGGATAATATAGAACATAGTAAAAGAAGTTATATGATTATTTACGGGATATTTACCGTGGTAAGGTTGTGGAAGGAGGAGGACTTCCCGTGAATATGGTGCATGTAACTGCGCCGAAATATCGGGAGCTCCTTCCACAACATTACCACGGTAAATATCCCGTAAATAATCATATAACTTTAGTGAACAACCGTGATAGTTTAAAATATAGTAAAAGAAATCATACAATAAAACCTTAAAATTTTGGTTAGTAAAAGCCATGAGGAAATTAAAGGTGGTTTTAATCACACTAATACTAATGACTGGCCAAGAGCGTGGCGAGACATGTATGAGGCTACCGCTTTTTCATCGTATAAGCGTTGGTATTTAGCGTGGTAATGCCCACCGTTTTACGTAGGTCGTCACTCCACCTGGCTGCATAGTGTCCTACACTACGTTTCTCTACACGTTTCCAATCTAGAACTCGCACGGCAAGGTAGGTAAAAATAGTATGCAGAGAATTGGCGACCGAGCTCAGTGAAGATGCCTATGTCGAGCAGTAAACAATGAAAGGCTGATAATGATGGTGATTATGACGTGGAAATGCCACCAGCTTGCTGGGTGTGCTGCTAACTGGTTGTGGACTTGAACATTTGGATTGTCTTTAGACCTTCAAGCCCAATATCAGTTGGCAGCGTACCAAGCATGGTGGTGGCATTACCACGCTAAATGGCAATGCTTATGCGTTAAGCCAGAAAAACGCCAGCAATTTGGTCATGCGAAGCATTAACCAGACGCTCTAGAAGATTTCTGAAAATGAGGTGAGCTATCTTCACGAAATTCGCATACATGTTCTACCGTGACTGTGATGTTGGGAAGTTTTCGTTTCTCTTCTTCCGTGATGGAAACCAAAGGCTGTGGAGATTGTATCTGCTGCAATGATCGGTGACTTCTCAGTCGTCTCATCTCTTCGTTCTCTTCCGTTTTCTTCCACGCCATCCTGTAGAATGGTACTACTAAACTGACTACTTCCGATGTTTCATATTGTAACGAGATATAGACCAATCTCAACAAGACCTAGCACAGTAATTTAGCCAGGCCAATAATATCCGGGCATTGAACCCGTAAAGTCACCATGCCCGGGCTATTGCTTCGCCAGGTGGTGTTAATCGTAACATGCTGAAATATTACAGACTAGTGTTGAATTCATTTATTGAATTTACTGCGTTTTTGTGCTAGAGCATTAGTTATACACAATAGGCTTAGTCATCATTTAAATTAATATAAATTATGACATAAAACTTAAGAGCTGATTATAAATGGAGCCCAACAACGAAAACAAAATTATTATTTTTCAAAAATAAATTGGTTATAAGTATACAAACAGCGCAATATAGCACGTGATGACGTCAAAAAGTGCGATAAAAATGTTACACAACACATGCTTTGCAAGAAAGGGACGAAGCATCCGCTCCCACCGGTAGTTTTGACCGCGCTTTTAATGCTCATATCTCACGAGGTTTTTCAGTCAATAAAAAAAAAACGGTATGTGTAATTTGTTTACTTTTAGTTATATCTTTAGCTAAGCCTGTTATTTGTACTAAATGAAACATTAGGACTATATTATGTCTACATAATTACGCAAAACACTTTTTATTTACTAGTTAGGTATATCAACTTTAATTTTAGTTATTTTACCTTTTAGTAAAAAAAAAACAAGGAATTCAATATTTTTTCTGTGATATTACCTGAGTAATCAAATTTTATTTTGATTCTTTCTGATAAAAAAGTATTTGTGCATGAGTTTGCGTTTGAGTTAGTAGACACGGTGTATATAAACCTGATGGTAGAAGCCAAAAAAAAATAATCGTGACAAGACACGTAGTAGTTCTCTTCCTCTTCCCGACTATGAATCCCACATAGTGGTGTGGTCAGTCTTCTTGAATTTTCTCTTCAACTTCGCTCTATTCTCGACATCGTCTTTGGACATCTTACACTCTCTCTTGACACAGTGCAAGTTATATATTTTTAAACTTCTGATAATAGAGCTTTTACAATATTAAAACAGCTAAACAGTTTTTTTATCATAGCTAAGAACACTCTTGAACTGAAAACAAAATCAGTTCAGCCATTTGGAAGCTACGATGCAACAAACAGACACACATACACACGTTATACATATTACACCCCTCGTTTTGCACCTGGGATTAAACATACTTAGTGACGTACATACCAACGTGTACAATTTTGAAGCAATTATGACAAACTTTTTCGAACGGTGGCGTGTGTTTAGTATCGTCTAAGATAACTTCATTTAGTGATGGTGGGTGTATCCAAAAGATCACCAAAGAAGATCCAGCCTTCAGATAGGTGAACATGATTCGCATTATCAACTGATTGCTATCTAGAGTCGGATGACACTTTAAGAGACGTTAGTGTATTACAAAATATAGGTGTATGGATTTTCAGGCATAAAACGAAAATAATAAAGCCGTAATTGTCAAGACTAATATAAAGAAGTAAACCATAACACTTAAATTGTTTATTTTAAGTCAGTAATTAAACGAAATCCCTCTCAAACTTTCCTTCCAAGAGTTTTACGAAAAACTACTTTTGTAAATTGGTAATGGTATGGTAATGATGGTATGGTTGGTAAACCATTCCATAGTACCTATGATTTACCAACCATACCATCATAAACTGACTTTTCTATAGATCTTTCTTTTTGATAGAATCAGAACGCTATAAATCCAGTTTTCATTGCTTTTTCATCATAAAATAGGAGAGGGCCTTAAGACGAAACTCCCAGCGGTTTCCAAAAGTCAAAGTTTATGCCTCCGGGCAGTCTAAAACTCTGACATTAGAGCCGGCCAGTCAGCCAAAACGAAATTACAAGACGTGATTTTTAATAAAAATGATAAATCACCACAGCTGTTACCAGCCGATCCAGGATAAATAAGCCCGCGTCTCCCCCAAAATAGGTCTATTGACTCTGACTCTGATTTCACTAAAGAAATGCATCTTTTAAAAATAAAGACAGGGCCGTTAATTATAACCCAGTGTAGAGTAAAAAGATTCCAAAGGGAAGCTATATTTATCACAAAATCTGATGCTTAAACGCGGAGGTATTTTTTGTTTAGAAATAATTAGGGAGGGAGTCGAAGCGAGGGGTAATAAAATACTTTGTGCTGAATGACGGCTCAGTCAGCCGTCTAAGGTAAGGCGTTTTCTCACTAGACGGCACACGGCAACGGCATGGCGAGGACACGGCAGCCGTGGATGCGAAAATAAATGTTTTTATCACATTAGCTTCACATGTTACTAGTTAACTTACAATGTAAACAAATCTTGGAAGTCGATTTAACCTACTTCTAATTGTCACATTAATTCGAAACTTTGGAAGTATGTGTACCTAATTCGGATGACAACACAATAATTTGATATGATTGAACTGATCTTATGATGAAGCTATAAGGTGTATAGTGGGATTCTACAAAGGCTACTCGAGCCTTTATCTACTTCGAGGACCTCGAGGGCTCATTTGGTTTGTTTTAATAAGTTGCATACAAACAGTAACACTATCCGCGGCTTTATCCACATACCATCTCCATCATCATGGTCCTATGGTTTTAACGAGACACTAAAGCGTACTCTTTAGTTATTTAAGCTATATCGTACATAAGTCATTTGACGTCAAAGCATCTCACAGCACGTTTTTTTCTTTTATCAATTTCTTTCTATTCCTTGGCTGCATGGATTAGAAATGTAATGACATAGGACTAAAACAGTTTTTAACTACTAACTTCTCATTTTATTTATTTTATTTTATTCGAAAAACGTACAGTGATACATAACTAATTTACAAATAATGTGGATATCTTAGCACTATTAACACGTTTCCGCATATAAAAACTCTAATTAACACTTGCTTACGTTAAAGAAATACAAAATTTTGGTACTAGGTCTATTTTACTGTAAAAAAATAGATTAATAACGACATAATAAATTAGAATAAAAAAAATTATAAACGTGACAGTTCAAGATTCGCACCAAACCAGTTCTTGGAGACTGTAGTTTTGAATTTGTGTGGAGGTCTCATCAATTAAAAGCGCGCTGGCCTACCGGTTCAAAAGTTTTGAGCTAGTATATTTTTTAATAGGTACATAATGTATTTCTCCAAAATATTTTCTACTGGCCGATAACGACACAACGACGACAACGCTACAGCGAAAAAATGTGTCATTTTGTAAGTTTTTGCGTTCTGCCTGCGTGATGACACGGCGACGGCAAGCTTCGCCGTGGCCGTGGCCGTTGTCGTGCTGTCTAGTGGATAAACGCCTTATGTCAAAATGTTTTCAAACATATATTCTAATGAGCGGACCATGTTTAAAGATTATCACGTGGTTGAATTTCTTCCTGGAATAATTACCGTCTTACTTAAAAATCTTCACGATAATCCTCTCGCAAACCTCTCTCAATTGCGATGCGTTTTAAGACTTGATCCAGGATCAACTTTTTTTCACTCATAATTCTGCATAAACCTATTTTATCCCTCTCTCAGATAAAATACCCACAGAGAAACAAAAATCATTCAGTTGGCGCAGACTATAGCAAAAATAATCGACTAAAATTCTTGTTGAACGAATAATGTATGAAAATTTTGATTTTTACGTCAGTGGTAATATGAATGTCAATGTCAGGTGTCAAATTTGACGGTACTCAGAGCACGCGTGTGTCAATCTGGGTTAAATTTTCGCTCATTTTCTGTATAAATAAATAATATTTTAACTTGTGTTAGTGAAAACAAGCCGATTTCAACAGTGAACAGTTTCAATTTCAGCATTCAGTAGCGAAAACACTCTGCTGGAGCCGAAATTTAAGGATAAAAAGGATTAGAAATGGAGCTCGTAAAAAAAATCGCTTCATAAATTGGAGTGAACAGCAAAAGGTAATTACCAAGTTTTAGTTGTATGCTGACCCTTAAAAATGCACGAATTAACATGATCTATTATAAAAGAGGTCCAAGAGTTTTGGATTGCAGGCCACGCACCATTCCTTGTTTCAAATTCGATTCATTATGCCAAGGCGTTATTCTAACATGACCCATGATCTTTCCTCTGTTTGCCAACCACAACTACTTGGAATATGGCCTGCCAGAGGTCTAAGATCACCACAGTCAAATTTTATGGCCAAATACAACCTACAATTCCTCCAAAACCTTGGTTCTTCAAATAAATAAAAAATAGATAAACATGTTACTTCTACCATCTGTTGCTTGTACTTCAGTGTTCCTCGCGACAATTAGAATCCGAGACCACTCCCTCTGTGTATTTTTAAATGCATACTTAAATGGATATTAATACCTAGACATGGAACAAACACAATTGTTCATCACATGAAAGTTTGTTGTAGGTGGGACTCGAACCCGCGCCAATAAGCGCAGAAGGAAGGTTCACTAGCAACTGAGCCACTGGGGCAGTCTAATAATTGCTCGTTTAGTTAAATATTCAATAAATTAAGCATTTAGTTAGTTTGTGCACGTGCCGTGTGGTACGTTCGTGCACGTGCCGTGTGGTACGTTCGTGCACGAGGTCACCTGCCGGCCCAACGGAAGACCAGCGTCGGTTGTTTACAACCGGCATCATGCTGAGTTGGAGCCGGATTGTGACAAAAAAAAAATGATAAGATTTAATTAAGGCGTGCCGAAGTCTTTACCCACAGCTATAGTGGTTCGCAAATTGATCTTGCTTGCCATATACTTGTGCAATCAGGTAGGAAGTCAAAACTCTGTCATGTGTTCTAATGTTATTATGTTTTTTTAGGTGCTGTCGAGCTTTCTACACGAAAACGAGTCCATGGAGCATGTACTATTGCAAGGCCACAGAAGACATGATTCAAGTCGAGACTCCTTGAAGAAAATCAACAACCACAAGTCTCCAATACCAAAACACCTGGCAAAATAGGGATAGAATAGTTTAGGCAGCGACCCAAAGCCTTGCTCTGTTATCTTAGGAGCTTGGCTGGTTTATGTAAATGTGTTTAGCTAAATGCACAATACACCCCAGCCAGTGTCAGTGCAGGTCTCGTCACCCTCACTTTGAATTAGAATTAGGGACTCTTGGGGTTGGCTTCAGCTCCACCAATGCCTATCAAATATCCGGGCTAGACCTCGAGAGTAAAGTTAATCAAAAATACATACCTATTTAATATAATTATAAAAATACTATGAGAGAATTAGTACTGAAAATATGTTTAGTATTTGATTACATATTTAAAATCTATGCTCTTATGTAAGATTTTTAATTAAAATACATGTTTAGTTTTTGTGTAAGTGTAATATATTTTATAATAAATTATTTTCCATAAAAATGCTTTGACTTATTCGGCCAACGTCATCATCGATAATGTCCTCGTTGTTTGTCATTTCTTCATGTTAAAGTTGTGCTGTATCTGAGGAAATAAATAATCAATTTAAAAAACCGACTTCAAAATTAGTAAATACGCAGTTTTGTTTACTTGGATGACATATTTTTTTCAGTGAGTAGTATTAGTTTCATTTAAAAACCAAACTACTTAACTGATTTTGATGAAATTTATATGGGACCACCTCTGAAGTAAGACCTACCAAACAAAAAAGGAATCATATAAAATATAAAATCAATTCATAATTGGTGGAGAAATCGGTGAACATACATAATAAAATACAGTAGAACCTCCTCCGTTTTTGAAGTCGGTTAAAAAAAGGAGATTGTCATATTCAATGTATTAAAATGTCCCTATATCTAGTCATTTGAGAGAGGAAATTCTGAGAAATGATAATGAATTACCAATTATATCAGAAATCGCTGCTTCAAGACACTGAAGTACCTTTCAACAACATTGCGGGTTCGGATATGCCGGTTGTTAAAACGCATCATGTGTGCTGCCTCCAGTGCCACGATGTCACATATTTTAAGGTCAGCATCACAGACGACCTGAAAATCGTTTTTTACATTTAAAAATTATTTACTGATAACTAGCTGCACCCAGCAGTGTCAGTGACACATGTGATCTATCATAATACCTATAAACATGAGTTCCCACTGCTGGGATTTGACCTTGTCTTCCTAACACAGTAGCAGTGTGCGGCAGGGTTAGAAAGCTACGCGTGACTATAAAATCTTGCATGCCGTTCTACGAATACCGACATGGATTATAATAAACAAGCTGGAATGGCATTGTGCAAGATATGTACTTACTTGGGTAATGATAGCGAAATGTCTCTTTCTGTTGATGTGATACTGGCCAACGTCTCCTTCATTATTTCTAGGTGCATGCAATCTATTGCACCCATAATCCCTTGAAGGCCGCAAATAGCTTCAAACTTGCTGATAGCGTTGGCTTTTTCCATCATATTCAAAGGCATTTTTATGTACCTACTGTGAACTTTTGGGAGCCAACGCTATTGCTACTTTGCGGGCCACACGTGACAGCGTCTGCTGGCTCAATCCGCGCAGTCTTCTTGGATCTAAAAATAAAACATAACTTTCTTACTTATTTTGGATTCACATACATACTGCATAACACGAAACTTGAACAAAATAAGTATTTTTTATCTACCTCATGGTGGCCCCAATATCTGATTACTGCCATTACTTGCAGTTCCACAGGGATGCCGCCACCTCGCAGATTCACCTGTAGAATAGTGTTCCGTGGTCTGCCCTCAGCAAGTCAGAAATCCGGCGGATATTTTCATTGCTGGAACGGTACCTCAGCCGGAATTCATCATCCGATAAATCATATATACCATGTATCGGATCCCGCCTTAATTCTCTGGCTTACCCTTCTTTTCAACGCGGGAGCTCTAAATTGGCGTAACATGTCCACATCCCTTCGGAAATTGCGCAAATCCATGATAAATAACCACAAAACTTAGCCAAATGTGTAGTCCTAACAAAAAAACAACCTAAAAGAATGTGATTCAATCAGCTAAATGCTGATTGGCCGATATATACTGTGATCTATGCTGATTGGTTAAAAAGCCGCCATTTTGCCTCGCAAAGGTCTCTTAACAACGTCCGGCCAGTGGTAAAATTTTGACAGCTATTGAGAGCGCTTTCAAAGCCCTCGCAACTTTTTTTTTGGTTTTAGGTAAGAATTTCGCTTGATCCGCAGATCAAAGGTCTCTCAAGAATGTAGAAAGATTTTTAAGTAAGACGGTAAATGATTATGTTACAGAATAAGTAACACCTTAAGTAACTGTGTCAACGCCAGCGAGTAGGTAAGCTAAATATGTTTTTAACCGACTGTCCAAGGAGGTGTTATTAATTTTCCGGTGTATGTATGTATGTATGTATGTGTGTGTTCTGGTGTTATTATTTTTACCTATACTATGTACATCAGCATAAAATGTAGAGAGCTCTATCTTGACTCCTTTATGAGATGAATTTCCAAAACGCATAAACGACATTCTGCCATCTGCATCCACTGGATGCCCGCGACTCTCACAATGTCGTCGGTCCACCTAGTGGGAGGAAACCTCAGTGCGCGAGCCCGCATCGCACTTAGTGATTTATTTTTTGGATTTTTCAAATACTTTTTACTAAATGGTTTTTGGGATTTTTTAATATACAGATTTCATAATTATGGAGGAGAGGTACACTTTACATTACAGCTATACTTTTTGAAAAATACAAGTAAAACAAAAATAGAAGTAGCTTTGATTAGATTTTTAGAATCGGATTATAAATGACGAAGTTTTGAGTAACAAACATTCAAATAAAATACAATCGAATTGAGAACCCCCTCCTCTTTGATGTCGGTTATAAACTTCCATACAGTTAGTTTATACGGAAAAAACAAGGAAAAACCGTTTGCTCGCTGCATATACCTAAAACGCAAATGTGCATAATCGCGGTTTGCGTCAATCTACAGGAAGTAGGCAACAACTAGTAAAATTAAATATTATCAGTAAATAAATTACAACTAAGTTAACACAAACCAGAAGGATAAAACATAAAAATTAAACATTTCTAATGGATTTTATGTCTATCACATTATTTTAGTTCCTGACGTTTCGAACACATTGCCAGTGCCGTAAATAGGGCGGTGCCACCGGTGCCCAGGCACAGGGCGTAGACTCTGGGGGGCGCAAGAATGGCCAGACTATGGAGGACTATTTTATTTCAGTTTGCTCCTGATGAGTTCCCGCTGCGCCCCTAGTGGTCGATTCCAACACATACATACCTACATGCCAGTATCATCAAAAACAACTAGCAATGCCAATAATATAAAAAAAAACAAGGGCGCAGTTATAGAAGCTCGCACAGGGCGCAGAAAAGGCTATTTACGGCACTGCACATTGCTACACAGATCTTCATTTTAGTGTAGATCGTCATACGTAGACATATTATGAAACTAGTGCTGTTGTCCGCGACTTCATACGCGTTGATTTTCATATAAACTTTCAATCCCATTCCAGCCCTTGCACAATTTAACATAGCCTATACCTCAATCTGGTGATAGCTAAGCATATCTGTGAAAACCGCATTTAAATCCGTCCAGTGGTTTAGGAGGACATAAATTCTAAAAACTGTCTTAACGAGTTCACCTGCTTATTTTAAGACGCCCATTTTTATCCCTACGTTAAAAACGTTCCTTACCCAAAGGGTAAAACGGGACCCTACTACTAAGGCTCCGCTGTCCGTCTGTCTGTCCGTCCGTCCGTCACCAGGCTGTATCTCATGAACCGTGATTGTTAGACAGTTGAAATTTTCACAGATGATGTATTTCTGTTGCCGCTATAACCACAAATACTAAAAAACAGAATAAAATAAATATTTAAGGGTTACAAGAAAACGTGATTCTTTTGCCGTTTTCATAGATAATTGTACGGAACCCTTTGTGCGCGAGTCCGACTTGCTCTTGGCCGGATATTATATTATATAAATTATTATATATAGAGATAGAGTCAAAGGACTCCTATTTTTATTGAGCGAACTGCTAATCTGTCGAATGCGTTGCCTGAATAGGTGTTTTCCGATAGTTACAATCTGGATGTCTTCGAATCGCGGCGAGTGAATCGGTTTCTTCTAGGAAAGCGTGCTCCATTTCATACCATATCATCGTTTCACATTCGGCGAGGAGGAAGTCAAACGCAAGCCTAATATTACTAAAAAAAAGTCTATGTCTGTAAAAGTTTCGACATAGTCTCTTAGATATAAAAATTTCTAAACAAATTCACAATTTGCTAGGAACAAAAGGCGTCAAGCCTGAGCTGATGAGAGAAACCACAGCCCTTAATATAACTTCACAGTTTAACGGCTAAAGTTAAATGACTGCGTAATGGACGCACTTTGAGAATGAAATTTTCACCGCCTCCAGCACTTAGTTGCTGGCTAAAACACTTACGCACATGACTGCGTTATTCGCGTTTATAGTACTTGGTTATTTGCGCTAGGTAATATCGCTTCATACGATATGTAGAGTACATCACTTATTATAAACGCAAATGTGAGTTGAAAGAAATATTATTTTGATACCAACCAGCAGGCGTATTATGAATCTTTGATCGGGATCGCGACTTGTCAAAATTATGTCAAAAAAAAAAGCGTTGTCTATTTCCAATTTCGTAGTATGAAATTTGAAATAGACAACGCTGTTTTTTTTTTTTTTTTTGCGTCATAACCCCTTTCAAGTGTCAAAATTCTGTCAATTCTGACACTGACTGATCCCGATCAAAGATCCATAATACGCCTGCAGGTTAGTAAATTAAGACTATTCATTATCATTTATTTCGTGTTAGTATTATTTACATGTAAAATTATTAGAAAAAGTTTAATAGTAGGTACACCAAGAAATAATCTAGGTATACATAATAAAGTCATTGTAAGTGTGTATAAGCACACAGTACATTATGTATAGATTTTGCATTCAATAAACTCCTTGAAACTGAGGAACATCTGATCGACAAGCCAGCGTTACTAGCGATATTTAAAAAGAACCAGAGGCTTTACGGCTACCTGTAATAAGCGATTCTATTTAGGTGTTTGTGAAAAGTTGCGCGACCGCAAACCATATCTTAGCGGGTTAAGGTTCAAGTTCGCGTGATTTTTGTGATGACTGCCTCGGTGGCTCAGTTGGTGTGATCCTACTTTCTGTGCTTTGGGGGCGTGGGTTCGATTCCCATCTAGGACAAACATTTGTGTGATGAACATTTGTGTTTGTTCTATGTCTGGGTGTTAATATCTATTTAAGTATGTATTTAAAAATATATATGTATGTATATCAGTCTCTGGCAGCCATTTACCTCACTTGGTAGTTAGTTATTTATAATTTAGATTATTTTATTACCTACAGAGGAAAACAAAATTATAGCATGAAAGCAGGTCATTGTAGCCCTAGATTGCCTCGTTAGCCCAGTTGATAGTGAACCTTTTTTATCGCGAATAAGTCCGCATTTGACCACCAACTCGCCTGTTGGTAAGCGACGATTTGATCGAAGATAAAGCACGTTACTTAATAGGAAGGGTATAATTGTTTATTTTATTAAAATTCCAATTAAATTATATTTTTGTTTCAGTATTAATAAACTTTTGTTTCAGCTCAGATTAATTTTCTCTTTTATGTAAATAATCTTAGATTTTTTTATTTGAAGCGGCGTAGAAAGGAAATCACACTAGAGATTCGTCAGAAAAACAGTTTTAAAGATGGACTTCCGCAAAGTAACGCCAGATTCAATTAACGAATACATTTTAACACGAACGATAAGCAGCAAGCAGCAGCAGCAGCTTCACCTGAGTCTACAGGAATCATGTTTTTTTGGAATAAAAAGTAGAATAATTATGTGCTGTTCCAGGGTATAAGCTACCTCCATACCAAATGTTATTCAGATCCATTCAGCTATTATTGAGTTAACCGCTGCACAATTTTCTGCTTCACCTACAAAACCCTGCAATCGAGAAAAAGAAATGTGTCAATAAGTTGCTATTTTTTTTGGATTGTTTGTTTTTTGATTTCATTGTTATCAGTAAGAACTAAAAACCACATTCCGCTATTTTGTAATGCCTGCTCGGTGAATTCACTAGATCAACACGACTGACACAGTCAAGTAGTCCAATGTTGGTAATCGAGTTCAGCCATGATATCCACGAATTTACGGAGACAGCTGTTTATAAAGACTTAGAGTTGGCAAGAAACTTGCTTCGTGGTCTTCGCGATCTCACTTGATTGGATGCGGGTGCTAAATACTTCAAGTTGTTTTGTGTAGTAGAAAGTTTCAACATGTTTTAGACGGAAAAATATTAAGATAATGTCGATAAGTAATAGGAAGAAATAAGTGAAATATATTGAGGGAGACAATACCCCAACAATGCGACCAAAGAGATCAATTGAAAAAAAAGATTACAGATTCATTTCTTACTAAAACAGCTTTTAATTTATTATTCGTTACTATCTTTATGGTGTATGCTGAAGTGATGGTGGTAGCGATGGTGGCTGTGCGGTAGCATTAGCCTTTACAATCTGACGGTACGTGGTTTGATCTTCGGCCCTGCACTAATTACTTATTTAGTAGCTAAATAAATTATGAACAGTTTCAATGCCATTACTCAAAAAACGGCAAAGGAAAGACATCGTAAGGAAACCGGTAAGTCCAAGAACCTAGAAATTTAAGGACTTGTGATAATCACCAACACGTATTTGCAGCAGGCCAGCATGGTGGTTTAGAGCCCATCCTCTCTCTATCTCTGAGGAGTGGAAACATGGAACATGATAAGATGAAATGATAATGATCTTTACGGTCAGGTTAATAGAAAAATATATATATGTTTGTTTAATTATTCCTTACTATCTTTATGGAGTCTATACTGACCGAGCAAAGTGAAGGCGAACCAATCAGCGCTTTTTTATGTAGCGACACGTATATTTTTACTACTATAACTTGCGAACTGTTGGTCCGATTTTCATTAAGCTTTGTAAGCAAATAGTTCATACAGTTATTCCTTTTTTAATTTAATGAATGAGCATAAGTATTTTGTCATTGATTTGTAAAGATATCAAGATCGTGAGAGGTCACACAGTTCGAGGTGTACAACTAAGTAGTATTATTAAGGTACTTTCATTTGGCTTCCATCTGTTTGTATATTGATTAAAAGAAATCAAATGAACTGATGCAATGTCATGATGCAATTTGATGGAACAAGAAGAGGACTTCATCCATGCCACAGAATAGGGAAGGGTAAAAATTCACACTTCAGTTATCCATGCCGTCCTCGTTGTTTTCTGAGAACTACAATATAGGCATCTTCAAATTAGAGTAAATAGAATTCTTCTATATAAATCTCATCCATCCTCAGCCACACTGTCACTTACCATCTGGCGAGTAGATGGCCAACGTAGATCTATATTCAAAATAAAAATTTAAGTCATATATTTAAAAAGTTTAATTTCAATAACAAATAACACACGTCGACATTAGGTACAAAATATACTAATTATTATAAACATAACTACCGATTACGAGTAAGTATCCATCACAGACTTAGTTAAGTCGATTTTGAAAGATGTAGTAATATAATAACACCATCAAAAGTTAAATAAATGCAAGTTTAATACAACATTGTACTAGTAGCCGTGAATGTTATTTATAGAATCAAAGAACAAAATCAGTACATTAGTCTGCAAGGTATGCCAATTTTTTTCACGATAAAATTAGATGTTTTCTATTTGTAACCATTTTATTATTTCCTCGTAGTTTGTTGTTAATAGGTAGGCATAATTTGTATCTTTTTAATTCCAGTCTATAAAATACAATACAATACAACAACAATTCTATGAGCATATGAGCACTTTTAAATTAGTATAAAATAGAAAAGCTTGAAAACTTACAGAAATTACATAAATTAATGTGCGACATCTTTTTGATTACAATGCGTAACAACTTTTAGAACAATGAAGTAAATACTGCACCTACACGTTAATTGACCTTCATAATTTAAAGAACATCCCATCATCTGCAGCCAGTAAACGTCCACTGCTGAACAAAGGCCTCCCTCTTAGAGAGGGATGTTGCCATAATCCCCATGCTTAGCAGGCGGCTTGGGGATCTCAGGACGTTCACCGTGTACATATAGGACGCTGGTGCCCATCCTCTGGTGGTATTGGTCGCAGTTTTAGGACATATCCGGGTGAAAGAACAATCAAAGATACGTAAATACACTTCTTGTATTCGACAATACTCGTACTAGTACAGAGCAACGGCAAATGCTACCAAAATTGCAGTCAAAGATAACTTTATCATACCACCGGAATTATATAACGACGATGCGGAATATTTCTGCAACAACTCACAAGGTACCGTCTTCTTCATGTTGTTGAAGCTCGTGGTTCTGGTGACGTAGCATTCCATATCCGGTATCACTTGTACAGGCCTTCCAGTAAATCGAGGATCTGTCACAGACATCACTTGTGTTGAAGTCAAGGTCATGCTGTTGATTTGTTGATTAATAATATTACTGGTTAAATGACTTTGAACTTGAAGCTGATCTTCATATATGAAGAAAGTGATAGACCTGCAGTCGATGCCCATCTCTTCAAAGGTGCCGGTTCTATACTGGACGCCAAACTTACAATACTCGTTTGGTGTAGGGATATAGTGTCTGTGGTAGTTATGCGAACTGGAAGATGCCGATATCCTTCCTAGGTTATAGAGCGCCAAACCTGCTAACAGATGGCTATATTTATTGCCAGAAGACCTGTATTCATAAACATATGGCGGCGGCACTCCTGTGTAGACGGGGTAGCTGTTATAGTGGGCTCCATATCCGTAGTGAATGACTGTTGGTGGTTTGTAAACATAGTGGTGGTGGTGATGAACTTGCGTGTTCGACCCCCAACTTGTGCTGGGATATGTATTCGTGTTATGGGTGTTTTGTGGATAGCTTGATCCAGGTCGACTTCCCGAACCGGACCAAGTATTAGTCGGTGGATAGCTATGTCCTGATGAACCACTTCCACCACCAGATAAGGAATTCGGACGAGAATTCGGATAACTGTGTACCGCAGATCCACTGTTTACATTGTTGTACTGAGCAGATCCCAGTTGAGTTCCGAAGCTGGATTGTACATTTAACGATGGATAGCCTTGCACTGATGAACCACTGGCACCACCCGATAAGGAATTCGGACGAGAATTTGGATAACCATGTGCAGCTGATCCACTAATTGACCCAAAATTTGTCGAAGGGTATGACGCAGATCCAGGTTTACTTCCTGAGCCCGATAGTCTGGATGGCGTATAACTGTGTCCAGATGAACTTCCTGTGTTTCCAGATAACGAATGGACTGCTGAAGATGGATAATTATGAGCAGACGATGAACTGGCTCTTCCTGAATTCGAAGGGTACGTGTGTGACGGGGAATAACTTTGATGGACTACTGAGCCTCTTCCACTTTGAAATGACGATTGATATGACTGTGATCCATGGCTGCTATAAGATCTTGACTTTGAAATTTTTCGCGCGTTCACTTCACTGACAAAAATTGATGATGTAAACAAAACACACAATAGAGCACATAAATATGCAGACTTTTCCCCCATCATGGCAAGCGCGACGCACACATGCGCTTGTGCGGGAGTATAACGAAGCACTGATATTGAGAACGGGAATTATATTAGCTAAAACAAAATATGTATGTGTGTATACGGCAAATAACTAGGATGGGCTATAATTGTTGACGCCATTGAACCATTCACCTTGAAGCGCGTCGGGTGATAGCATGCGGACGCCGCTGGCACGTAATTCCCAAATATTAATGTAGGTAATAAAAACTAGTCCATTACTTAGTTTGTATTTAATAATACCAATAAATTTGTCATTTTCTTTATCTGCGCGTGATTGAGTAGGACACTTCCGACATTGTAGGTTAATTTTAAAGCAGAGTCATGTTAATATGAATGTGAAAATAAGACTTTTAAAACTGTTTCATGTTATTTTGATTAACTTCATTCGGAAACTACATTTTATTCGCGCCTACAATACAATATCACTTTATTATACACCATATAAAAAAATACAGAGTTATTTAAAATTAATACATAAACCGGCCGTATAAATAATCGCTTAAGGCGATAAGGCTGCCTAGCCTTATCGCCTTAAGCGATTTCTTCCAGATAACCTTTGGATGGACATGAACTGAAAGAGGAGTAGAGCAGATGGTGTAGATACATCTAATATACATACATACAAATAAATACTAAATATACAAATAATTCTATGTACTTACTAATACTAGTTAAAGTCTTTCTTAAAGTTAAAGAAGTAGTCTTTCTTTATGATTATTATAAAGAAAGACTACCTAACCAGCCTACTATTTCTATGCAGACTATTTCTACACTTACATTGAGTTTTGGCGCCAACAACGTGAACAAAACGTCATCTCTTTGTATTATTGTCATAAACTTGTCTATTTTCGATTTAATGGTGGATTATTATTTATGTAGTGTTCATGGCCGTGCTTGAATGTGGTATATTAGAACAGCAAATAGGCATGCGGTCCACGTGATGGTAAGTGGTAACCACCGCCTGTGGACACCGGCAACACTAGCGATGTTGTCGATGCTTTCCAACAAAGATATTGTGCGACCCAAAGACCACCCATAGGTGGTTAGAAACCCAAAAAAATAGTTACCAAAATGCTCCATGTTGAAGATAGGCGACAAGACTTAAAGAAAGTAACGGATTTTTTTACAAACTGGTGTGAGATTTCCAAGTTTTTGCATGTTACAGACACAGATAAATTATTGGTGAACTATATACAATAACACAAGTCACAGTTGAAAATATACATAGCTAGTAAGTACACTATAATATAGGGTACTTTACAATGCTTAATGTTACAAAAACTATTAATAACCCTTAAAAACTCTATTAAGAGCCCTTTTGAAGAACCACGTAATTATTATAATTGTTATGTGGAGATGCCGCGGGAGCTCATTCCACAAATTGCAGGTCTGAGGCAACAAAGATCAGGTAAAATGTCATTCTATACCATTCTATGATAAGTGGATGAACTTTCAGGCGGTGGCGGCGGGTACAAAAATTTATAATGACTGTTATGTAAATTCACTAGATCTACACGATATATTATTCATCACAGTCTCCATACTCCATGTTGGCGATTATGTCCAGCCATAAGATATCCATGATTTCATGGAGAAAGAGGTTTATGAAAACTTGAAGTTGGCGAGAAACTTGCTTGTGATCTTCCAGATCTCACACGAGTGGATGTGGGAGCATACTTCAAGTTGTTTTGTCTAGTAGACGGTAGAATATTTTAACATCTTTTAGAAGAAAAATATGATGTCGTTAATTGGGGAAGATATTGGCCAATAGTGCTACTAAAGAAGTTAAAAGAAAGATAGTAGGTACCTAATTATATTCATCTCAAAAACTGCTCGTTTTCAAATCATTTTTTTTTTAAATATGTGTGTAGCTTTAAGTGTGTGTGGATTTTTGCTATAAATAAATAAAAAATCTCGGTTCACAAGTTATACCGTTGATCCGATCTTCATTAAATTTGTAAGCAAATAGTGCAATAATAATACACATATGTTTTTTTTATTCAAACAATGAGTAAAAATTGACATTATGTTGTGAAAACATCGAGATCGTGCGGTCACACTTCGAGGTTAACTAGATTATTTAGGTTCAATCATTTTGATTACATCTGTTTGTATGCTATTTAACCTTTGTGTTTAAAGGAAAATAAAATGTACTGATGCAATAAAGTGATGCAATGAACTGATGGAACTCTCTGCCTTTATCGTAGTTTCCTGAGAACCAGCATTCTAGGCATCATGGTGAATAGATTTCTTCTCTACGTATACACGTTTGTTTTCGTTTGTAGTGGTAGGACTCTTTTGCAGGGGTCCGCCTGGGGAAGTACCACACATTTGCCAGTTATTGAACCGCCAAGCAGTAGTATGCAAACACTACTGTGTTCCGGATTGAAGGGCAATGTTTCCAGCGAAATTACAGGGCACACAGAGATTTGACATCTCATATCTCGGGGTGACGAGCGCAGTGCATTGCCATTCAGGGTTTTGAACTGTTGAAGTTCAAAATTCTGAGGGGCGTTGAACTGTTATGGGCAAGCGTGAAGAGCCATCAGGCGAGTGACTTCGCTCGTCTCGTCAACCAGTATCATAAAATATATATATATATATATATATATCTGCCCCATCCTCGGCCACGCCGTTACTTACCATCTGGCGAGTAGATGATGGCCAACCGTAGACTGTATACAATATTTTATTATGGAAACTGACGTGGTTTTCACACATTTTATTTATATTACACGGGAATTACTCACGTAAGTCCCCAACCTAATCTTACGTGAGTAATTCCCGTGTAATATAAATAAAATGTTATATACCATAAAAAAATGCTTGTCATAATAAATATAAAGTTTAATTTAATCTTTGCATCACATTAAAAACCGACTTCAAAAATACGCAATTTCGTTTACTTGGAGGACATGTTTTATTTTTCAGTTATTTCCAAACTACTAAACTAATTTTGATGAATTTGACATGAGATTACCTGTAAAGTATGGCCTATCAAACAAGAAAGAATCATCAAAATCAATGAATAATTGGCGGATAAATCAATGAACATACATAAAAAAATATGAACAGTGGAACATAGAACCAACGCCTTTTTTTAAAGTCGGTTAAAAAACACAGTTAGACAATAGAAAATGTATGAATTCTTATAAACCATCTATTAAGTATCCATCACACAGCTTTTTTTCACATGTCCCAAAAGATTTTTATTTCAATAACTCAAATAATATTCCATCTTGGTATTATCAAAAATTTATTTAATTCTGAACAATTAAATCCATTGAGGTCCTAACCTAACCCATAAAATTTTAAAAATAATTTGACATAGTGTTAAACTTAATTTAGTCGATTTTGAAAGATGTAAATAGTAATATAATAACGCCACTAAAAGTTAAATAAATGCAAATTTAATACATAATTGTACGTAATAATTATAAATGCCAAATAGTCAATAAGCCGTATAATAGCCGTTCATGCTAATTATAGAAACGAAAACCAAGTTCAGTACGTCAGTCTGCAAAGTGTGCCAATTTTTTTCATGATATAAGTATTATGATGTTATGTATGTAATCATTTTATAACATAACAATGTACACATAAGTAGGTATATACTTAATTGGCACGGTTTCCTCGTAGTTTATTGTTAATAGGTATATATAATACTTTTTCCCCGACCTTATAAATAAAATAAAATAATATGTCTTTTATTAAATTCCAGTTTATATAATACAATACAATGCAATACAATGCAATATAATACAATAAAACCTCTAAAAGCATATTAGTAAAAATAGAAAAGCGTGACACTCGTGACCAGAATGCTGGCCTCTACTTTGCTCAAAGAGTGAGCATTGCCATACAACGTGGTAATGGGGCCAGCATTTTGGGGACGATTCCCACTGGTAGCGGTTTAATAGATTAGTTTAGTAGTTAGGTATTAATATATCGTTTTTTTTTTTTTTTATAATTTTTTGCTATTTTTTTTTTTTTTTTTAAATATGTGGGACATTATTGCACACATGGTCATCTGACCCCAAACTAAGCAGAGCTTGTAATATGGCTGCCAGAGACTGATATACATACATATATATTTTTAAATACATACTTAAATAGATATTAACACCCAGACATAGAACAAACACAAAATGTTCATCACACAAATGTTTGTCCTAGATGGGAATCGAACCCACGCCCCCAAGCACAGAAAGTAGGATCACTACCAACTGAGCCACCGAGGCAGTCAGGCCACCGTTGGAATGTTGTTTAAGTTATTATAATAAATTTCCTAGTATTTAAAAAAAAATCGAAAAGCTTGATAACATACATAAATTATAAATTAATAAACGTTTGACAGTTTTTGATTAGAAAATGTTACAAACAATATATAAACTTTTTGAACATGATAGTATTTAATATACTTGTAAACTGACCTTCAAAATTTGAGGAACAATCAAAAATATAATACATTTAAGTATTTTTTTTTTTTGTTTTCGACAACACACTCACTAGTACAAAGCAAGGGCAAATGCTACCAAAATCAAAGTCAAAGATGACTTTATCATAACGCCTGAATTATATAACGACGAGGCGGAATATTTCTGCAACAACTCACAAGGTACCGTCTTCTTCATGTTGTTGAAGCTCGTGGTTCTGGTGACGAAACATTCCATATCCGGTATCACTTGTACAGGCCTTCCAGTAAATCGAGGATCTGTCACAGACATCACTTGTGTTGAAGTCGAGGTCATGCTGTTGATTTGCTGATTAATAATATTACTGGTTATATGACTGTGAACTTGAGACTGGTCTTCATTATATATGAAGAAAGTGATAGCACTGCAGTCGATGCCCATCTCTTCAAAGTTGCCGGTTCTATACTGGATGCCAAACTTACAATACTCGTCTGGTGTAGGGATATAGTGTCTGTGGTAGTTTTGCGAACTGGGAGATGCCAGCATCCTTCTTAGATTGTAGCGTGACAAACCTGCTAACAGGTGGCTATATTTTTTGCCAAAAGTACATTTTTTTTGTTTGCTTCCTGACCCGGACAAAATATTGGTCGATCTACCACTGGACGAGGAGTTCCAAAGATAATTTTGATTACTGTGTATTGCAGATCCGCTGTTTACATTGTTAATGTGCTTGCTGTAATGAACTGATCTCAGTCTAGACTTTTCCGCTCTGGCATTTACTTTGCAGACAATAATTGAAGATGTATACACAATAGAGCACATAAATATGCAGACTTTTTTCCCGCCATGGCAAGCACGGCGCACACATGCGTTTGTGCAGCAGAGTTACCAAACACTAAAACTAGTTTTCTATTAAGAACAGGGATAATATTTGCAAAAACTAAATGCGTATGTGTGTACGGCAGATAGCTGGGGTGGGCTTTGTTGACGCCATTAAATCATTCACCTTGAAACCCATCGGGTGATAGCATGCAGACGCCGCCACCAACACATAAATATAACAAAAACTTTTATAGACTATTACTCAATCCGGTATTTAATAAAACCAATTATTTTTTTAACTTCATCATCAGCATTTCAGCCTATCATGTTTCCACTGCTGGGACGCAGGCCTTCTCTAAAAGAGAGAGAATCTTTGGTTGGTATAGTATAGATTTTATACCGAAAAAATTGTGCTGTTCTTGTAGGATTGCTTACGTGGGTGGAAACGTAGGGCGCAGCTAGTGTTAAATATACCTAACATGTATTTTTTTTATGTGTGTAAATTTGACGATAAAAATAACCGAAATTAAATAAACACGCTCAGCGATAGAGTTATAAATAGGTATATATTATCTTCTGAAAATGCACATACATTTCGAGCTGGCTTCCCACAAAAGAGCCGCAGGGGACGCAATATTCACTCTCCTGAATCTTCTTTCGTATTTTTAGAGAGATGGTATACTTGCAAATTGAATTTCTCAATAGACTGGAAAGCGGTCACTGGGATTTCTGGAAGATAACAATTTGTGTCGCCCCGCACTGTAACTAATAAGGCAAAGATCATTATATATAAGTTTTACTACCGAGATCAAAGCTAAAATAAATTGAAAAAAAAAAGACAAGTGAATAATGCTATCCACATTTAAATCAATGTTTGGAACTTTTTTTTTCAAGATTACGGGGTTAGTTCTTTAGTAGAAGTAGAGTTAGATTACTCCAATAGTGCTCCATAGAAACAAATTGGGCTTACCAAGCACATAGCGGTAAATGTGTATTTTTTAATGCTTGTTATAGCCTACAACCTATTGGGCCGCCTGATGGTAAACAGTCACCGCCGCCTATGGCTAGTAACACCAAGGGCATCACAGATAGGTACGTAGCTTTGAAGACCTTGATGACTCTATTAACAGCCCTTTTATTAAGGAACCCCATGTTACAGTTACTTAGAAATGCTGCAGGATGGGAGTTCATTCTACATATTGCAGATGTGAGGCAAAAAGGATCGAACAAACACACAGTATGCTATTTTCAAAAATCTATGATTTATGTTGATGAGCTTTTAGGCGGTGGCGGCTAGTACGATGATAAAACCACGACGCCGGCATCAGATTGAACAGTTCTTTAGAACACAATGTGACTAAAATATACATTTATATAATTTAAATGAAATAAACAATTATATCCGTTTCTTTAGAGCACTTTATCACACTTTGATATCCCAACTATAAATTATTATAAAAGCGAAATTGACTCCATCCCTCTGTCTCTCTGTTTGTTCTCTTGTCACGACTAAATGGCAAGGCCAATCTTTTCGAAATTTGGCGGGAACATAGTTTGCATCATAAGGGTGGACATGATATGATATCTACTTTTCTCCCCAGGAATGCGAAAAAAACTGGAAAATCACAGGTAACACCGCGGGATTCAGCAAGCTAATTATGATTATAATATTTTTGGGTATATAAGTTTGATACACATGCTTTCTAGCATACGAGTATACAATTTCCAGGAGATGAGGGTAGACAACAGTGTCGTATAAAATTATGCGCGAAGCAGGTAAAGAGGGATAATCCCACAAAAGTTCCATTCTTTATCGTTCTGGAGTACGACATACAAACCTTTCTTTTAAGACTTTAATCTAAGGATAATTTTATTGTTAGGGAGATTTTTTTTTATTAGATTAGTCTTGGTTTCCAGTTCAAACGACTATAATGTAGAGTATTTAAAAAAAACAGCAGTATAGATCAAGCGATTGCGAAGCAACAGGCGTGTCTATATTTACGCAAATAATTTCGAGCTGCTTTTAAGACATCCATAACTAGTTATGCTTCAGACTTTGGATGGGTTTATCTCTCTAGGTGTCACTGTCAAGTGTCAAAGTAAGATCTAAATGCTTTTTTTTTACTCGCGTGTGGCTCCGCAACGCAACGACATATTTGTGCGACCCTGCAACGTCATACGATTCAAATTTTCAAAAAAATATTATAAAATAACTACTGGATAGAACTCATAAATATTGAAATTAGTTTCTTATAATAACCTAATCTACGAAATAAAAATATTAAAAAAACACCAAAAAAAACTTTACATACCGAATTGTGTGTGCCTAGCTCAGATCAAATAAACAAGGGAGATATTGTAATATGGCGTGGCGGGTGCGAATGCATCTTGCATAGATCAAGCTTGATATATTATTATTATTATATTGTCTGTGCCTGATAATCTTGCACGGTTCCGTATGGGATGCGTGCCTCTATTCTCCCCCGTGCCGCCGCGCACCAAGGCACGCGAACAATCCCCTATCTGCCGAGCGCAACGCCACCTCAACGCGCTTGTGTCCTCACAACCACATGTCGACATTCTCAGATAAATGGTCGTTATTTATTAAACATTCAATGATGTACAGTGAGGCGTTTTCTATTTTTTAAATTGTTTATTTAATTTAATTTTTATTGTTATTTAAATTTTTATGCCATTGTTTTATTTTATTTTATTGTAAATATTTGTTAATTAATTAGTGTATAAATTGGTAGATTTAGTAAATAACGTCATGGTAAAAAACTGTTAAGTTATTTGCTCGATACATAAAGAATTGAATTGAATATTTGTCGAACTCAACAGGCAGACGATCTTGCTGCCCTATTCGCATGTTGATTATTAGTTAGTTCATTGGAGTAACTACACGTTTCAACCTTTCGTGTGTGAAAAATAAGTAAGTAAATAAATAAATATCTGGGACATATTTGCACACACGGTCATCTGACCCCAAACTAAGCAAAGCTTGTAATATGGCTGCCAGAAACTGATATAGGTCTAATATATTTTTAAATACATACTTAAATATATATTAACACCCAGACATAGAACAAACACAAATATTTATCACATGAATGTTTGCCCTAGGTGGGAATGGAACCGAAGTGAGCTGTACTTACTGTTAAGTGATATAGTGAAAAAAAAATAAGCAAAGTTGGAAAGCCAAAGAAGTGTTAACAAAACTCTCCATGTTGAAGCCAGGCGGGAAGACTCCGGGTACAAACCATAAGACTTTCGGGAGAGTTAAAATCAGAATGTCAAAACTTTTCTGATTGAAATATATTTTGTTTAGCGTCAGTTACTTCTTACCTTGTAATCTACACTAATCTACACTAATATTATAAAGAGGAAAGATTTGTACCTATTTTTGTATGTTTGTATGTTTGTAATGAATAGGCTCCGAAACTACTGAACCGATTTGAAAAATTATTTCACTGTTGGGAAGCTACACTATCCCCGGGTGACATAGGCTATATTATATTTTGTAGCGAGGCCGAAGGCCGAGCTTACACTCGTGCGAAGCCGGGGCGGACGGCTAGTTGTCTATAACTTTGACAAATGATATGACGTTGAACACTAAACTCGGTCCAAGCATTTATTTGTTCTAACAGCTACAATAACATTATAATAGGCTGTATGAAACACTTTCCTTTAATATTTCACTGCAGTATATTGAGTATCTGGTGTATATTACGTAACAAAATGAAATTTGGTGGTTCAGTTTCAGAATTCGTGGTTTTCATTCATCTTTTTACAATTTTATAGCAGCTGCCAGAGCAAATAAATCCTTGGACCGAGAATAATTGTTTAAAAAAACATCCACATTATTTGGTGTAGGTAATCCCTAGTCTACTGGTCTAAAAATAAACTACATTACCTACTCAATTTTGATGACGCCAAAGATAATAAAAAATACATACAAGTGGTAGATAATCCAATATTTATACGTGAAGATGTCTACCATTTTATAAATACCATGATTTATTTTCGGCGCAATACCGTAACTACTTTTAAAAAAAAAATGTAGTCAGTAAATGAATAAATCCATGTCTTATCTGCTCTTTTTTGTACGTCTTGCTTGTATTATTTAACTAGTTTTTTTGCCCGCGACTTCGTACGCGTAGATTTTCATATAAACCTTCAATCCTTTTTTTCTTCCCATAATCTGGCCCTTGCGCAAAATAACATAGCCTATACTTCAATCTGTTCATAGCTAAGCATATTCGTGAAAACCGCATTTAAATCTATCCGCATTTTCTTCCAGGGGTTTAGAAGATGTGCGTGAACAAACAAACAAAAATTCTAAAAATTGCCTTAACATGTTCAGCTGCTTATTTTAAGTCGCCCTGTGTGAAGTATTGATAGAAGCATAAAAGAAAAAACACCGTCAACAGTTTTCAAATCAAAAAGATAATGTGACCACAGCGCAGAACATGTTTTGAAGTTTTCTTTTTGTCTAAACCATAAAAAGTATATCATGTCATGTCGGGATGATACATCTCTGTAATTTGACTGTCCAGCTTCGATCGTTCGGATTTTTCTATGACCATGCAATTTCTGAACTATGAACACGACTACAAGTATATGGCTTTGGCCACGGAACCCTAACATATGCTTGTCTTGACACGCTCTTGGCTAGTTATTTCTTATTTCGCGTGCTGTATGTATACCTTGATTAAAAAGCCATGAAATGGAACTACTCTATTTATCTGTTAAAATATCACAGTAAAATAAATAATAATAATATATACTGGGTGCAGCAATGACTTATGTAGTGGCTGTTCACAAAACCAGACCACAGACAAATATATACATTTAAGTATAGTTAAATATATTACATAAATATTATAATATACTATTCAAACTTAACATAGGGTGAAGTAATTTTACATAACAAAAAAAACATACTTAGTGTGATAGGTTACTTAATTATATATGAGGTCATACAAAACTTTTGACGCTACTTTCTTCACTATTTATAGATCGACATTATATTCTAATAATAATTTTCTAAATTTTATCGTCGAAAAAATCTTTTATCTCGTAATAAAATGTTTGGGTTAGAAACTTACGAAGTTGGTTCTGGAAAAGTGTTATCATTTCTTTCTTTCTTTATTGCGTCCGGCATTTTGTTGTATAGGTTTATTGTCATGTACAAAGGGCCTTTTTTGAATATTTCTATTCGCGGGACAGAATTAATATAGGATGCGGTATATTTTGTGTTTTAAATGCTAACATAGAATAAAATCCATTGGATGGAATCACCAAAGAGGTCGTTAGGCCTATGTTTTTATAACATCCTTGATCTACACGTCCATTCATCTAAGAAGGTTCCTTAATTCAAATAAAAAGTTTAAATCTGACTGATTATCTGAATGACAGTTGACAGTTTCAAATTTTTAATGCCTATTGTCAATAACATTCTCTTTACTTTGGACCTTGTTGCTTGAAGCTATGTGACGATCCTCATATTACGTTTCGGGTGACAAAGAAAATAATCATTGATTTTTTTAATTAAAATAAATGATATAACGTAGCCCATGTTTTAATCTGGTAATTTCTAAGCATATTCGTGAAAAACGCATTGAAATCCGTCCAGTGGTTTAGGAGATGTGCGCGGATAAACAAACAAACAAACAGACAAAAATTCTAAAAACTGTCATATCGTGTTCAGCTGCTTATTTTAAGACGCCCTGTGTGATTTTTTTTTTGTTACCTCGCAATTACAGATTTTTTTATCTCTACGTTTTCTTATATTATTATATGTATAGATAGATATAGATAGAAGAAGATATAGATATTCTCTCATGTTATTTTTACTGTTTTATCATTCAGTTTTTCTTTCATACAATCAAATTAAGGGAAATAAAACTGATGCATATTAATTTGAAAGTTTAATTTCCATAACAATTAATACCTACTATTAATCACACAGAGACTAACTTGGTTTAGATGCCATTAGAAGAGTTTATTTGAATTAAAGTTTTATCACAATGTTAACAAACTTATTATAATAAATGCAAAATGTTATACAAAATTTTAATTAAGTACGTTGGCAGTTGTGTATCTTATTCATAGAATCTAATACCTAGATCAGCGCATCACTGCCATCGCTGATCAGCGATCAGCGATGGCAGTGTGCCAAAAAAAATTCAGGGACAAATACATAATTTTTTTGCTATTATTTTACGTATGTAAAATATACATTTTAGTAATCAAATGCATAACATATACATGTTTCAAATAGTTTATATTAAGATATTAAGTATGTAATGTCTCCGTCTTATTTTTTACATTAGTCAAATTTACTTACATTCATCAATATTTAAAAAATATTACACACGTGTATTTTTTTTAATTAATAAATATTATTATAATTTTTTACATTACTAAAACTTTAGATACATTCATCAATATTTCAAAAAAAAATTACACACTAGTTTATTTTAAATGATTATTAAAACTATTTAAACAATGAAAATTATACTCATTAGTTTGACCTTCATAATAAAAGAAAAAAATAATACAAGTCTTGATGCCAATTTCTCATTTTTATCAGCGTATTTATAAGAAAATATACACTAATGCTACCAAAATCAAAGTCAAAGATGACTTCTTTACCATAGAACTAAAATTATTAATTGAAGCGGAATATTTCTGCAGCAGCTCACATGGGACAGGCTTCTTCATGTATGTGTGCCTGGTGTTTCTGGTGACGTGGCATTCCATATCTGGTTTCACTTCAATAGGCTCACCGGCAAATCGAGGATCTGTCGCAGACATTACTTGTGTTGTAGCTGTGGTCACGCTGTTGATTTGCTGAGTGTTAGGCACAACTTGCCCGTTGCTGCTCAAAATTTGCTGCGATGGTAATGTTTCATTTGCAGAAAGAACTTGTGTCTGTATGTTTGGCACAACTGGCTCTATCAAAGTGCCATTAGAAAACATTAATTGAGACGTCACTGTCGTTTGATCAATAATATGAGTTTTTTCATTACTTTGAACTTGAGTCTGGTCTTCATATATGAAGTAAGTGATAGCCCTGCAGTCGATGGCCATCTCTTCGAAATTCCCGGTCCTGTATCGTACGCCAAACGTACAGTACTCGTCTGCTTTAGGAGTATAACGTCTGTGGTAGTGATGCGAATGAGAAGATGCCGATATCCTTCCTAGGTTATAGAGTGCCAAACCTGATAAAAGGTGGCTATATCTATTGCCAGACGATCGGTATTCATAAACGTACATTGGCGGCGGTCCTGTGTAGACGGGGTAGCTGTTAACTTGCTTTCCATATGATCCGTAGTGAATAACTGTTGGTGGATTGTAAACATAGTGATGCTGGTGATAAACTGCTGGGGGACCACCTGTGTTGACGTAATGAACTGGAGTGTTCAATCCTTGCCTGCCTGCGTTACCAGACAGTGAATGTTCCGATGAAGGTGGATAACTATGAACGGGCAATGAGCTGGCTCCTCTAGAGTTCGAAGGAGGGTATGAGCTTATTTGTAATTTTTCCTTCTGAATTATTGAGTCTTCTTGCCTTAGATGTGTCGAAGGAGGTGGATGTGTCATAGGATATGAATGTGTTGAAGGATATGGACGTGTCAGAGGAGGTGGGTGTGTTGAAGGATATGGATGGTTACCAGGTAACGAACGTTCTGAGGAAGATGGATAACTATGAACAGGCAATAAGCTGGCTCCTTCGGAGTGTACAGGAAGGTATGAGTGTGTTTGTGAGTTTTCATGTTTGACTATTAAGTTTTCTTTGCTGGAACTCATCACAGGAGGTGGATGCGTTAAAGGAGGTGGATATGTCAAAGGATTTGAATGTGTCAAAGGAGTTGAATGTGATGAAGGATATAGATGTGTCAGAGGAGGTGGATGTGTTGAAGGATATAGATGTGTCAAAGGAGGTGGATGTGTTGAAGGATATAGATGAGTCAGAGGAGGTGGATGTGTTGATGAATGTGGATAGTTACCAGATAACGAACGTTCCGAAGAAGGTGGATAACTTTGAACAGGCGATGAGATGGCTCGTCCGGAGTTAGAAGGAGGGTATGTATGTATTTGTGAATTTTCATTTTTTACAATTAAATTTTCTCTACTGGGATGTGTCAAAGGAGGTGGTTGTGTCGAAGGATATGGATGTGTCGAAAGCGGTGTATGTGTCAAAAGAGGCGAATTTGTTGAAAGATATGGATGAGTCAGAGGATGTGGATGTGTGGATGAATAAGGCTGGTTACTAGATATGGTTACCGAACGTTCCGATGAAGGTGGATAATTATGTACAGGCAATAAACTACCTCCTCCAGAGTTTACAGGAGGGTATGTGCTTATTTGTGATTTTCCCTTCTGAATTGTTGAGTCTTCTTGTCCAGGATGTATCGAAGGAGGTGGATGTGTCGTAGGATATGAATGTGTTGAAGAATATGGATGAGTCAGTGGAGGTGGATGTGTTGAAGGATGTGGATGTTTACCAGGTAACGAACGTTCTGAGGAAGATGGATAACTATGAACAGGTAATAAGCTGGCTCTTTCAGAGTGTATAGGTGGGGATGAGTGTATTTGTGAGTTTTCATGTTTCACTATTAAGTTTTCTTTGCTGGTATTTAGAAAAGTGGGTTGATATGTTAAAGGAGGTGAATGTGTTGGAGGGTGTGGTTGTTGTGAAAGAGGATGGTGTGTTGAAGGATGTGGATGTGTTGGAGGAGGTCGATGTGTAAAAGGAGTTGAATGTGTCGTTGCGTGTGTTGGATGTTTTTGAGGAGGTCTATGTGTCACAGGATGTGGATGTGTCGCAGGGTATGGATGTGTCGAAGGATGTGGATGTGTCGAAGGATGTGGATGTGTCGAAGGATGTGGATGTTTTACGGGACGTGGATGTTTTACGGGACTTGGATGTTTCGAATAACGGAACTTCGCTGATCTTGCATGCACATCACTAATAAGAACTGATAATGTAAATATTGTACACAACACAGCCCACAAATACGCAGATTTTTTTCCCATCATAATAAGCGTGGCGCACATGCGCTTATGCGAGGGTATCACGAATAACTAAAACCAGTTTTTCATCAGCCGGTCGCGAGAATAACATTCACAAAAACTATATGTGAGCGTACTGATTGCAGGCAACTGGGATGGGCTAAAAATAAATGCCTCTTAACCATTCACCTTGAAGCCCGTCTGGTGGCATGAGGAAGCGATAACGAATTCAAATATTACTAACAATTAGGGTTATTTTTGAGAAAAACTTGACTTTAAAATGATATAGAGACGAATCTAATGACACCTTACAAAAATCAATGGCAGGAGGTTTATATTATTATTTAATTCTTAATAATCTTGCCTAATAACATACTAACACAATTATATAGTATACATACTCTTGTAAAACATTGGGTAATGTTATGTATTGTAATGACCACTAATAAAATTTTAATTTAATAAAACTTTTGTGTCCAGAATGAACCCGAATGTATTACCATATTGAATAAATGAATGTATTATTATTGTACCCGAATTTTGTGTCTTTCTCGACCTTCTTCTCTAAATTTTTATTAGTGGTTTATTAATAATACTTAAAAAAAAAGATAAGTTCCGTTCGTGGTTTCTCGTCAGCTTCTCACGCTTGGCTTGTGTATTTATTATACCTTACCTTCAATCAATTTATTTTACCATTATTTATTTCTTTATTCCGTGACTTCGTCGGATAATACGAGTATGTAATGAATTCTATTACCTAGATACCGCGGTACAAAGTTCAAGTCTCTCTTATCATGTTACTTTTTGCTATGTTTTTTCATCTCCTAAATATAAATCAAATGATTTTTGTTAGTAAGCGCAGTATTTGAGAACGGCTGGACCGATTTGACATTTTTTTTAATGTTTATTCAGTCCGAATTATGGAAATAAAAATTGGTAAAGTTAAAAATACCCTGATCCTGCCCATTATTGTCTTTAAAGTGAAAGTGTATTGGTTTGGTATGTCCTTATTTCAGGTAAAAATAAAAAAAATAATTCATTAGGTACCACTGAAGTTGATTTATTTATTTATTATCTACTTATATTATAAAGAGGTAACATTTTTAAGTGTCTTTGTACGAAGTAATCTCCGAAACTACTGATCCGAATTAAGAAACGTAATAAGTGCCTATTATACAATTTGAGGGTTTCCCCTTAATTTCCCTGGGATTCCATCATCAGATCCTGACTTGCGTGACAATAGGACCAAACTGGAAGTAAAACCTTACCGAACAAAGCACATTTTTTTGAGATCGGTCAACAGTTGGCGGCGATTTCGGTAAACATACATAAGAAAATACAGTGGAAAACCTTCGTCTTTTTTGAAGTCGGTTAAATATTTTATTCTTTAAATTTCGGTACCCACAGGGTATTTTTTTATGATACTGGGTGACGAGACGAGCCAAGTCGCTCGCCTGATGACGCTTGTCCATAACAGTACAACGCCACTCAGAATTTGAACTTTAACAGTTTAAAACCCTGGATAGCAATGCACTGCGCTCGTCATCCCGAGATATAAGATGTCAAATCTCTGTGTGCCCTGTAATTTCGCTGGAAACATTGCCCTGCAATCCGGAATACAGTAGTGTTTGCACACTACTGTTTGGCGGTTGAATAACTGGTAAAGGTGTGGTACTTCCCCAGGCGGACCCATGCAAAAGAGTATAAACGGGACCCTACTACTAAGCCTACGCTGTCTGTCTGTCCGTCTGTTTGTCTGTCTGTCCGTCCTACCTTTTAAAGGCTGTATCTTTCGAACCGTAATAGATAGCTTGTTGAAATTATCACAGAATATGTAATACTAGCTACGCCCCACGGTTTCACCCGCGTGGTGATGAAAATCGGTAATGATGATGATGACGAAAAGTAGCCTATGTGTTAAGCCAGGACATAAGCAACGTATATTCCAAATTTCATCGAAATCCATCCAGCCGTTTCTGCGTTATTGGGTAACAACCATCTATCCATACATCCATCCATCCAAACTTTCACATAATATATGATATTAGTGAGATTAAGGCGGATTAACTAAGAAATCATAACGTCAAAAAGTAAAAACTATAGAGGAGTCCTCATACAACAAACGTTTTTTTATTTAATTGAAACATATTTTGGTATTTCCTCTGATGTAGAAACGGTAACACGTGCAAGCGTCAAACTTGGCATGATTATAGAACACACTCTAAAGTAATACAAAATAATATTAAATAATGGCCAAGTGCGAGTCGGTTACACATTTTTGTTTACTACCAAGTTAAGCAATGTCGGGCGCGGTCAATACTTGAATGGGCACCCGCCCGGGCGTGATGTTGCCTTTTTGCATTACATTTTGCATTGGGTACGTTTGGTATTTTTGGTGGTACGGTACCGTCAGTGCGCGGCCCTTATTTTTTATTTTATTTTTTTATTTCATATGTATTTCAAAATTGTTACTGTCTAACGTGTCATGTACCTATAACCCACCTACCTATGGACGTTCGGTTCTAAAGAATTAGGACGGATGGACAGATGGACGGACAGACCGACATACAGATTAAACTTAAAAGAGTTCCTTGTAGTACTACGGAACCTTAAAAATAGCTTGACAGATTTTAGAGTTCATGGTTTCTTTAGATAATTTTTTTGTCTGGAATACATAAACCACAGTTTATGCTAATCTAAGTATCTCATATTATTCAGTATTTATATATGTATGCTTATGTATGTGGCGTGTCTTTGATTGTGTGAAACTGTAGAATGACAAAAAAATAGAATTTTCCGGGGACTGTGTCAAAATTAGGCGCGCCAATCGTTTTTTTTTTACCTTATATGTTTGATGCATGTAACGAAACAATCTTCATACCCCATTATTTTTCGCCTTTGATATCATTCCTTTCCCAAGCTCATCTGTTTATCCCAACTATAAATTTGAATGTCAGCCATGACGTAGATATCGTGCTATATCAATCCACGCCAACTACTTCTGTCAAGAGCTTCCAGCATAATTTATAGATCAATTCCTCAAGTTATATGACCGCTTCGAAGGATCTGTTTCAGTGGAAAGACAGAGATTTAGCTTTCTACAATACTGAATGAAAGCACACAATAGGTTATTTTAAACTGACTTCCAAAAAGGAGGAAGTTATCAATTTGACTGTTTTTTTTTTTGTTACTTCAGAACTTTTGACTGGGTGAACCGATTTTAATGATTCTTTTTTTATTTGAATGCTGGTGCTTCCCGTTTAATCCCATTTTAATTTAGTCAAATACTGTTATATTTATGAAGTCGGCTTTTTTGTTTTGATAATTACGTATCTATAGGTAAAAATATTGCAAAGTTGATGTGCTCAAAATACCGTTGGAGTTGATATGTCCTCAACTTGAGTTGCGGTGCATCAATTTACGCGTTTCTAGCAAATTTAATTTAAAAAAATATTTTGTTCCAGTTCTGATGAAGTCGGTTTTATATATTTATAATTATCTTAAATCATTAGAGCAGTAAACAAGCATACGATCCACGTGATGGTAAGAGGTAAAGATAGATAGATAGAAACTATTGTGTACGCCAGAAATAAAAATTACATACAGTTAGAAAACACTTATCTACGAGCTAGTGCCACAAATGGCGGCCTTATCGCTAAAAGCGATCTTTTCCAGGCAACCATTGCAAAGAATTGAAGTACAGGATCGACGTGAGGTTTCTGCAGCAACTCACAAGAGACTAGGCTTCTTCATATTGGCGTGTCTGGCGTTTCTGGTGAGGTAGCATTTAATACCCGATTTTGCATCTATGGACCCTCCGGCTAATCGAGGATCTGTCAAAGACATCACTTGTATTGTAGTTGTGGTCACGTTGTTGATTTCCAGAGTGTTAGGCACAATTTGCTTGTTGCGCTTCAAAATTTGCAGCGGCTGTAATGTTCCATTTGCAGAAAGAACTTGTGTTTGTATGTTTACCACAGCTCATAATTTCAGCCATAGGACGTCCACTGCTGGAGATAGGCCTCCCCCATCGATTTCCAAAAGGGCCGGTTGGAAGCGGCCTGCATCTTGCGTTCTCTTTTAGGTCGTCTGTCCATCTTGTAGGTGGACGTTCTACGCTGCGCTTACCGGTCCGTGGTCTCCACTCGATAACCTTTCGGCCCCATCGGCCATCTGTTCTGCGTGCTATGTGCCCTACCCACTGCCACTTCAACTTGCTGATCCGGTGGGCTATGTCGGTAACTTTCGTTCGTCTACGGATCTCCTAATTTCTGATTCGATCTCGTAGTGAAGAGCATATCCCCCTCCGCAGCTCGTTGTGCGACTTTGACTTTTTACCACAGTTGAATAATAATAATAGCAAAATAAATTGATTTAGACGTTACTCTCGTCTGATTTACAACAGTATAATTGCTTTGAATTTGATAAAATTGGAGCTAAATTGCTGTATCAGTATTCACCACCATCAAACGCATAAATACCCAAAACGCGCGAGCTTTATTACTGTATCTTTTTACGAATTGGTTCTCTAATTGATAACGCTGGAATTAAACATCCATCGTTGGTAACACCTTGGGTTAAGTTAATTAGGAAATTTAGCCAGAGTTGGTTAAAATTAAGGAAATGCCTACGAAGAAAATTTCACACAAGATTCTATTTCAGGGATAGCAATTTAGTTTTATAACACGCTTATATTAGCTTTGCATGTTACTAAAAATCAAATCTTGTAATTCGATTTTAACCTATTCCTCATAGTCCTGTGTTCTAATTACTTTTTATTACATCGTAAAAAATCTGATCAAAGTAGACCTCATTAGCAAAAAACAAAATTATAATTAATAAATATAACGCGGGTGTAACCGCTGGCGTAGCTAATACAATACCTCATTATTAAAAACCACAAAAACAAGAATAACATTATAAACTACAGTAATTGTCTAGGCTTTTAACAGGCGGCCTTATCGCTTAAATCTCTTCCAGGCAACCGGGCTAATTATAAATGTCTAGGCATAAGTATAATGAAAACTAATATTATCTGTAGCGTATGTATCTTATCTGCTGTTTTCGATTCTTCTGAATGACTTATCTAATTTGGTGACAGTCGGTGAAATACTTATGTATGCCGATGATGTAGTAGCAATCGTCACCGCGCCATCTCAAGATAGTTTAGATAGAAAATTAAATGAGGCGACAGCGCAGCTCACTGATTGGTTTAGCTATAATGGATTAACACGGAACCTCAACCTCTTGACTACCTCCATATTAATTAGTCAGGTCATAAAACCATAACTCTAATAGTCGTAGTTGAAGATACGGTATTAGGCTAGGTGAATACGACCACGTTTCTACGCTTTGAAATTCAGGCCTAAAGCGGTAAAACCATGTCGATACATTACGCGGAAAGATCGTGAATGCTTCGCTTTGCGGTGAGTGGCTCGAGTTGTGTCGGTAGGCGTGGCCCATACTTGATACTTCAACCACAGCCCAGTGCACTCACTTAGAACCGTAACAGACATGTCAACATGGCTGATGCACCGCCATCTGACCAATGGAAGAAAAAGAAAAAACTTTTTTTTTATGATAACGCGCGAGCTTCGCTACTGTACCATACTTCTGAATTGGTTCCCTAATTGATAAAGCTGGAATTAAACATCCATCAAAGGGAACACCTCGGTTAAGTTCATTACGAAGTTTAGCCAGAGTTGGTTAAAATTTAGGAAATGCCTACGAATAGTAATTATACTAGATTATATTGCAGGATTTGCAGGGCCTGCGAAGCGAAATTTGAATAATAGCCGAAACACACTAAAATTAAGAAAAAAACTCTTCCTTATTAGAAATTTCTGTGCGTGGATAGGCTTCTAAGTCTTGATCCAGAATAAATCCTGATTTTCTGTCCTTCAAAATGTGAGCATGGGAATTCGACAAAATTGATAGACCGCTTAAGTTGACGACTTATCCAGAAACTGTGATCCATAGGGATTGTAGTTCGCTAAGACATGTCTATGGGGCTTGAAACTTTAAGACCCCGACACGTCCAGGTATGTATAGATATGTTAAGTTACTAGTAATCAAATAAGTTCCGATTGGACTTTTATATATTCTAACTGAATGGTTAGTTTTAGTTATCGTCTAAAAATTGTAATTATTTCTTTGCTATAGGGGCTTTGCTATTGCTTTGGTTTTGCTGTTTAGAGTTTTTTGTTGTAGTCTTTGTCACTAGTCATTATTATAACAAATGTATTTAATGAAGCAGTTCGTTGAATATTTGATATTTTAAACAGGTGATAAGTAGCAATGAGCGCTCTTAGTGTCACCCGGGTATGTCCTAAAACTGCGACCAGAACCACCGAAGGATGGGCAGCAGCGTCTTAATAGTACACGGTGAACGTACTGCGATCCCCAAGCCGCCTGCCAAGCGTGTGGATTATGGCAACACCCTTATGAGGGAGGCTTTTGTCCAACAGTGGACGTTAATTGGCTGATGATGTGATGTGATGCTTGTAGTATCACATCACAGTATGACGTGTTTAAGTCTATAATAAATTCCTGAATACTAGATGATCCCGGCAGGCCTGACACGCGCTCCACGATTAAATGTTATCCGCCTTTTTTTCACAATAGACGCGATAAATCTAAAAATTAGATACGTCTGTATTGTTCTGTATTGAGCAAAGGAGTGGATTTAATTTGAGTGTGGCTCGCTTGCACTATTACTTATATAATAGGTCGGGGAAAAAGTCTTTTCGTATTTTGTATGTATAAAGTTGTAGTAAAAATCTTATCCGTTGTACTGTTTGTATCTGGCTGGTTTTGATACCATTAAAAATATGACATTTTAAAAAAGGAATACAAAACGTAAAAAGCAATTTCCCGCCATTTTTCAATTGTTTTTTTGTTCGATAAAATGAGTGAATCTAACGAACAAATTCGATATATTGTGAAATTTTATAACAAAAAACTGAAAAATGCGACACAAGCCGCGAATAAAATTTGTGACGTTTATGGACCTAATGCAGTGTCATCAAGAGTAGCACAATGTTGGTTCAAGCGTTTTCAGTCCGGGAATTTTGATGTCAAAGATGCAGCTCGCTCTGGTCGCCCTGTTACGGATAAAGTCGATGCCATTTCTGAAAAAGTGGACCAAGATCGGCATATTAGTAGTTACGACGTAGCTGAAGAACTGGGGATTGACCACAAAACAGTTTTGACCCATTTGAAAAAAACTGGGTATACAAAAAACTCGATATTTGGGTGCCACACGAGCTCACTGAAAGAAACCAAATGAATCGTGTACTCATTTGCGATTCTCTATTGAAACGTAACGAAACCGAACCGTTTTTGAAAAGATTGATCACTGGTGATGAAAAATGGATCACCTACGACAAGAATGTGCGCAAAAGATCATGGTCAAAGGGCAGTGAAGCACCACAGACTGTAGCGAAACCCGGATTAACACGTAATAAGGTGATGTTGTGTGTATGGTGGGATTGGCAGGGCATCGTTCATTATGAGCTTTTACCGCCGGGCAAAACCATCGATTCGGATCTCTACTGCCAACAGCAGATGAGACTCAAACAAGAAATTGAGAAAAAACGCCCGGAATTGATCAACAGAAAGAGTGTGGTCTTTCATCATGATAACGCCAGACCGCACACATCTTTGGCCACTCAGCAAAAATTTAGAGACCTTGGTTGGGAAGTGTTAATGCATCCACCATATAGCCCAGACCTTGCACCCTCAGATTTCCACCTGTTTCGATCTCTTCAGAATTCTTTGGGTAGTGTTAGATTAACATCAAGAGAGGACTGTCAAAACTACTTGTTGCATTTTTTTGGTCAGAAGTCCCAAAAATTCTACAGCAACGGGATCATGTCACTACCTACAAGATGGCAACAAGTTATCGAACAAAATGGCACATATATATTATAAATAAATGTAATTAAACTTGAAAAAAATATGTCTTGAATTTGTTTAAAAAATACGAAGAAACTTTTTCCCCGACCTTATATTTTATGTCCATGGCTCAGTTGTAGCTAGGTGACGATGTGGTCGAACTTAAAAAACACACATTTCGGAAAGTTTGCACCGGATCTGCATGATCTAATTATCCTGCCCTGATGTGAACCCTCAGACAATGCCACACTTGATGGAGTGTGCAGCGTGCCCTACAACCTGCACACTAGACGACCTGAATGAAGCCACGGAGAGGCTTTTGGCCAGTGGCAAAATTTTGGTCCAAAAACTTAATTAAAAATTTAATTAAAAAACTATACATCGACTCGAAAGAAGAAGACTGCCAGTGGGTGGGCATGACCACCACTTCATGGCTAATATTCCAAATATTGTATTCCGGTAATTGTTTTAACACCTAGGCCATTTTGATCTCCAGATTAATCAAAAACGTGCATAGCACCAACAACCGTATCATCCATAAACAATCATATCATCGTCTTTGATTACCTGAAACAATAAAAGACCATCGCATAAAGAAAATGAAGCTTTGCCAGAAATTACCGTGCCATTTGCCCAACTTAACGCTTCTCAAGCGACGAAGTTTGATTGAGATCTGCGTCCGTTACCTGAAATTTAAACGAAACTTGGAAAGTTATTAGAAAACTTTGAACAGCATCCTATTTTATAATGATAAAGGGATAAATGGACGTCGGCTGTTCGACGGTTGGCGGTGATGCGGTTTTATTAAGAGGCCGGACTTTTGATTTGTGTCAGCTAAATGAGCTTGGCTTTCATAGATGATGGTATTTTGACAAGTAAAACGTCACTTTTGGAAATCTTTGCTAAAAGTCCCTTTAGGAGCTTTGGCGCCAACGTCAGGGGGTTAACCGCGTGGGTAAGCCGACATCTTGAAATGAAGATGACAAAATCTGTTTTTTTACATACTATTTATTGACTAGATGACTTTGTAGCATCTAGACGTCTTGGACATTCTGACATCTGGAATAATACTCCCCGGAGGCCAAAAAGTCCATGCTATACTTATTGTTCCAAGAGGAACCCTCTGGGCCTATAAGTGCTACCGTTTCCAAAATATTATTATTTAAACATGTGTGTCGAAGGTTCAGAGTCACAGAGTTTCGCTTATCTTGCACCGTTCGTTATTAAACTTTTTTTTATTTATTTCTTTTTGAATATTAGATTTTACTATACATAGTAGGATAACAGTGGTATCTTCATTATCGCTTTATCAAAACATAGCGCCAAGTATCTTATTAATTCAAAGATTTCGGCTTATCTCATTAAAAACAATTAATGAAAGCTTATTTTGTTTGAAAAGTTTAAATTATTATTATATTGATAATATTATTTAAGTTACTATATTTGAACCACTATAAAATGTTGTATTCTATGAAATAAAATACAACATTTAGGCAGGCCACATCGCTCGATGAACCAATAACCGATGTGGAAGACAGGTTCTTGAGTGGAGACCACGAACCGAAAGTTTCAGCGTAGATAGGCCTCCCACTAGACGGACCGACGACATCGTGAGAGTCGCGGACATCCAGTGGATGGTGGATGGAGATGGCAGGCTGTCGTCCAGTATGGAGTTCTAAGGGCAAGGCCTATATATAGAAGTGAGATTCTTTTGGCTGATGATGCAGTTTGCAGTGACTAGAAGTGAAAAGCCGAATATGGAGTTGAGTGGCGTGCTTGGGCTGTTAGGTAGCTGTTGATGAAGATAAGTTGATTATGATGATGATGACTTATGAGACAGCTAGACAGTGCTATTCACTAATTATCTTCAAGTTCTTGAAAGATTTAAGTTGCCGTTCTTACAGGGGGCTTTATAGGTGTATTCATTCAAGTCTATAGAGGTTTTGGGCTATAATTTAAGCAAAACATTAGTTCAGCGAAAGGTTATCCAAATATTGGGATCGGGATATTACAAGAAGAAAATTCTTACTAAAATTGTTTTTGTTGTACAAAAGGGGAGTATTTTCAAATGTTACAAAATTTCAAATTCTAATGTAGATAACCACTAACTTTGCTTAACTAAAAAATGTTTATTATATACCATAATAGAATATATTTCTAAAAGTATAATTCAAAGTCTCTATAGACATGTCTTTAAAGAAGTAACTCTATATCGCTATCACCATGTAAATTCACAAGGACCCATTGCCTCGGCGTTATAATGTCACCAGTATTGTGAACCAACATTCGAATGCTACATTAATCCTGCAATCAAGCTTATCTCAAATTCTAGCATCCTTATTCCATTAGATAATTATCATTTATCCGCGAGATAGGCATGGTAAGCGTCTAATTCCCAAATCCACATCTTACTGCGACATTAAACATAGTCTTCGGATTGCGTTCAGACGAAATACGGCAAACCATTTAACCTTGATATATCTTTTGTTAAAGAAACAGTTAGAATTACAGGTCGAACTAAAGTGGCAATACATGATTATATAATAGTTACTGCGATGAACATTGGACCAATAAATCTTAAACGTGATTTGGTTTACGAATATAGGCTGGGATGGATCTATTTAAGTTGGAGATTTTGTATTCAAGTATAGGAAATCCGTGGTAAATTGAAACGTACCATCGAATAACTTAGTAAGGAGAGCAGGTAAATAATTTGCCACCCTTTCGATCATAATCAATTAATTAATGCTCACTTAGATAAAAATATACGAATAGATGGGATAATTATTATTATAATATCATTGAGCAAAATGTAGTAAGTTATAGCGATGATAACTCGGTAATTAATCATTTCTTTATCATCATTTCACGCTATCATGATCCCACTACTGGGACTAGGGCCTCCTCTCATAGAGAGGGGGATGGACCCTAATCCGCCATGCTGGCCCAGTGCATGTTGGTTAACTTCATATTTCTTTAAACTTTTAAGTTTCTTGGACATACCCGATTTCGTCACGATATTTACTTCATCGTTTTTGAGCGAGGGCATTGAAAATGCTTATCATTTATTTCAGTACTAAATAAGTCATTGGTGCAGGGCCCAGGATCAAACCGGGTGCTATCAGCCTATAAAGCGCACATGCTACCGCTTGGTCACCATCGCTCCACTAGCTTAGAGGTTGGTGCGTTTGAATTCCAATCCACAGGGTGTGGGTTCAAATCTCAACAATGAACTTGAGCTGATAAGCAAGGTAATGATCGTAAGGAGACTGTAGTATACTCTAGCTACCACCCTCTTGTTGAGAATCTGTCGCTGAGCACCTAACGGTGTATTCCGGCAGCATCGCTTAAAAACCAGTTCCCATTCCAGCCGGATTAGCATGTGCAACGCGACATAATTTTGTCGTAATTTTTAACGTGCCAAAACGAGACAGTCGTATATTAAACCTTAGGCACCTTGTCACGTTCTCGCTCTACAAAGTGTCGATAAGATTTTGTCGCGGTGCGCATGCTAGCCCGGCAGGCGTTATTACCATCATTGACAACACCGTCACTTAATATCAGGGGAGGTGTGGTCAAATACCTAGTCTGTCGAACAAAAAATATACACGAGGCTAAAGGCAATAAAGTAATAAAGTAGGGCCAATTTAATAGATTACATTTGACACTTCATCAAAATTCAATAATGCAACCTTCTGATGATATTTATTTTTATAAAAAAGTTGTGGGTTAACATAATATGTACCTCAGATATAAGTTTATCTTACCGTTTTTTCTTACGGATCTTCCAAATCACGGTTTTGGAAAATTTGTTATTAACGATTAAGGAAGGATTATTTTCACAATATATAATTATCTGTAAAACATTTTCATCAACAAAAATTGTCTTGTTTTAAAAGGGTTTAGGTTCATTAAAATCTCAAGTTTCTTAGCAGATTTACCCTTATAATTTTGTTCAGGAAATTTTCAGTCATGATTAGATTTTTTTTTTAGATAATAAACTCTTAACACTCTAAACAGTTTAAACTAGCTGCACCCCGCGTTTTCTATTTTGCACTTAAATTGTGTCACTTTTCTGCTCTACAACTATCTGTGTACAAAAATCATATCAATCCGATGCTTTTTTACTATGCGTGAAAAAGAACAAACAAACAAACACACGTTTTGTATTTATAATATTAGGTATGACGATGTTGATACTTATGGCTAACATTCCTTAAACTAAAATTAAAACGTAGCTGTTAATTATGTTGCGAATAAAATGCGAAAATACCTAAACTTGTATCTATCAGGCGTTTCATAGACACCCAAGGACGCGTTCGCAGATTGTCATCATAGCAAAACGCTAGGCGCAAAACACAGTACGATTAGACAATGAGAATTAATTAATTCGTGAGTGAATCGTTTTTTTATCGTCTAGACAGGCGTGCTCCATGGTAGACCGCATCATAGCTTAACAACAAACGAGGTGGCGGTAAATTCTAGCCTAATAAATAATTAATAAAAAAAAACAGAATACAGTCTAGTATACGATGAGGCGTGAACGCGGGTTGTCTCCAACCTTCAACCTAAGTGACCTTTATCTTGCGTACATTTTCAACATTAAAAAAAAATGTGTTCAAAAAAAAAAACTTATTGCAAATGTTTTAAATCAATTTTTATATCAATTAGAGGTTTTTTTGGCGGAGGAGAAAGGAACTATATAAATTTCTTTAAGTCAAATTAGTAAGATGTCAACTTGATAATTTTAAAGTCAGTTTTTTATGTTGATAACTAGCTAATGCCCGCGACTTCGTACGCGTAGCGCAAAGTAATTAGTGGGTGGACGATTAGACTGACATACCCAAATATAAATGTTACACTAACGAACACGAACGGAACTTTAAATAGGCACAAATCCATCGGATTATTTATACTGAATATTTTATAGATAATACCTACACATATGACATGATTGTAGATTTATTGCTCTCCATTTTAATGCGGATTGTCATACTATCGTCATAGTATGATTTTAGTCTAGTTTTAATCTGACTCGATACAGGTATCCCGACATGTCCATAGTTTCAAATATATTTCAAGCAAATAATATATTACTTTCACTGGTTAAATACTTTGGAAGTGTGGAGCCATGGAGCCAATAAGGAAAAAAAAATGGTATAAGTCAAGCGAAATGTCATGCATGACAAACGTTATTATTGAATTATTAGTAAATAGTAAGTAGGAAGCATGGAGCGGTATCTATAATTAATCGCTGTTATTTAACATTACTCCGCGTAAAGACTGCCAATCAATGATGTCTAAATAATTTTTGCCCGCCTTCTGCGCCTCGACCCTTCCAACAACTAAACCGCTTTCGTTCACCACCAAAATAGCTGCTAATCATAGATCAGTAACAGATTAGATGCCGCGAGTTCACCTACTTTGCGTGTCTGTTATTGGTCTTAAGTTTGATCCTGGCAAAAAAATGTATTCATTTTAATCTCCGTCGACTTGGTATATTAGCACGTCAGAAGTCAATACAAAAATAAACGTACTTTAAATTACGCCATAATAAACTGTAAAACCTCTTCAAAAGCAGTTGGCTGTCCTGAAAATAACAAACACAAAAAAAACTATTTGGTGCAGTCTATCGGAAGTTATGCGGGTACATACATTTCGGCTATTCGTTTTTATTTCATCATCATCATCAGCCAGAAGACGTCCACTGCTGAACATAGGCCTCCCCCTTTAACCTCCACACTGAACGACATCCTGCCATCTGCATCCACTGGATGCCCGCGACTCTCACAATGTCGTCGGTCCATCTAGTGGGAGGCCTACCTACGCTGTGTCTTCCGGTTCGCGGTCTCCACTCAAGAACCTTACCTACTTCCCCATCGGTTAACAGTTCTTCGAGCGATGTGGCCTGCCCATTGCCACTTCAACTTGCAGATTTTAATAGCTATGTCGGTGACTCTGGTTCTTTGGCGAATATCTATATTTTTATTTACATACTAGCTAATGCCCGCGACTTCGTACGCGTAGCGCAAAGTAATTAGTGGGTGGACGATTAGACTGACATATCCAAATATAAATGTTACACTAACGAACACGAACGGAACTTTAAATAGGCACAAATCCATCGGATTATTTATACTGAATATTTTATAGATAATACCTACACATATGACATGATTGTAGATTTATTGCTCTCCATTTTAATGCGGATTGTCATACTATCGTCATAGTATGATTTTAGTCTAGTTTTAATCTGACTCGATACAGGTATCCCGACATGTCCATAGTTTCAAATATATTTCAAGCAAATAATATATTACTTTCACTGGTTAAATACGTTGGAAGTGTGGAGCCATGGAGCCAATAAGGAAAAAAAATTGGTATAAGTCAAGCGAAATGTCATGCATGACAAACGTTATTATTGAATTATTAGTAAATAGTAAGTAGGAAGCATGGAGCGGTATCTATAATTAATCGCTGTTATTTAACATTACTCCGCGTAAAGACTGCCAATCAATGATGTCTAAATAATTTTTGCCCGCCTTCTGCGCCTCGACCCTTCCAACAACTAAACCGCTTTCGTTCACCACCATAACATCCAAAATAGCTGCTAATCATAGATCAGTAACAGATTAGATGCCGCGAGTTCACCTACTTTGCGTGTCTGTTATTGGTGTTAAGTTTGATCCTGGCAAAAAAATGTATTCATTTTAATCTCCGTCGACTTGGTATATTAGCACGTCAGAAGTCAATACAAAAATAAACGTACTTTAAATTACGCCATAATAAACTGTAAAACCTCTTCAAAAGCAGTTGGCTGTCCTGAAAATAACAAACACAAAAAAAACTATTTGGTGCAGTCTATCGGAAGTTATGCGGGTACATACATTTCGGCTATTCGTTTTTATTTCATCATCATCATCAGCAAGAAGACGTCCACTGCTGAACATAGGCCTCCCCCTTTAACCTCCACACTGAACGACATCCTGCCATCTGCATCCACTGGATGCCCGCGACTCTCACAATGTCGTTGGTCCATCTAGTGGGAGGCCTACCTACGCTGCGTCTTCCGGTTCGCGGTCTCCACTCAAGAACCTTACCTACTTTCCCATCGGTTAACAGTTCTTCGAGCGATGTGGCCTGCCCATTGCCACTTCAACTTGCAGATTTTAATAGCTATGTCGGTGACTCTGGTTCTTTGGCGAATATCTATATTTTTATTTACATATAGATTATATGGCAACAGCCGCTTCAGTCTTCCTACCTACCATGTCTGCGAGTAGAAGTCTGTCATTACGACAACATTACTATAAAATAAGTTAGATGGCGTTATAAATAATTATTAAAAAAAAAAATTTTTACTATTTATTATCATAAATTAATATAGCCTATGTTTCAATCAGGTATTTTATAAGCATATTCATGGAAACTGCTTTGAAATCCTTCTAGTAGTTTAAAAGATGTGCGCGGACAAACAAACAAACTGACAGCCGTCAGATTTGTAGTTCCATAGTTTGAAAATAGATTGCGTACTAAAACGATGTTTTGCGAAAAAATTGTAAATTTGCTTAAACTTTACGAATAATATTATTAAAAACGTAATAAGGTATTCAATAATTCCTAAAATAATGAGTGTAAATGGATCGTAGTTTCACAAATATGAAAAGTGCGTCTTTTATAGGTAAATACGACACTTTACCTGAATCACGCAAACGGGATTTTTTTTGCAAGTTAAACCGATATCTGGTATTGCTTCTACTTAGTTAGAAGTCATGTGTGAAGGTATTTGATCTACACATTTATAATATGGTAGGGATAGATTATATGGCAACAGCCGCTTCAGTCTTCCTACCTACCATGTCTGCGAGTAGAAGTCTGTCATTACGACAACATTACTATAAAATAAGCTAGATGGCGTTATAAATAATTATTTTAAAAATTTTTTTTTACTATTTATTATCATAAATTAATATAGCCTATGTTTCAATCAGGTATTTTATAAGCATATTCATGTAAACTGCTTTGAAATCCTTCTAGTAGTTTAAAAGATGTTCGCGGACAAACAAACAAACTGACAGCCGTCAGATTTGTAGTTCCATAGTTTGAAAATAGATTGCGTACTAAAACGATGTTTTGCGAAAAAATTGTAAATTTGCTTAAACTTTACGAATAATATTATTAAAAACGTAATAAGGTATTCAATAATTCCTAAAATAATGAGTGTAAATGGATCGTAGTTTCACAAATATGAAAAGTGCGTCTATTATAGGTAAATACGACACTTTACCTGAATCACGCAAACGGTATTTTTTTTGCAAGTTAAACCGATATCAGGTATTGCTTCTACTTAGTTAGAAGTCATGTGTGAAGGTATTTGATCTACACATTTATAATATGGTAGGGATTATTATAACTATGCAGTATCATTTCGTGGTGCTCATGGTGAATTCTAGACTCGCATTGCAATCTCTCATTTGCTGTCTGGCAAAGTTGTCTGTCCGATGACTGGCCAAATCCACAAGTTAGACCATTGAGTTACGACTTGCTGAATTTGCATTTCCATTGCGCAAGTGTCCAAATGTCAGTTTGACAACAATTGGTTTCTGGAATTTCCAAAATATTAGTGATTCCTATACTAATAGGAATACTACTAGGTCAGTTGCTGCCCCTGCTATTTCCTTAGGGGGGCAGAAAGATTTTATTTTCATAATTAAATAGGTACGAGTGAAACAACATTTTAACCAGAGACGTTTCAATTTCGGTTTTCACAGTATACTGACCTCTTTCAAATGGAAGTTACCTATTCCATTTCCTCGCAATATATTGGTCACTTGGCAACTTCTGTGTTTCTTTAAAACTTTCAGCAAAACCCCAGACCTGTTTTATTAGGTGTACTCGTGAAAACGAGTTGCCTTGAAAATGTTTACATGGCAAACCTGTAAGGCGTCTTCAGTGGAAGCTTTTGGGATTGAAAAGTTTGTAAATTTATATTTTAACAAAAAACTTTTTTCAAAACAAGATTTTAGGCAACCACGTTATTACATTTATTTACCTTTTTTTCTCAGCAAACCCTTTCATTTTATACCCATATCTTGGGAGTGCATCAAAAATAACTGGTACACCATTTTTGTGAGTCCGCCATATTGTACCTATTTGGAATGACGTCATTTAACTAACCATGCATTGTTATCCAAACTAAACGTGTATGCAAAATTTCAACTTAATCGCAGTTCTCTTTCTATGTTTGTAGCCCCGACAAAACGGTTGAACTGATCTAGAAGAAAGAAACTTGGTAAAAAGTAGAGTAAATAATAAAGACGACCAAGTATTATTTTTGTTCCAAACAATGCAAAAAACTCACCCAATCGTAAATAATGAAAAAAATCCACTAAAAACTGCTGAACTCATATATATTTAAAGTCTACTAAATAAGTTATGTGCATTAGCCTAGTAGTATATCCAGTGACAAACATTAGAAGTGGTAGGAGCGGTCGTAATCAACGCGAACACTCGCCTTGAGCAAGATTAATTAAACCAATAGAGCATCAATCATGGGTCGGAAATACCGGCCGGTTGGATTTCAGTTCACTTTGTAGGTTACTTAGGAATTCAGCGTAGTATTGAAGTTACTACTATGCTACTAGCTACTAGCTATGCCGATCGATTTTACCTCCTTGTCTTAGAGCCCAATGATTATTTTTCAGTCTTACCCTATCTACATTGGAGTAAGCGAGATAGATTTCATTGTATTCCTAATCAAAGGTCGTTATAATAGGCATGATGACTAATATTTTTTATTACCTCACAAAAAAGCTGATCATCAATAGAGCCTATCAACGAAAACAAAATTTAAATTAGTTCAAAAACAAATAAGTTATAAGTATTTTAATTTCATGCTAGACAGAGAGCGCACTATACTGAGCTATGACGTCAAGCCTCAGGCGCTGCATACAAAATGCTATACTAACACACGCTTTGCGAGAAAGGGATGGAGCATCCTGTCTGTATCCCCACCTAAAACTTTAAACGCTCATATCTCAGAGATTAATCAGCCAATTCAATTTATTTTTGCAGAATATAACACATTCATGATTTGGGGGGAAATAAAAAAAATGTTTTTAGATTTTAATGATTACACCACAGATTACCACCTTAAAAAACCAACTTTACAAAAATGACAAAACTGTGGACCAAATTGAAATGAAACCACACGGGAAGCACCAGCTTTCAAATAAAAAAAGAATCATCAAAATCGGTACATCCAGTCGAAAGTTCTGAAGTAACAAACATTAAAAAAAAACAGTCTAATTGAGAACCTCCTCTTTTTGGAAGTCGGTAAACAATATAAAAGCATTACCTAAAAACGTCAACTTGTTCTCTTAAGCGGAAATCTTCGCTTTGTTCAGTCAAAAATCAAGTCAACGCGCAGGTCTCGATCCTAATAACCAAAGAGAATCAATTTGGGGAACTCGGAACAACATCTTGAAGATAGTGGCTGAGGATGGTCACACGCCAATACTTAGACATTTTGTGCGGGTGATGACTGAGTAAGAAATAATGTAATTCCTACTCAGTCGTAATTAATTATGTGTGATTAATTTTTGTCTCTGTATTTCTTACCTAACAATAGTTTTTAAGTTTTGTTTTTTACAAACCCAATAGATTTTTAAGTTGTCCTAAATAAAAGATTTTGAATTTGAAGTTACTTCAGCAGCGAAACCTAAATAAAATCTAGTTGAGGTCCTTCCAAAAATCCATAAAAAACTTGGTTACTGCTATTATTACACTTTCCCTAATATAAATTTCGGCTAACTTCAAACTTATTCCAAAGATAAAGGAATAATGATACGCTTTGCTTATTATTTATGTCAGAGCCCATTTAATTTAATTTAGCAATGAAAATCATGGTTCCTCGGACCCGTTTGTATGGATCTCTGACTCGTGCCTTTTGTCTATAATGAAATTGCTTTTATTAAATTAAGCTCGGATCTGTTTAGCTTTTCAACGTCATTTATTATTTTAAGGCTTATTGAGAAGTTAGGAAGCGTTTGACGATTGATAATTTAGATTAAAATGTAGAGTAAACAAATAATTGTATGTTATTACCATTCCTACTAGGATCGAACCGCTACTTCCTACTAGTTCCTTGTAGTGTAGTGTAGTGGTTTCCTACTAGGATAATGTCAGCTTATTGGATTATTTTCCTATTAACTGCATTCACGGCGAAATTTTTGATGATTACTAGGTACAACTTGTATAATATTTACATAACTACTATAATAACATTCCATCCTCGTAATATTAATAAAATAAAATAAAAGCGACAAATTAACTTGTGTATTATCGAGTTTTAATGCGTTACAATGGTGGATTATTTTTTAGTATTCGTGAACGTGCTCGAGTGTGGGTAGTGATATAGCGAGGTCAAACATGTATTTTTGTTTTATTTCCAAAGCTCCATAGAAGCCTCTTGTAAAGTCTCCACCACTTTATTAGGGCATGACTTTGACTTGAACGTGACATACTCTGCCTCTGACTGTGACTGCCTTGTTTGATTACATTCATATATCTTATAATTTGAAAATAATATAATACTAGACACGGGCAAATGCACAAGAGTGCGACGCCAAAATCCTCACAGAGGAAATAATAAAAAAGGCAATATTTTAGTAAATTTAAAAAACAAATGAAGAGGTGGTATGGCCTTAAAGGCTTTAGCCTGCTTAATGGGTGAAAAAAAGTTATCTTAAATATGTCACATAAACCTTCAAGTGTTCAAAATCGACTCATTCTCTGACAGACAACACACAGCTTTGATGATAATCATCGTCTGATGATCATCAAAGCCACAGACCTACTACCTATAGATTTTCAATGAGCGTGGCTAGCTCAGTGCCTCTCGCTTCAACAAGGTGTGTTGCCACATTAAAATTATTTGCTTTAAGTTAGGGTAATTTACATACTAGACGGGTAGTGAATCTCTTCAATGAGTAATTTTGGAAACTTTGGAAAATCTTGTGAGATGGAAGGATATCTGAAAAATACTTATGAACAAAAGAAATAATATTAATTTCTTTCAAATCCATCCGTTTAAAGGTAAGACAGCTTTAAACGGCTGTATCTTTCGCGCCGTAATATCGTCAGTTGAAACTTACACAGAATATGTAATGTTACGACGGATTAACTAAGAAATATAATTAAGTCAAAACTAAAGAGGGTACACATCCACACATACAACAAACGTTTTTGTTAAGGTATTTTTGTATTTGCTCTGGTGTATAAACCAAACGGTACGTAACGGTAATCGGTACAAGCGTCAAACTTGGCGGATTTTAGTGCACACCCTAAAGTAAAACAACAAATAATAAATACTGGCTGCGTGCGAGTCGGTCACACATTTCTGTTTCCCACAAGTTAAGCAACGTCGGGCGCGGCTGATACTTGGATGGAAGACAGCCTGGGTGTGATGTTGTGTATTTGCACTACTTTTTGTATTTTGTGACGGTACAGAACCCTCAGTGCACGAGCCCGACTCGCACTTGGCCAGTTTATTTATTTTCATGGATGGAATTATGGATAACATCCCAATTAATGAGATACTTAGATAAAACTCTTTATTATTTACAGTACTCATATCACACACGATAAATCAGACTTCAAAAAAAGATTATTTTGTTTTATTTGAACAAAATCACGCTGATGATGATTTATGATGATATATTTTCTTTGATTTAAGTACATTTAAGTGTGTTTATTAGACCCTGAGCAGCTGCAGTTGCTCAAAAATATAATTTTTCCCTTTCTGATATTGGATTCGGCATTGAAATGACTGGAACAAATTCTACTATGTTTTCCTGGCACCCAATTTTCACAACCAGTAGCACTGATCCATTTTATTCGTAAGCCAGGATCAGTTGGAAACCTGCAGAACGAATAATTTATGTTAATTGTGGTGGGTAATTTCATTTATAAACTGGCAACATTGTTTGTTATTCTTCTCAGTTAATATTTTGATAAAACTCATAGGAAATACCACAAATCGACCAAAAAACGGACTAATTATGAATAAAATATTTACGCATTGATATCCTGAATTTATTTAGGTGATCATTACAAGCTCTGTATGTTTACTTACGTGTGAAATGATATTTCATCGTTTTTTTCTCTCACTGCGGTATTTGCAGCCCAAAATGATCCAACCAACCATTGTAAATGTTTGTTTTACAATTATTTCTAAGACGAAACACGCATTTATCACATAAAATCACCAATAAAATGCAATAAACAATATTCAGACCCGTTTTGTTTGGCACAGAACCGTCAGATTTTGACATTTCTGATCCAAAAAACAGGCCACGCCGATAAGGACAAAAAAGTCTTGTTATGTCCTTTTTGTACTTGTGCTGAGCCATATCAATTTGTCTCTTTCACTTGCTTTCACTGAAATATATTGCCGATCTGTATATCTGTGATCAAAGCTCATCAAATCTCTGTGACATTGCCATGCCGCAGAATTCATGCCATCATATTTATACATTCTCATGCGAAATCTTATTTCGAATCCAAAAGTCTACTGGTCCGAAGACCAGTGGAATTCATCCTAAAATTGTTATTATTAAAAGCCTAATTTTTTTCCCATTGCAAGGCAAAGGCTCACTTTTCTTCTACCTTTTCCGGTCCTGAGCTACAGTACTCCAGTCCCTAATTATGAGTGTCATCTTCTTCCTGCCATCTCTTCCTGGATCGGCCGAGTGGTCGTCTTTAAATGATTTTTACGTATTTTACTGCACTAATAAAGTTCAAAACTGTTTTTCTGATGAATTTCTAGTGTAATTCCGCTTCTAAAACAGTTTTGAAAATGGACTTCCGCAAAGTAACTAATAAAGTTATCGTGAAATATTAGATACTAAACTACCGTAGGTAATTAGAATAAATTGTGTCTGAAGCTTCCGATAGTTCCGATATATCTAATGGTAAATGGTCACCGCCGCCTAAGGACACCAATACCCGGGGCATTGTCAGTGCGTTACCTACCTTTAAGGTCTTTATTCACCCTTCGTTGAAGCAGGGTAAACCAAAAAACCTTAAAACTTTCCATTAACAATCATCAAATTAGCAGTGATGCTTATAATGTCAATTTTATGACTTTTCAAACTTTTCAAAAAGCTTTTGACTACGAGTAGAGCGAACTTCAGTAGCTCTTGAAACTTTTAATTACTGTTCCGTTAGTTTCAATTTATCCTTTTTTTTTCTTACTAGTGTAATGACTACTCACTTTTTTAAGGCTAATGTTAAGAGACGGTGTGGTCAAACATGGTAATCACCTAAACTAGATAAGAACTGGCCGTCAAGTGAGACTGCCGTTAGGTGTTTCCAAAAGATTTTCATCTTGGTGGTAGGCATTAGAAATCTGGGCATTACAAAGAACTCTACCACCATGATATTTGTTTTCTTAGAATGATTTCATTCACCGTTAGTTCAAGATTATTGTTAAGATTCGAACTCTCACCTTATGCATTGGAATAGTATCGTCGATTATCGCTATGAAATCTTTAACCCACTGAAGTTAATAATTATTAAAGACGACAACCGTTTCATGATTGATATTCCAAAAACTGCCAGTCTATTTTGCAAGCTAAGTGAACGCGTAAGTGAGGTGATAAGCTAAGTGAACGTGTATTTTTCTTATCAATTACTATAGAAAAATGTCAAAATGTCGAGTGATCACCCTTGACTGTTATAGAATTACCCTTATAATTCAATGTTTTGACATTTATCTGCAGAAATAGGCTAGAAAAAATAACATTCACTTCACTTGCGCGTTCACATAGCTTGCAGAATAGACATGCTGAAGCGCTTTGATTCGACTTTTTTTGTGCCAACCGCAAGGCTAGAATGGACAGCATAAATGGGTGTTCCTTGATAGTTACAATCATGTGTCTTTAAATTGCAAATGAATCGGTTTCTTCTAAGTAAGCGTGCTCCACCGTAAACTGCATTATCGCTTAACAACAGGCGAGGTGGGGGAACACGCAAGATTATTATACAATAAAAAATGTATCGGCAAATAAGTACCTACTAACCCAATATTTTGATTAAAAATCTACCTTTCAATAATATAAGTCTTACCTTTATAATATTCACGATTTTCAGTAGCCAAGTACTTTTTATCACAAACTAGTCGACCGCCCCGGCTTCGCACGGGTGTAAGCTCGGCCTTCGGCCTCGCTACTATGACCCGCTCCAGGAACACAAAATTTTATCAAAATCGGTCCAGCCATTTTTAGAGTATTCTATGTCCGTCTCCTGGTTCTAAGCTACCTCCCCACCAATTTTCAGCCAAATCGGTTCAGCCGTTCTTGAGTTATAAATAGTGTAACTAACACGACTTTCTTTTATATATATAGATATAAAAATTCATGATGAATTTAAACGAGCGAATATAAATTCAAATTAAAGGTGTCAAAATAACTGGATATGACTAACTGAAATACTAAGTGGGCGAAAGACTGTGGGCGAATAAAAATACTGAAAATTATTCAACATTTTTGCATGATATATTTTATTTCAAGTATGCCTCAATTATAACGCATTATATTTTAAGTGATGTAACCTTACTGACAGAATTTGAATGTTGATATTCGATACTCATTTTGATATAAAAGTCGCCCACTCAGTAATTCTAGTCGGCCACTTTATTAGATTTTTAATATGTATCATGGATTTACAATTGGTAATCAGTATTAGTCGACTGTTTATTTAACTTTTCACAAAAATAATTAATTGCCGCTCAACTAATATTCATCATCATCATCATCATCATCATCATCATCATCACCCAGAAGACGTCCACTGCTGAACATAGGCATCCCCCTTTAACCTCCACAGTGAATGACATCCTGCCATCTGCATCTACTGGGTGCCCGCGATTCTCACAATGTCGTCGGTACATCTAATGGGAGGCCTATCTACGCTGCGTCTTCCAATTCGTGGTCTCCACTCAAGAATCTTTCTTCCCCATCGGTCATCAGCAAATATTACATACCAACTAATATTACATACTCTCATTTTAAGTCACCAAGTAACTTTTCATTCGCTCGATTAATAATAACCAATTCCAATTGTTCTAATGTCAATATTCATACGAACGAATAATAGTAAATCGACATCAACAATGATAATGTCTACGCAAAAACTACGGGTCCCAGACATTCTGGAAATATAAGAGGTAGTTTTATAGCAGTTTTAAGTGCTCACTGACCGTCGTTTTCTTTTTCAATCCAGCAATATTGGCCCCTACGGTCTGTCGCACCTGCGCTCAATACGCATTTTGGAATCACGATCGTGTGATTTCTTGACCGAAATTCTGCCTTATAGGTTTTATTCTAGGTACTACATAGGTATGTGTTTTATATTTTGTAAGGAAATGAATTTTTCCTTGCTGATTATTAAGAAATTGTGGTCCTTCGAATTCTGAAAAAGAAACAAGCTTCTTTTGTTAAACACTTTTGCCAAATAGACTTTTTACCATGGCGGATCTTTTTTTATGGTTGACAGGCGATTACTACAGCTCACTTGCAAACCTTGCTTATTTCTTAAATGTTCCACCTGATCAATAAATTATGCATAAAACCTTACTTATTTTTTATGTTTTTAAGACTTATTAAATAATTATCACTTAAGTGCAACCATTTTTTTGTCATTCCTATTTTACATTTCAGTCCTCGTATTTAAGATGACGTCATCTACCAGTAATCTTTAAACCTACACAAATCTTAACACTTCTATTATCAAAAACAGTTGAGTGGTGGCTGTACACACTTGCTAATACAGTAAAATATAAATCAATAGTAAATAAATCAATGCTTACATTATTTCTTTTAAATATCAGTGATCAAGCTGCCTTTTAATTGTGCTCTATCGATACCACATATTGTTCCTTTAACTCCATTTTTTTTTAAACAAAACAGATTATTAAGAATTTCAGTAAAGAATCCCTCTATGGATAAAATTGAAGGTCACAAATGTAATATCAAACAAAATTAAATAAATAGTAAAAAGTGATAATTTTTCCAACCGACCCTTATGGAAATCGATGGGGGAGGCCTATGTCCAGCAGTGAACGTCTTATTGCTGAAATGATGATGATAATTTTTTAAACAAATTTTTAGCCTCAGCAAAGAAAATATGAACCACCATCTGTGAAAAAATTTATTATGCACAACTTAAAAAACAGAAAATTAAAGAAAACTTAAAATACTAACTAAAAACTAAAACTTAAAATAAATAAATAATAAATTTAACTAAAAGACCATGAAGGGAAAGGTCCCCAGAATGCTGGCGGCATTGGCACGTTGAATGGTAATGCTCAATTTCTGCCCGAAATAGAAGCCAGCAAGTTTAAGTTTTTTTCCTTTTTAAGTTTTCTTTAATTTTCTGTTTTTTAAGTTGTGCATAATACATTTTTTGAACCACTATCTTGAAGCAGCGGTCATATGAATTTAGTGTGATGACATTTTATCGTTTCCTACTCTTCAAGCTCTTTTATTTGATAGGTATAACAGGTTTATCAAAAAATAAACAACATCCGCCATCTTGTGGCAGCGATCATTGTGAACCATTATTATGGCCATTATTAATTGGGTATTCATATTGTATTGTCACCAGATCTAAAGGTGTATGCAAAATTTCAGCAAAACTGGTAAGGAGAAACTGATTCTAATTTAACTTGCAAGATTTAACCTAAATAAACAAACTAACATACAAACACTGCAAGTTAAATAAAAGCTTTAAAAAATAGCCCAAGCAAATAAAAAAAACTCATAATATTTTATTCAACATTGAACTGTTCGATCTAATGTCGGTGTCGCAGATTTATCATCGCACTCTTCGACTATGTAATACTCAAAGATTGCACCATAGTCCGCGCGGAAATCGTTGGCCGCGCCCTTTTGGTCAATTAGACATTGATTGAATTACGAACCTACTCCAGTGCGATAATGCAAAGTGCGCGAATTTACTTAGAATATCTTTACTTTGTTCCTGCAAGCTTTGACATTTCATTAGTAAAACAAGACGTCACGTCGTTGTAGGTACGCAGGTAGGTTGAGAATCAAGAAGCTCGGGCTCGGAGTAATCAATCACAGGCACGATGATCCGGCGTCACTCGCCTTGATACGCCGCATCATCAATCAAACTGAAACTATTTAGGGATGTAGGGACTGATGGATGTGGTATGAGCGTACCTGGCATACCCGCTAAGTTAAGCAGTTAAGCAAGGCACAGAATAATTAATAGTACATACATAGACGAGTCACTCCGACATGTCATAATATAAGGTCCAGAATCGCAGACCTATAATTTTATACCATTTTATAATAATAATAATAATAAACGCAGGGGCGGCTTTATGGCGAGCCGTCGGTGAGTGACGACACCGCGTACCCCGATTCCATGGGGATAAATGAGACCCCTGACCCCTGGCTTGCCTTAAGCGGCCGTCCGGGGGTGAAAACCACAAGAGCTAAGATTCTAAGCTCCAGGGTGGAAGTGTTAAAGGGCATAACGCCGCGAGTAGCTCTTAGTGAAAGTGCAGCACACCTCTCGACACCCTAAGCCACCCACGCCAATGTTGCCCCTCCGGTGCCAAGACACGGCAGCCTTTATGGGGGCCCATTCAGTGGGTGGCAAGTCATCACCTGCCTAAATACATTTTGGAAATAGACAGGATAAGGCAGGTGCCGTTTCTCATCCTATAGATCTGTTATTCCATCCACAATTAAGTTGTTCACCTCAATAGCCCAGTTTTTTTAAAATCCTATAATACTTGCATATTCCATTTTATACACATTCAATAATTGTATTCTGTAATCAACAGCCTCTTGTTGTTTGTTTCAGCCCCACCAAAGGTCCTGGCTAGACCCGAAAATGTGTCTAAATAAGTACGATTACTAACGTGTGTTTAGGTTATTGGTGGTTAGAAGTCAAATACCGCCTCCAGTATTTACGAGAACTTTTCATTCCCCACAATCCTATGTATGATAAAGTGCACACCGATTCACGTAAGCCCCGTGTCGGATAAGCGACAGAACACGTCGTGCAGAATTACAGAGTAATTACCGAAATAACATGGAAATAACATCACTGACAATGCGGTTGTGAACTGTCATAAATGGTCGTGAGCTGTGGGATTACCATGGATCTTATACCTAAAAGGATTGCGTATATAACTACAATAAAAAGACTATAAGCAGCTATCTCACTTGTTATCATGTTATTTTTGATAAACATATAATCATAAATTCCACGAAATCGTTAGAAATGTAAGTAGTTAAGCTCCGTAGCAAATCTAGTGATTTCTTTGAAACAACATTTTGCGGTACTGCCCGAGGTGAACATGTTGTTATGTTTTTGTTTTGTGATAGGCTTGTCTATGTCCACACTTCATTTTCCAGGGATAAAAAGTATCGTATATAAATAAGTAGAAACTCTTTGATAGAAACATCAGAACTAATAAAAATTACATTAAAATTAGAGAAACCTACGAGCTATAACAAAGCGTGCCAAGAGGCTCATCAGCAACGAAGCCCTAGTTCAGACTAAGCTTCTTAGTCTTGAGCATCGGCGCAAAGTTGCTAGTCTATCGGTTTTTTATCGGATACATTTTGGAGAGTGTGCATCAGGGTGTCAATTCTGCTATTTGTCAAACGTTTCAAACGAGTGTCGGTAGTGTCTCGTCAGAATTATTTTCGACATTTGGTATTCTGCTAGTTATTTAAGACCAGTTGCTTTCCAATGGCTTGCCATCGAACTGTCTGACAGTTCTTATTGACATATTTGGTATTCTGTACGGTAATGGCGTGCCAGTGTCATCACAATTGTTGATAATTTGGTATTCTACCGTTTATTTGACATTTTGCATCAATGGATTGTTTTTTCCTTAAATTACATTTTAAAATTATGTTTGGTGTATTATATTGACGAGGAAGATATGTTCAATCAATATAATCATTTAAGTGCCAAAAAAACAATGATAGTTTGGTATAAAATAATACAACTCGTGGTAGATTTTGACAGGCAACATCGAACGCAGTTCCAACACGATTCCCTTGACACACAACTGAAACGACAGCAGAATACCCTTTTTGCCACAATCGTAATTGAAAGTCGTGGGAGTGGCAAAACAATGTGATTTTACTTTAATTAGCAGAATTGACACCCATGATTTAATTCCTTCCTGTCCTTTTTCCTATAGGACTGCCAGAGCGGGCACGAAAAATCGACACCGCTTTATGGTTGACATTCCGAAAACCCGTACGAAGCGCTTTGATTCCACTTTTATTGTGCGAACTGCTAGTTTGTGGAATGCACTGCCTGAATGGGTGTTCCCCGATAGTTACAATCTGGGTGTCTTCAAGTCAAGAGTGAATCGGTTTCTTCTAGGCAAGCGTGATCCATCGTAGGCCGCATCATCGCTTAACATCAGGCGAGTTGGCGGCCATGCGCAAGCCTATTCTACAATAAAATAAAATAAAATATATAAGAGGTGACGTTATCGCTAAAAGCGATCTCTTTCAGGCAACCATTTAGAATTTGTACTAATTCGATTTAAATATTTGCTTGGCCGTTATATCCACTGAAGTGAGAATTTTTTACCCTGTTCTGTGGTTATATCAAACAAACATCAAACATAATGCAGATATTTCATAGTTTTTTAACTAATCGTTTTTGTTATTTACTACAAATTTAGTTTTTTTTTAAATATATATTTGTTTATTTCAAAAAATATTAAAATTTCGAAACATTTATACGCGTTTATATCAACATCGGCACAATATCATAATGTACGTTGCCAAAACGTGTTTTTTTTTTCTCATCTTTCAATATGATTATTGAGATTTTTCCCTAAGCAGTTTTATTTTTTGGATATGGATCGATATTTCTCAAAATAGTTTTGTGCAAAGAGAAAAACTAACCACCCCAGTAACCAATTTCAAACGATAACATTCAATAAATAAATAAATATCTGGGACATTTTGGCACATATGGTCATCTGACCCCAAACTAAGCAAAGCTTGTAATATGGCTGCCAGAGACTGATATATATACATATATATATATATATTTCTAAATACATACTTAAATAGATATTAACACCTCGACATAGAACGAATGTTCAAATGAATGTTTGCCTTAGGTGGGAATCGAACCCACGCCCCCAAGCGTAGAAAGTAGGTTCACTCACTACCAACTGAGCCACTGGGGCACTCAGATTCAATGAGAATCGAATATTATCCTTTGAAATAAAACATATCCATTTCGATGGTCTGCAGATGCTATAAAAACTGACAATAGGTCTGATTATTTAGCCTATCAACTATACGAAACAACATCATACAAAATTACTTTAACTTTTTGTTGTATTGAATACTGCAATGAATATGTATAGATATCACACTAATGAATGAATGAATGAATGAATGTAATAAATTCCTTCTTTCTTCCTTCTTTTTTTAAATTTCTACTTTCTACCTGCCGGCTTCTTTATTTCCTGAGATATATAGTCTGGGTCATTTCAAGGCAAGAGTGAATAGGTATTTTCTAAGTCTGCGTGCTTCATCTTTGACCACATCGTCGCTTACCAACAGACAAGTTGATGGCCAAACGCGAACTTATTCGCGATAAAAAAAAAAAAAAACTATTAAAAGTTGGAAATACTTAGTGTATGATTGTATGTACTAAACTCCTTGCTAGCTAAACAGAATTGACTGAAATTGGATATGGCAATACCTTGGATTAACACAAAGACTTGACAATGAAAGAAAATACAGACTTTATTCCGGAAAAATGAATGATTTTTTTGCAGAGCAAGTAAAACCTCGGCACGCTGATCATTGGTATAACATATTGCAATGACAAACGATTATTTTAATGACACTCAAATACGACTGAATTCAGAAAACGTCTGTAAAAAAGTATTCAAACCCCGTTACAAGTTCTGCAAACAAGATTACCCGAGTATCCTTATTTGAAGAATATTCTAATCGGCGTAATTCCACTTCGGAATTAATTTAACACGCAGAGGGAGCACTTACTATGATAATTATTCCCTTAGCAGGGCATCGGAGGCGCTGTTACAATTTTATTCAATTGAACGGCTGTGTTGGTTCAAATAAGAGATAACGTAAGCCACTTTTTAAGCAGCCTAGTAACAATAATAATTAACTTTGTGTTTGTACTTTATGAGCTTTGATGGATAGATTTCTTATGGCGGCTCCACATTAGTGCCGTGAAGCTCCGAGAACAAGCGTGAACGTGAATGTGGAGGGTTTTCGTGGGGTTCACGCGCGTTCACGCCTGTTCCCCGATCAGAGTCGGTATTTTGTCCCGCGACAAAGGGTTCGCGGCCCCTTCGCGCGGCGTTCACGCGTACACATCCACATTCAAGGCCCCGCGCCAGTTTACTTCTTGTTTACTCCGGTCTATAAAGGCGTACGGACGTCATCTACCATCTTCTTTTTTTCCAACGCTTTTTAATAACTTTCTTGTTTTGGACGTCTAAATAGTAATATGTTGCCACAGCAAACAAAGTTATTGCAGTATCTACGTCCATTTCGCGGTGGGTTTCACGAACGACTGAGCATCCCGTGAATGTGGAGGGCACGACTTGTGCCGCGAATTCACGCCGTGAATTCACGGCACTAATGTGGAGCCTATTCATCAGCAGTCGCTCCCCGGCCACATACTAAAAAAAACAATTAAAGTTATTATTTTATTTCTATTCAGTATTTTATTTTTATACTCAGGATGTTTATTTTTATATTCAGGAGGATTTTGGCTCAGTGGTAGCGCGTCTTTCATATGAAAAAGAGTTTCCGAGTTAGAATCCTGGCCGTTTTTTAATGATGAATTTAAATAATTGACTCTGGGCCTGGGCATAAGGCCTGGGTGTTAGTTGTCTGTGTCTGGTCATTATTATTCACAGTTGCTCTTATACTTTTTACACAATTAATCTGACCGTTTCGTTCCTGCGTTAACTCGACCAATGGCTATACATTTGCTACAAAATCGTTCAAATTGTATTCCACAGTTAACTCGCGATTAACACTTGATAACGGACTATTGGGTACAATTTATGCCTCAGGGTTGCCAACTTTCTGAAATATATTTCAGTGTTGCAAGTAAGCGACTATATTTTGGTTACGACTAATGATCATAATCATACGTGTCCTAATTGCAAAAGTTTAAATGTAATTGTTTATTTATCAACTAAATGAAGAAATTAATGGGCCGGTTTGAGTTAATATTGACAACCCTACAAGAACCTATGAGTCAGTTAGAGAAGCCAGCAAGCAATAGACGACAGACAGTCCTTGTATGGGTGGCCGCGAGTGGCAATTCCAACTGAGTGTTATCGTGCGTTGGATAATGTAGTAAATTATCATTGTTAATTGTCTTTGTGGTGTCGGTTGTTTGTACAACTACAACCGCTAAACGATGTCAATATGCATTAAAGTGGCCCAAAAAAACTTCGACATTAGGGCTAGCCACTCGCTCTATCATCATCATTTCAGCCTATCATGTTCCCACTGCTGGGACTCAGGCCGTCTCTCTCAGAGAGACAAGATGCTTAACCTAACCTAACCTATAACCCACCATGCTTAGTCTCCGTTATCTAATGCAATGAAGTACCTACATGGTACTTCATTGCCTTAGACCTACACCACAGGTACCTACAACAAACATACCTACAGTGAATGTTTGATTGATTGATTGATTGATCATCTTGATGTTCATTAAGTAAATAAAATAAGTAGCTATTTCAATTCAATGTGTAATAATCGCAAAACATTCTGAAATCAGTAGGTTAATATAATACAAATCTCATATTGTTTGTTTTACCACTTATATCAAATTTAATAGATAATTATGAGTCTTTTTGACAGCCCGGGTGGCTCAGTTGGTAGTGAACCTACCTACTGTGCTTGGGGGCGTGGGTTCGATTCCCACCTAGGGCAAACATTTATGTGATGAACATTTGTGTTTGTTCTATGTCTGGGTGTTAATATCTATTTAAGTACATATGAATTAAAAATATACATGTACGTATCGTATATCAGTCTCTGGCAGTCATATTACAAGTTTTGCTTAGTTTGTGGTCAGATGACCGTGTGTGCAAAACAAGTCCCGAATATTTTTTTTATTTTTTTATTTCAAATTTCTAAGCTTTTCAAGTTATTGTTGTCGGAGTATTTTAAATACGGCATCCCTACAAGTTAAGTAAGCCAAGTGTATCGCAGCGCTTACTACCAATGGACCAATAATTGGATGTACACTAACCGCTTAACGGTTATTAGTTTGGCTTTGTTTCGAAACGATCGTGTTAGCCCTTTGAATCTAGACATTTATAGCTCTTAGAAAAAGGCGACTTTACTTTTCTTTACCAAGAAGCATTTCATGGGTGAATGTGAAAATGTGGGCCGAGGTGTAGCCGAGGCCAGCATACGTGATTCCATAAATGCTCAGTTATGGCCAAAGCTTATTATATTAGATTTTTTTCTCAAATAACACTACTCAACAAATAACAAACTTTTTATTTTATCTGAGTTCCTACTATGTGATTATAATTTCTTGTTATTGACCTTAATACAAATATGTAAATAGGATTTTTGTATAAAATCACATTTATTTCAATTTTCGAAATACCCGCAATATAAAAATCAAACTTACGTCAAAACTTAAAATTCATATTTCTCAGTTTCTAGACGAAAAAAAAGTGCCTACATATATTTATTATTAGTCAACCTCGATATGAAACAATATGAATCAAATCAGATATTTTTTTAGTGTTGAGTAGTGTAATGAGCAGAAATTCAAAATAACTCTAAATAAGATTTTAAGTAGATAGATAAATATTTATTGTTTACACCAAAAAATACATAGGTATATATGACAAAAACAACATAAAAGAAGTGAAAAAATTGGAAGTCTTATCGCTATAAGCGATCTCTTCTAGGCAACCTTAGTATGGATAGGACATACAAAAAAGTAAAGGACGGGGTGTATGTACTGTAATAATGGAATATGTGGTATGTAAGGTATATGTATATATATATTTCTATGTCTGGGTGTTAATATCTATTTAAGTATGTATTTAAAAATATATATGTACGTATATCAGTCTCTGGCAGCCATATTACAAGCTTTGCTTAGTTTGGGGTCAGATGACCGTGTGTGCAAAAATGTCCCAGAATTCATTGATATACATACATTATAATAATATTCTAAACCTTAAACAATATATACAATAATAGTATACATACATATATAAAAATATTAAATACATACTTATAAACATAAAGCCAGATCATAGAGATATAGTAGCTACTCCGAGATATAGTACAGTACCATATTAATAATTAAGTAATTTTAGGTTTTGCAATCTTTTTTTAATTGTTTTTGGTATGTAATATTACCTAATAATAAAGTCAAGAAGTGGATCACATCAAAAACTAACTTAATAAATAATCATCAGATCCTGACTTGGTGACAATGGGACCAAATTTAGGGAATTTGGGAATTTATTAGGGAAATACCGAAGAATTTTTTTTTTTTAAATCGAGTAGCAATTAGCGGAGAAGTAGGTGAACATACATAAAAAATATGTACAGTGGAACATAGAACCGCCCTACTTTTTTGAAGTCGGTTAAAAAGCTCGCTCATGTGTAATTTAAGTAGGTATGTAGTAATAAATGAATGCTTACATTTTAAGTATGTGGTATAACAATGGGATTGTCAGCGATTTATCTGTTATTGTGATCAATTTCCAATTGCAGTCTGAACATGAACAAATAACAAGTTAATATTCGTAAAACATTCTCGTATTAAGTAATATGCAATTATCAGTGCAGTCCTAACTAACCAGTCCATATTCAGTTATTTGTTCTAATGCAAGCTAAATCCTGAACAAACAAGCCTATTTGATAATTTGTGATGCAATTATACTATATTATTACTACATAATATACTATTAATTGTAGTGGTAGGACTCTTGCAGAGTCCACCTGTGGAAGTACCACACCTTTGCCAGTTATTCAACCGCCAAGCAGTAGTGTGCAAACACTACTGTGTTCCGGATTGAAGGGCAATGTTTCCAGCGAAATTACAGGGCACACCATTGCGATTCTGATATATACTTACGTCAAATCACAGCGCGGATTCAGCATTGTCGTTGACATTAGTATTCAGTAAAGACAGGTGATCACTTAATCGAGTTTTGATATCGGGTTCGTAGCACTCACTGACATTTTTTGTATGGGATGACAGTTAAATAGGCATTCAGAACTAAGGTTAGTTTGTTGTCGAGTTTGATATAGAGTTCGCGAAATTGGTATTCAGAAGACAGTTGAGTTGGTTGTAAAGTTTGATGTCGAGTTTGATATATTGTTCGTAGCACTCACTGACACTTTTGTATGGGATCGACAGTTAAATAGGTATTCAAGAAACACGAGGTTTTTTTGGTCGAACGTCATCGCCGTGTCACCATTGAAAAAAATTTTTCCGGTTATATTTTTCTATTTAAATCCATTTATCATAGTTAATTGACCAGTTTTCCTAGTAAATAGCTATCATTTAATTTTTAGTTTCATTTCTAGTATAATTAGTATCATTGTAGTTATATATCTTGATTTTTGTCAGTAGCCCCTTTTCTAACACTTTAATATGATTGACGAAGAGCCTCCTGATCCTGGCGGTGGAATAATGGCGTCCGATTATAATATTCCTCCCTCTCCTGGTGCTTTTACAGCAATATCCACCTCGGAGGATGTCCAAAAAACCCATAAACGCTCTAAGCGTAGAGCTTTGAAACGGGATGTAAGAGCATGTTCTCCCATTGACTCTTCTGGTGAAGAATTTAAAATTGCTGATGACGTAATTCTTACTTCAGGACAAAACACACCCCCAAATTTTTTTTCGACTGTGAGCAGTGAGCTTCCCCTTGCCACTCTTCCAACCCCCGTATCTGCGTCTCTGCCCTTAGGTCAGAAGACAATTGCTTCAACAAGTTCCTCCTCATTTTTGCCCCCGGGCCAAAAAATCGCTCCAACTCCGGTTGCACGTCAGTGCTATGTTTCATCCGATCGTGGGCCGTATGTTATTCACGTACAAAAAATCGCGGTTGTATCTTCTGATAGCACTTCTTTGCACCCTGTTACTTTCGGGCGATTCCTTTTTGAGCGCTCGAGAGAATTTGTAGGCATTGTTGATGGATCAATTAAAAGCGTGGGCCGAAATAGAATCTCGCTGTGTTTCCACTCATTTAAGGCCGCTAATGCCTTCATAGACTCGAGCTCCCTCGCTAATAAGGGGTATAAAGCGTTTATTCCCTCATATAATGTAACTCGTCTGGGTCTGGTACGGGGCATCCCCGTCGATTTATCCGACGAAGAAATAATAAAGGAAGTACGGGTGCCCCAAGAGTGCGGCCCGATAATCAAAGTTCGTAGATTGAACTTCAAATTGGTGATTGATGGGTCAGTGTCATGGAAACCTTCTCAAACGGTTGTTTTAACTTTTGATGGCCAACTCCTACCCCCAAGAGTTTTTTTGTGCTATAACTCTTTTCAAGTGGAGCAGTACGTTTTACCTACTATCCAGTGTTTTTCTTGTTGTAGGTACGGACATACCAAGATTCAATGCAGGTCGAAGCCAGTATGCTTTAAATGCTCTTTAGCCCACACTGGAGACTCGTGCAATGTAGATGCGGAGGGCGCCAAATGTGTCTGGTGCCGTGGTAGTCACTTCGCAACCAATAAAATCTGCCCCGAAATGTCTCGCCAGATTTCTATTAAAAAAACAATGTCGCAAAATGTTTTATCATACGCAGAGGCATCGAAACTTCACCCCTCATCAAGAATTACTTATGCAGAAGTGACTTCTTCTTCTTTGGCACCTTCTCCTCCTTTTCCCTCTCAGCTTTCGGGTTCAACTAATCACGTTACTGTGGAGCCTGCCAGAGTGCACTACAGGGGTAAAAAAAACAGGCCTGTTGGTTCAACTTCTCCCTCTTCTGGCTATGACCATTTGGCTCACTCAAGCATTGTTAGGGGTGACTTTGCGGAAGCCGCTCCTAATGGATGTGCCCTTAACCCTAATAAAACCCCCGAGCCTCCATCTGTTCAATCGGTTATCTCTGAACTTCTCAAACTTTTAAATCTTTTGTCCTCTCTTCTCAACCCTCCCCGTGCTCATCACTCCCCTTCCCATCCTTTACCGTCCAACGCTGCATTTAATTTAAATTCACTCATTTCCCTTCTATCTAATGGATCTCAAGTTCCTTCAATGGAATAGTAGATCACTATATAATAAATTATCTGATCTTATATATTTAGTTAATAAATATAATATTACTGCCTTGTCTATTTCTGAGACATGGTTAAAGTCTGGTTCTCATTTTAGAGTTCCTGGCTTTGATGTCATCAGAAGTGAGAGACAAGATGGTTTTGGAGGTGTTGCCCTCCTGATAAAAAATAATATTCCTTTCTCTCCTATTATTATTCCTGTTCATAGTGGTTTTCAAGCAATTGCTGTGCGTGCCAAGAATTATTCTGTTGTCTCACTTTATATTCCTGACCCTTCTAAGTTAATTCTTCGTAAATTAGTTTCGGTTTTGAGTTCCCTACCAAAGCCGCTTTTGGTCCTTGGTGATCTGAATTGTCATCATTCTGTATGGGGTTGTGGTAAGTCCGATGAATGTGGTGAGTTTTTGTTGGACTCTCTTGATACTCTTAATCTCTGCATTCTTAATGATGGCTCCCCTACTAGAAGGACTCGTCCTCATGAATTTCGCAGTGCTGTTGATCTTTCATTATGTTCTCCTGAGCTTGCTTCTCTTCTGTCGTGGCATGTCCTTCCTTCTTCTCATGGCAGTGATCATTTTCCTATTCTTCTTGAATTTCCTCAACGTAATTCTAGTCGTGTTTCTGTTAATCCTCCTCTTCTTAAATATATTTTAAATTATAATGATTGTCCTAACTGGGAAAAATTTCACGACCTCTCTGTTTCTGTTTCTGCTAATTTACCTCCTGTTAATTCTTTTAATATCTCTTCCTCCTCTGATAATCTGGTCCGTATGCTCCATGAGTGTGCTAGCCAATCGTTCCCTGTTAAAAAGCCTTCGTCTGGAAAATTGCCTCCTCCTCCGTGGTGGGATAAGGACTGCAGTAACGCTATTAAAGCCCGTAAGGTGGCTGAAGCTAATTTCCGCCGCTCTATGACTCTAGAGAACTTCTCTGAAGTGAATAGGTCCATTGCTAGTTCTAAGCGCCTTTTCCGCTTGAAGAAGCTGGATAGTTGGAGGGCTTATTGCTCTAGCTTAAGTCCTAGTACTCCTGCTTCAGTTATTTGGTTGAAAATTCGCCGATATAGACGCTCCTGGTGTCCTCCTCTTCGTTGCTGTAGCCCTTCTCAGTCTTGGGCTGAGGCATTTATGGATAAGTTAGCTCCTCAGTATTGTCCACTCCCTTCGGAATTACCCTCCTTAGCTGTTACTTCGTCAAACGATCCCCTAGATCAGCCATTCTCATTAATTGAATTGAAAAATATATTAAAGTCCGTCAAAGATTCTGCTCCTGGTATGGATGGCATACCTTATTCATTTTTCACGAAGGCGAGTGACAGTTTACTTCTCTTTTTCTTGTCTTTGGTTAACTCTATTTTTGAGTCTGGTTTTGTTCCCGCTAGTTGGAAATCTCAGTATATTATCCCAATTCTTAAACCCGATAAGGACCCGGAGGATCATAATTCGTATCGTCCTATTGCTCTTTCTTCTGTCCTGGCGAAACTTGCTGAGCGCCTGATCAAGAACCGCCTTGAATGGTTTCTTGAAAGTAAGGGCCTTTTTGCCAAATCTCAGTATGGTTTTAGAAAAGGCAAGAGCACTATGGATAGCCTAAGTGTTTTTACAACTGATATTAGACTTGCCTTTACTCGAAATGAATCAGTTATTGGTGCTTTTCTAGATATTTCTGCCGCTTATGACTCCGTCCAGCTTTCTATTCTCGGAAATAAACTTTCTTTGTTGAAGGTTCCTCCTAAGTTATGTAATTTTGTCATGAATCTTCTAACTGAAAGGTATATTTATCTTCGTTGCAGTGATTCTTCAATTTCTCCTCACAGAATCATTTGGCGTGGTCTTCCTCAGGGGTCTGTTCTTAGTCCTCCTCTATATAATGTGTATACTTTTGATTTAGAGGTATCTATTGGTCTCTGCCGTATTCTTCAATATGCGGATGATATCCTTTTATATACTTCTCACCATAAAATTGACATTGCCAGTCACTGTATTTCTCAATCCCTTCAGTGCTTAAACTCGTGGCTACATTTAAATGGTCTAGATCTTTCACCATCAAAAAGTAACATTGTTCTCTTTACTCGAAAGCGCAATCCCCCTGAAATAGATATCTTAGTTAAAGGGTCCAGGATTCCAGTTAAGGAGTCAGTGAAATTTCTTGGTCTTATTTTGGACAATAAGCTTAGTGGAAAGTTGCATTGTGATTATATTGCTGATCGGTGTCGGAAAAATATTAACATTCTAAGGTGTTTATCAGGTGTTTGGTGGGGTTCTCATCCTTTTACACTGAAACTTTTGTATAACGCCATTATTCGTAGCATTTTAGATTATGGCTCCTTCTTGCTGGAGCCAGCTAACAAGGGTGGTATCAAGAAACTGGATTTGATTCAATCGAAAGCCCTTCGCATTGTTTCTGGTGCTATGCTATCCTCTCCTATCAATGCACTTCAGGTTGAATGTGTTGATGCTCCCCTTCATCTTCGCCGTCAGTTTCTATCTAATAGGTTTTTTTTTCGCTGTGTGCAGTTTTCTAATCATCCTCTTGTCCCTAAACTTCAGCTTCTCCATAGTTTCTCGTTTTCTTCTCGGTTTTGGCTCCATAAGCAGCTTCCTCTTCTAGTGAAGAGTTTTGTTACCTATAAGTCTTTAAAAGATCCTGTTCTCCGTTCTCATTTGCTTCCTCTTTTCTCGTTTAGTTATGATGTCATTGTCTCTCGTCCAAATGTAATTTTAGACTTTGACATTTGTGCTGGTGACCCCCATGCTGATGAATATTTCCGTGATCTTCTGCGGAGGGATTGGCATGGGTGGCACTATATCTTTACTGATGCTTCAAAACTCTCCCCTATAGGCTGTGTTGGTTGTGGTATCTTCCATGAACAATTTAACATTGTACAAAAGGTTAAGTTTCCCCCTGAAACCTCAGTTTTTTCGGGTGAGTGTTGGGCGCTCCTTGAATCTATTCGATATATTCTTATTTTCAATCTCCGCCGTTCTCTCGTCTTTACTGACTGTCGGAGTGCCCTTCAGTCTCTTCTTTCAAACCCTTTTTCCCCCAATTCCCACAACTCTATTCTTTTTCTCCTTAAGGAATCCTTATCTATCTGCAATTCCAAAGGTCTAGAAGTTGTTTTTGTTTGGATTCCTGGTCATGCTGGTATCTCTGGAAATGAACGGGCTGACAGAGTGGCAAAGGATGCCGTTGTCTGCGGAGACAAAATTCCCTTCTGTATCTTTCCCCATGATCTTGCATCCCTGCCTAAGTCTCTTTTACTTAAGTCATGGTCATTCTGCTGGCGTGGCTCTGCCAGGTCTAGGGGTTCCGCTTATGCGGCTCTCCAGCCCGTAATCCCTCGGAGGCCGTGGTTTGCCAGAATGCACTTTAGTAAAAAAATTACAAGTTGCATAATTCGAATGAGGTTGGGACACTGTTGTGTTCCCACATATTTTAAAAAGTTACGTATCAGGGACTCTTCTTTGTGTGAGTGTGGCCTTGATGACGGCCACCTCAATCATATTTTCTTCTCCTGTCCGCTGCTTGATCACTCAGCTTTTTTTCTTTCTCTTAGTCTTGTAGTTCCTTTTCCAACTTCTATGTCTGTTCTTCTCTCATCAAATGATATTTCCATTTTCCGTATTATAAGTAATTTTCTTTCTGACAATAATGTTAGTGTATAAAGTGCTTTATAGTGTATTTTTGTGTTTGTAAGCATTTATATGTATTGTATTACTTATTTATTTTGTTTTAGGATTGCTGGTCATATATTGTTTTATTTTAAATCGCGTTCGTTTTTTGTTAACGTGACGTTGGCCAAAGTGCCCTAAATGTGGGCGATAGCCATTAATTTAAAAAAAAAAAAAAAAAAAAAAAAAAGAAACACGATTCTCTCGATCGTGCCTTCGATTGAAGGAATTTGAGCTGTCAAATCAAAAGTTACTCTTTCACGGCGGAATTAGCAAGACGTGAACTCAAAAAACTTTTACGGATACTGGAAAATATTTTTTTGTGATTTTTTTGTGATTTGTTATTTGTATAAAACCTGATGTCACCTGTGTCTAATGCTTCTAAAAGTACACCGGAGGACCATTACAATAAGATTTATGCTACTGCCCGAAAAACAGTGGAGAGGAGTATTGGCTTATACTTAAAGGTCGATTTAGATGCCTATTACTGCACCGCTTCCTATAGGTACTAATATCCTGACATGGAGCTAAAATTACTATGGCATGATGTATCCTCCACAACATTTGTAATAAAGCCGGGTTACCAGCACCATCTTATGAGCGATACTGATGCACAACATGAGGCTAATTTCGGCAGAATAGGAAGGAACACTCAGGACGATAATACTGTATTATGGTGCATACATCGTCAATAGTTGGTCCAATCGCTCCATCCAATCAATAGTTGGAGGGCTCGCCACGTTAATTAAATAAAATTTCTGTTATCTGTTTCATTAAATTACTATTTGTTTCTTAAGATATTGTTTTAAGGATTTAATTACCATTTATTGTAAATGATCCTCATACTTATGAAGAATAAGTATAAGTAATATCAGATTTTACTTGTACGTTTATGTAATATTAATTAAATTACTTACCGTTCATTTTTACTGTTAAAAATAAAAATCAATTAAAGTTATTATTATTTTATTACTTCTGCCAACAATTATAGGGATTTTCTTAGATTGTCTCTTATCTACGAAAGCGCTGCTTCTATCATTTGTTGGTCACACTCATGGTTCCACGTCTCACGAGCAATGCGTCTGTTTAACGCCAGCGGCTGTTCCTCCACCCTCAAAACCATTTCGGACAGGCTACTTAAATGCGTTCGACGTTGAGGAGATGGAGAAGCTTGAAGAACTCCACAAGATCATCTACTTGTGCAGATGAGGGATTCATTGAGCGTTCAATTGGGCTGAAAATAGAGAGGGCATGTTATGACATTCACTTTTGTCGGACCATCATCACACAAAAACAATGCGTTCATTATGATGTTTATGTATGATGATCGTCCTGTTATATAAGAGATGTTTATATACTTAGTCAGAAAAATAAAGAACTTTTTTATTTGTCTGAGCCTACATAATTACTATTATGAAAGTTATCTTTTGGATTTTTCTTTAGTTTTCTCTAAATAATTTCATATATTAGATAAGTTTGTTTACTCATAGAAAAGGAACCTACATTAGAATAAAGGTATACATTAACTTACTGCATTATTCCTCTGCAATTCGCGCCTACACAACATCGACTTTACACTTGTATTGTTTGTGCAAACAAATTCAAAATTGTATGCTAATATGTTGTTGTTAGTTTTTTCATGACCATGGATACAAAGTCCTTCAGTCGTAATATTAAAAAAGTTTACCTTGTAACCAATATCAAGGATTCATATGATCGTTCTTGCCAATATGTAACGTCGAATATTTCCGCAACACAGATAATAATTTCATGACTGTATAAGTAACCCAAAAATAGTCCACCATCATTACTTTCATTCTGTACTCACTCGTATTTTATATGATTATTATCTAAGAATTAATAAAACCTAAGATATTACTACCTATACCCACGAAGCTATTTGCTTCCACATTTATCATGCCGATATACCGCTAAAGAGTGGAACTCTTTGGGAATCTGTATTTCCCGATTGATTTATCCTAACATATTTCAAGTCCCGTGGGAATACTCCTAGTTAAACGTGACCATCGTCAACCTCATCATCACATAACTTCAGGTGATATAATAGTCAGGATCAAAGGAAACCACCTATTGATTGTAAAATCTTCTTTCTATTCTATAAAATACATCTATCTATATCTATAAATATAAAAACGTAAAGATAAAAAAAATATTGCGATGTATAAAAAAGCACACAATGCGTCTTAAAATAAGCAGCTCACACGTTCAGACGTATTTTAGTATTTTTGTCAGTTTGTTTGTTTGTCCACGCACATCGCCTAAACCACTGGACGGATTTAAATGCGATTTTCACGAATATGCATAGCTATGACCAGATTGAAGTATAGGCTATGTTATTGTGCGCAAGGGCCGGATTAAGGGAAGAAAAAAGGGTTGAAAGTTTATATGAAAACCTACGCGTACGAAGTCGCGGGCAAAAACACTAGTTTTAAATAAAAGGCAGACGCCAGATTGGTCGATAATGCTCTAAGCATTTAGACCACCCATTTTTCTGATATAAATAGTAACAAGAAATAGAAAAGGAATTTAAAAAAAAACTTTCTTTTTTTACCACTTTCATGAGTAAAATATTTTTCATTGCAACACTTGATCAAGCGTCAAAGCTAACATCACTTGTCATATTATATCAATGGCATATTTTAAATCTAATGTAAAAAAATAACAAGGGTTTATTGGTTATTAAACCATTTTTTAATGCTGAAAAATTGTTAAAAATAACGTAATAAACAAAAAAAAAAATTTTTAAGCTTAAATTTTCAGTAATGTGGCCGAATGTAAAAACCGATAATTGCCGATAATCATTTTTACGTCTTGGTAAGCACTAGGCCAAAGAGCTACGAACGCGACAGTGACGTAAATTTCGTAGCCCTCGATATCACATCACCTGGGAGTTTTTGCATCCTGAATACCAAATCAAAAACTCGATTTGCCGTAAGTGAAGCGGCAGTAGAAGCGAGTACGCTTGGGTAAGATGTCATTTTGTAGAAGAAAACTTTAACAGCGTTGTATTCGTCGTTTTTGGCTTGACCTTGGGCTCGATTGGTCGAATTTGAGCTGTGAAATCAAAAGTGACTGTTTCGCTCTTTGATAATATTTTCGCTACTAAATTAGCAAGACGTGAATATAACGTAGTACAACAAAAACAAATGTGAAATGAGAGCAAAGTCAATATTGTGTTATGATACATCTATGCCTTGGTTGTTGACTTCAACGACAAAAGAAAATCTAAATATGAGATCTAACTAAGGATAATATATTGAAGCCTAAGGTCTGACTTGGCTAGTTTTCATATATGAATTATATTATAGCCTTCGAAAGTTCTAAAACAGAAAGTTCTCATTTATTCTCGCGAAAATTTGGCTTGCTGGTAGAAACTAGCCATCGAACATGGGTTCTTCCATGACTGTTTTAGTAGGTACTTAATAATAATTCGTATATTCGAACTAGCCAAGGCTTAGGCTTTATACCTTAGGCTTCAATATATTATCCTAAGTTAGATCTCACATTTAGATCTCACTTCTTTTGTCGTTGAAGTCAACAACCAAGGCATATATGATATTATGTATCATGATATTGACTTGGCTCTCATTTCACATTTATGTTTTTGATGGGATATCATTACTTTTTGTACAGAAATTATTAGTAGGCACTTATTCATAATAAGTCACACAACGGGCAATGGAGAGAGCTATGCTCGGAGTTGCTTTGCGTGATAGAATCCGAAACGTGGATATTCGACAAAGAACCAGAGTCATCGATATAGCTATTAAAATTTGCAAGTTGAAGTGGCAATGGGCAGGCCAAATCGCTGGAAGGACCGATAACCGATGGGGTAGAAAAGTTCTTGAGTGGAGACCACGAACCGGAAGACGCAGCGTAGCTAGGCCTCCCACTAGATGGACCGACGAAATCGTGAGAGCCGCGGGCATCCAGTGGATGCAGATGGCAGGTTGTCGTTCAGTGTGGAGGTTAAAGGGGGAGGCCTATGTTCAGCAGTGGACGTCTTCTGGCTGATGATGATGATGATTCATAATAAAATTAATACGTGCTGCTGTAGACACTTAAATGTTCCCAGTTACGACATACAAACTCTACTAGAGTCTCACGCAAGTTCACGCAACCTATAGGGTGAGCCGGTGCTCTTACAATTCTGTCAGGCGTTAGTCGACCGTGGGTTCGGTTGGTGTCTGACGCCTGTACAACTATAATACTCTTGGTATAAGTACTAAAACTCATATTGTTTTAAACTATCACGGTTGTTCACTACAGTTATATGATTATTTACAGGATATTTACCGTGGTAAGGTTGTGAAAGGAGCTCCCAATATTTCGGCGCAGTTACATGTACATAGTAACACTGATATGTTTGGATTACAAAAAAATTTAGGGTGGTATTCTACTCGTTATATATTCACGTGATTATATATTCAAATGAAGACCTTAAAATCCACATAAAGACCAGATGGCAGCAATTTTGATTGCTAATTCTTATATCACAGGCGCTATAAGAAGGTGTTCCTAATAGAATCAATTAAATTGAAAAATTATAAAAATTATGATAAAATAATACAAATTTACCAGTTTCTGATTTATTCCTGTCTAATCACCCAACTACCTTTCTAGGTTCTAGGTCATCATAACCCACTTCATAGGAAGTTGGTTAGAGTTTTGATCTATAGGACAGTCAGTGATAAAAATGACGATTTTGGACGTTAATACACCGTTTGAGGTGTGTTTATGAAATTTGGTGCACAAATGTATCTCGCAAGTCTTAATATATATGCCAAATTTGACATGTTTATGTGAAATAGTTTTTGAGTGATGAGGGGGACAAAAGTGGCTCCAAATGGTTCGTGTAACACACGGTACCGGTTGAGATTTGGTTTTGACGCGCTGCCGCGCGTCTAGATTGTCTTTGGGCGTGAACTCTTTCTGTTGTATTCTCTTTGGTGAACTCTAAAAACCTATGTGGACTGTGGAAAAGATGGAGACTGTGGAACATAAGTCCGTAGGAGTATTACATTCTCTTGGGAACATAGATCAGAGTATATATATCGGCTGTGGAAATTATATGTATAAAAAAATAGGATAGTGTTTTTTTATACAAATACCAAATAATATATTTAATAATATACTGTTTTTAACACAGATCTACGTTGTGTATATCTGTGGTTTTTAAGGATAATACGACGGTCTGGCGCGAATTTTTGTGTTGGCAATATTGTTAGAAGACGCGAACTCATTAGATAATTATGAAGTAGGAGTATTACATTCTCTTGGATTATGAATGTCGTCTTCAAGCTCAAAATATACTGGTATAAGAATACAGTATTTACTACTCTGCAACCTGAATTATGTGGCTATGTATTATAGGCTTTCACAAGGTTTAATTGATAGTTTGAAGCAAGATCTCAATCCTTTATTGAGAAGATCATGGGGTAAAAGTGGAAAAACAATAGGAACTAAGGTAAGTAAATGTTGAGACACATTGAAAGTATACCTAAGTATTTGTGAATGAATAAATAAAGATTTATACCTAATCATAACTATTTTTTGCGATTTCAGATTTTGTGCACTCTATCATTTTTAGCAAATGGTATTTATCAAAAAAACATTGGTAAAATTGTATATGCATTTTTATCACAATCGTCGACTTCCCGTAAACCATCCATCAATCGTCAAATAGTACATTAAATTTCCACAGAATGCAGCTGAGAGACAGGTTTTGAAAGAAAGGTACCTACCTAACCTAACTAAAACATTACAGCGTAGGTATATAAATCTAATAGGTACCTAGCTATTATTACTCATCTAGGTAGTGCCTATCCTGGATTTTTTCAAAATTATTATCAATAAATATTTCAGATTTTATGAAAAAAATAATTCCTGGGGTTATTGGTTGTATCGAAGGAACCTTTGTGGCCATGTTAAGACCGAAAGAACACGAAGAAAGATATTACTGCCGCAAAGGAAATCATGCTAGAAATGTACAGCTGATAAGTGTTTAGGTATTATCAGCAAAGGATTCTAAGCAAGTTGACTCAACCACTTAGTATAGTTACTATCAATTGCAATGTATTAACATGTAACATGAAAAGAAATTTAATCAAATATACAAAATAATAATATGCACCATAATATACTTAGATATTATATTAAATTTTTTGGTGGCCATGACCTTATCACAGAATCTGATAAAGAGAATTAGTTCTTGTTTTGCTTACCACTAATAAGTGCATTCCTATAAAATATATTGACTTGTACTTGCCAAATGCATACATCGCACGAAGCCAAAAAGGAAAAAGAAAATGAAATGAAAAGAAAATTTTGCTAGATAAAATTTAAAATATGGATTGTATTTGATAATTAAATAGGATTATTACTTTATTATGCTTCGGATAGTGGGAAGTAAGAAATTATTTTAACATTCAGTGCAATAAAGTTAGCGCACATTGACTGACATGGACTGTGTTCGTCTTGAGTTAGATGATAAGAAGGAATGCATTAAATTATTGATATTGGTAATAAATAAAATATCTAGCTTTTCACTGCTTGATGGTTTTACTATTTTAAAACGAAACCCACATTTAGAGTCAAAGGTTAAGTGACGAGATATTTTGTGTGAAATTTTTATAGCATGAACCTCCACTGGCTGAGCGACGTCTTCAATATTGTTTTCTTCCTGAAATTGTTTGTGCATGTTATTGTGTGTTCTTCCATAGCTCGATTCAGAGGAAGCTGAGCGAGGTGTTCAAATAATATCAAGATTCAGCATTAAAATAGGGTCTATTTATTTTCTTAAAAACGTCTAAGAATTTCCTAAGCATGCATTTATTGTTTTTCGTATAAACAACGTTCCGGTCAAGGGACTTTATAAGAGATATGATGAATCGTGGCAAATAATCAAAACAACGCATATTATACTTAAATATATATGATTCCGGTAGCATTTGTACCTTATCTTTCGTCCGAATACTACAAAAAAACTACAAATTTAGTTGCTTAGTACCCATCAATAAACGATACCGTCCATGGGCTTGAAAAAATTGTCTCCTTTTTCGAGGGTTTATTCCCTATTATATTGATTATTATACAACTTCAAAATGTTGAAAATAATGTTGGAACGAAGTTTTGGAACGAAGTTCCTTATCGCGCGTTGCGAAAGGGGGCGGAAAGACAGAAAAAATTAAGACCAAAAGTTGTAACGATACTTTTTGCTATAGTTGTAAGCCGTGCGGCGTGCGCATAGATTTAGGATGTAATTTTTTTTGCGTGGCAAAAAAAAATTTATGTCTATGGGCGTGTGCGTGTTTCTCTGTCTGTCTCTCTCTGTCTCTCTCTTTCTCTAACTTCGTTCCATCAGGGTGTCCCTTGACACCTCTCAAGTTTTTTTTAAACGTCAAATGTATTTTTAAGCTATGATTTTCAGTAAAATGGTCGTGTTCAAAAATCGGTAATTTGCATTGCAGGAAATTTTACAACTTGGAAAGCACTAGGCCAAAAACGCTACGAAACGGAAAGTGCTACGAACGAGACAAGTGACGTCATTCGACTTCATTTTAATTCTGGCGTTCGATTCATCAAATGCGAAGGGATAGTAGAGCTCGCTTGGGGGAGAGGACTTTTGACAGAATCGCAATGCAGAGATTTGACATCTTATATCTCGGGGTGACGAGCGCAGTGCATTTCCATCCAGGGTTTTGAACTGTTGAAGTTCAAAATTCTGAGTGGCGTTGAGCTGTTATGGGCAAGCGTGAAGAGCCATTAGGCGAGCGACTTCGCTCGTCTCATCAGCCAGTAAAAAACTCTTAATACAGTGAGAGCAACTCAATTTGCAAGTAGGTAAGTACTTTGTAGGTTAAGCTAAATTAATTTGCCATTTCCGAAGAAGTTGGCATTAGGTGGCGGAGGCCGGGATTAGGTATAGTTTTTTTTATACTCCTACGTCAAAATGGAAGATAACAACCTGGAAATTGCTTTAAAACATTTGCATAGTTATTACTAAAATTAATATCAACCAGTTAAACATAATAACACTCACTTTTCTTTAAAAGAATAAAAACTAGCTTATCCGTCAGACGTTTTCCTGTCCAAATGTTTATAAATATGATTGAGTTTACACAAAAATCCAACAGAAAAAGGACATTCAGTTTTTCCCTAATTTGAAAAATTTCCGGGAAACTTTTCCAATTTTTCTTTCTTTAAACCTAATTTGGACTATTACGAACAATTTAAAAGAAACAATTGTCAAATCCCACGTGCCCCAAGGTTAATGTACCCCAAGGCTCGGTCGTAGGGCCTATATAATTTTTAGAGTACCTAAATTATATTACATAGTCCGTAGGCACACTATAATATGCTCCTCGCGTTGCCGCGATTATTCGCTAGGCAGTCACACGCTACAGAATAGGTATACAGAAAGTCGACTGCATATAACGAGAAGTACCACACCTTTGCCAGTTATTCAACCGCCAAGCAGTAGTGTGCAAACACTACTGTGTTCCGGATTGAAGGGCAATGTTTCCAGCGAAATTACAGGGCACACAGAGATTTGACATCTTATATCTTGGGCTGACGAGCGCAGTGCATTGCCATCCAGGGTTTTGGACTGTTGAAGTTCAAAATTCGGAGTGGCGTTGAGCTGTTATGGGCAAGCGTGAAGAGCCATCAGGCGAGCGACTTCGCTCGTTTCGTCACTCAGTATCATTAAAAAAAAAAAACTTCTCGAAGATGGAGTCCATAATGTTTTCGAGAAATCGTAAACCTCCAGCTCGAACATTAATCATCAATGGACACCTTAACAGATTTAGACTACCATAGTCTAAATCTGTTAAGTAGGTACATCAGAGTTCACCTGTACACTATGTTAAATTGGACTACACGTATTGATTTTATTGTGCGTTACACTAAAAGGCCTTAAAGTGGGTACTTTGGTTTGATTTGGTTAGATTTAGTTGCGAATGCCGTTCAAAATAATTATATAATAATAGGTACGTTGCATTAAGTAACAATATCATCTCTATACATATAATAAAAACGTAGAGATAAAAAAATCTGTAATTGCGAGATAACAAAAAAATAATCACACAGGGCGTCTTAAAATAGGCAGCTGAACACGATAGGACAGTTTTTAGAATTTTTGTCTGTTTGTTAGTTTGTTTGTCCGCGCACATCTCCTAAACGACTGGACGGATTTAAATGTGGTTTTCACGAATATGCTTAGAAATAACCAGATTAAAACATAGGCTATGTTATATAAATTATTTTAATTATTATTTTTTACATAAAAGAAATTAAAAAATCAATGATTATTTTCTTCGTTACCCGAACCGTAATATGAGGATCGTCACATAGCCTCAAGCAAAGAGGTCCAAAGTAAAGAGAATGAACGTGTAGATCAAGGATCTTATAAAAACACAGGCCTTACAACCTCTTTGGTGATTTAATCCAATGCACAAAGAGAACGTTATACCCCTACGGCATTTTATTCTATGTTAGCATTTAAAACACAAAATATACTGCATCCTATTTAAATTTAGTCCCGCGAATAGAAATAATTAAAAAAGGCCCCTTGTACATGATAATAAACCTATACAACAAAATTCCGGACGCAATAAAGAAAGAAAGAAATAATAACACTTTTCCAGAACCAACTTCGTAAGTTTCTAACCCAAAAATGTTATTACGAGATTTTTTCGACTATAAAATTTAGAAAATTTTAATTAGAAAATAAATATCGATCTATATATAGTTAAGAAAGTAGCGCCATAAATTTTGTATGATGTCATATGTAAGTAACCTGTAAGAATGTTTTATTTTTGTTTTGTAAAATTACTTCACCCTAGGTTAAGTTTGACTATACTTAAATGTATATATATGTCTGTGGTCTGGTTTTGTGACCAGCCACTACATAAGTCATTGCTGCACCCTTTATGCAGGGTATATAAACTTAGCTTCTAGAAGAAGAAAGTGTATATTTTGCAATAAGAATAAAGAAATAATGTTATTTTACTGTGATATTTTTCAGATAAATAGAATAGTTCCATTTCATGGCTTTTTAATATACATACAAATGCACGCGAAATAAGAAATAACTAGCCAAGAGCGTGTCCAGACAAGCATAATTCAGGGTTTCGTGGCCAAAGCCATATACTTGTGGTCGTATTCATAGTTCAGAAATTGCATGGTCATGGAAAAATTCAAACGAGCGAAGCTGGACAGTCAAATTTCAGAGATGTATCATCCCGACATGACATGATATACTTTTTATGGTTTAGACAAAAAGAAAACTTCAAAACATGCTCTGCACTGTGGTCACATTATCTTTTTGATTTGAAAACTGTTGACGGTGTTTTCACTTTTATGCTTCTATCAATACTTCACACAGGGCGACTTAAAATAAGCAGCTGAATATGTCAAGGCAGTTTTTAGAATTTTTGTTTGTTTGTTCACGCACATCTCCTAAACCTCTGGAAGAAAATGCGGACGGATTTATATACGGTTTTCACAAATATGCTTAGCTATGACCAGATTGAAGTAGAGGCTATGTTATTTTGCGCAAGGGCCGGATTAAGGGAAGAAAAAAAGATTGAAGGTTTATATGAAAATTTCCGCGTACGAAGTCGCGGGCAAAAAAACTAGTTTATAAATAAACCGGCCAAGTCTGAATGTCCGTTGTCCGAATTGCAGTACAGGTTTAGAACAAAACAAACAAAAGTGTACACATAAATTCGGGACAATAAAAGCTTTCGGTTCTATCCCCAAAAGTTATGTCCCTACCGCGTTCACATCCGGGCTTGTGCGTACATTGTACAATCTACAGAAGATTTTGTTTGATAAAACAACAGAACATGTCAGAATCTTTCACTATGTTGACCCATGAAATGCAGCACCTCGTATATAGCGTCTGATAGGCCATGTAACAGTGCATTTGGTATTTTGACGCGATTGTAGGTTACAGGTGGAAGCGATGGTATATACTTTCAAGTAGCGATGGTGGTCGAGGGGAAGCATGTGTGCTGTACAATTTGATGGCACCCGATTCGATCCTCGGCCCTGCACCAATAACTCATATAGTGTTTAAATTATGTGCAGATTTCGATGAAACTCAAAAACGGTGAAGGAAAATATCGTAAGGAAACAAGGTTGTCCAAGAACCCTAAACGATCAAAGACAAATTAGATTCACCAACATGCATTGCCAGCATGGTGTATTAGAATCCATGGTGTATGCATCCTCTCTCTCTCTCTCTGAAAGAAGGCCTGTGTCCCAGCAGTGGGAACATGGTAGGCTGATAATGATAAAAAAAAATATGAATACAATACTTACTATTGTCAAATTCTCTAAAAATTTTACACAAGTCACAATCGAGGCCACCTTGAACAAACGTCAACTATGTTACTGTGTAATGCAAACATGTGGTGTCGCTGGCGAGTCTGGCAACGCCGTATGGTCACTCTAACGATAAATAATGGTACCACAAGCAAACGGATTTCAGGACGTGACGCCAACCTACGAGCTCAGAATTCAGGAACACTGGAAATACGATTACAATTTACCGTTGAATGGCTATCAACAGACATGTTATTTTTTAAATATAATTATAATCCCTTCCCTAAAAGGATTAGGAAGGGATTGGAGTCAAATTGAAGGACTGGACTCAAATTGCCCAAAACAGAGAGGAATGGAAGGAGGAAAGGGAGGCCTTTTGCAGTGGGACGCAAATATAATAATATTAGCCTGCATCGTTTATAGAATATCCTAACTATGTAGCAATCTCTTTTGAAGACAATAAGCTTTATTTTGAACTTACGTCTGACTGACGTCTTGAGTAAAGTCTTGTGTGGAATGTGCCCATTGACGCATCGAGTCTCATATTTTCTGGTGACGCACGACATTCTGTACGTTTTCCAGTGTCAAATATTGAAATATATTCAAGTTTAATAAAATACCGGCTTGTTTGCCGGCATTTCCGTATTTCGGTATCACCGTCACAGTCCAGCAAAATAAGTGATGGTCAAGTCCAAGTCAAAGTGAATGGCTTGGAAAGTGATAGAGACAATACTAGAGGCTTCTTTAGAGTTTTGGAAACACCACGAACTGGCATATTTCACTTCGTTATATCACTTGCCCACACGAGCTCATTCACGAACAATGAATAAACAATAATTACACACGAGCACTCGAAATAACAACTGTCGTTCAGTGTCATGTGGCGTGCTAATGAAGAAGCCTCTAATGTTCATCTTATGGACAGTAGACGTCTTAAGGCTGATGATGATTACTTGAAATAACACAAGTTAACACAACAATAACACAACTCTTTACGTGACCCTAAATGTTGGCCTTTATTTTGGTCAGAAATTATGCCTCGCTATCCAGCGAGATAGCGCGACCAGCAGTTTGACCACGTTGCCTGAAATAAGAGATTATTTTGAACTATAGGCGTTTATTTATCTTCGTTGCCATATAGATAGCATAACACGATTTTTCAATTAGTTCTTAATTTTTCTGTTTAGTATATATAATTAGGTGTTACATTAATTATATGTTAGAATACAAAATGTTACATAACTCTATTAGTATGTGTTTTATTGCTGTTTATTTTACAAGCTTTTAATTAACTTGCCCTGTTAGTATGTGTGGGACAAATTTTGCAACTGAATTTTAGACCAGTCATCCTCAACCGATTGAAGTTTGTAAGTTCGGTGACAATGCAATGTTGCGGTACCATCGAGCTGGTTTGATGACGGACATGGAAAGTGACCATAGGAACGCGGACTTTTTTTATTATGTATAAATGTTATCTGGGACATTTTTGCACACACGGTCATCTGACCCCAAACTAACCTAAAACTAACTCCTTAACGAAACGACGTAACCCCGTCGAGTTTGGGTTCATTGGATTTTTCTTCCCAAGTACTTTTATCCTAGATGTTGACCAGGGTCCTGATGATGGAGCCGGAGGGTGGCCCTATCTACCTTCTTGATATGAATATCAAATGAGTTTGCTAAGAAGAATACGAAAAGCTTGTTTTAAAAAAGTTTGTTATTTTTATTTATTCACTGCTTGCTTAATTGCTTGTTTATTGTACACTGTTATATTTAACAAAATAAAGTGAAACATTACTTTCACGTTTAATTAACAACTCCGTAAATTCAAAGTTGTCAATATTCAGGGTTCTGATTTCACAAACAATTCGAATAGAATAGGGCCCAGCGGAGGGAGTTCTGAAAACGATGCCCTAAATTAATATTAATCTACTTTTGATCTGAATTTACATTCATTCTGTTCTAAATAAATGTCTAGAATAAAGAGAAACAGCTTTAATAATATAAACAAGAACTAATTTCATTTAAGGATTTAATTCATGTTTTGTTTTGTAAGATGTTTTGATTCCTTTTCAATCACAGAGATACAGATCGGCAATATATTTCAGTGAAAGCAAGTGAAAGAGACAAATTGATATGGCTCAGCACAAGTACAAAAAGGACATAACAAGACTTTTTTGTCCTTATCGGCGTGGCCTGTTTCTTGGATCAGAAATGTCAAAATCTGACGGTTCTGTGCCAAACAAAACGGGTCTGAATATTGTTTATTGCATTTTTTTGGTGATTTTATGTGATAAATGCGTGTTTCGTCTTAGAAATAATTGTAAAACAAACATTTACAATGGTTGGTTGTATCATTTTGGGCTGCAAGTACCGCAATGAGAGAAAAAACGATGAAATATCATTTCACACGTAAGTAAACATATAGAGCTTGTAATGATCACCTAAATAAATTCAGGATATCAATGCGTAAATATTTTATTCATAATTAGTCCGTTTTTTGGTCGATTTGTGGTATTTCCTATGAGTTTTATCAAAATATTAACTGAGAAGAATAACAATCAATGTTGCCAGTTTATAAATGAAATTACCCACCACAATTAACATAAATTATTCGTTCTGCAGGTTTCCAACTGATCCTGGCTTACGAATAAAATGGATCAGTGCTACTGGTTGTGAAAATTGGGTGCCAGGAAAACATAGTAGAATTTGTTCCAGTCATTTCAATGCCGAATCCAATATCAGAAAGGAAAAAAATATATTTTTGAGCAACTGCAGCTGCTCAGGGTCTAATAAACACACTTAAATGTACTTAAATCAAAGAAAATATATCATCATAAATCATCATCAGCGTGATTTTGTTGAAATAAAACAAAATAATCTTTTTTTGAAGTCTGATTTATCGTGTGTGATATGAGTACTGTAAATAATAAAGAGTTTTATCTAAGTATCTCATTAATTGGGATGTTATCCATAATTCCATCCATGAAAATAAATAAACTGGCCAAGTGCGAGTCGGGCTCGTGCACTGAGGGTTCTGTACCGTCACAAAATACAAAAAGTAGTGCAAATACACAACATCACACCCAGGCTGTCATCCATCCAAGTATCAACCGCGCCCGACGTTGCTTAACTTGTGGGAAACAGAAATGTGTGACCGACTCGCACGCAGCCAGTATTTATTATTTGTTGTTTTACTTTAGGGTGTGCACTATAATCCGCCAAGTTTGACGCTTGTACCGATTACCGTTACGTACCGTTTGGTTTTTACACCAGAGCAAATACAAAAATACCTTAACAAAAACGTTTGTTGTATGTGTGGATGTGTACCCTCTTTAGTTTTGACTTAATTATATTTCTTAGTTAATCCGTCGTAACATTACATATTCTGTGTAAGTTTCAACTGACAATATTACGGCGCGAAAGATACAGCCGTTTAAAGCTGTCTTACCTTTAAACGGATGGATTTGGATCTTAATATTAATTTCTTTTGTTCATAAGTATTTTTCAGATATCCTTCCATCTCACAAGATTTTCCAAAGTTTCCAAAATTACTCATTGAAGAGATTCACTACCCGTCTAGTATGTAAATTACCCTAACTTAAAGCAAATAATTTTAATGTGGCAACACACCTTGTTGAAGCGAGAGGCACTGAGCTAGCCACGCTCATTGAAAATCTATAGGTTGTCTATGGTCTTATTTTCATTGTTTATATATTTATTTGAAAAACTACAACTACACTACTTCTTTGCTTTTATTTGCTCTGATATTTGCAATAACATTTAAAAAACTGAATAAAAATCATTTCTTAATTTCACTTAAGTATAATTATTGAGTACCTGATACAGTTTTACGTTCAAAAACCTAGCGAAAATATCAGTGGGGCTAGTACGAGAACTTGCGAAAAAGTATTCGTTCCGTAAACGATAGCAAATGTATGAAAAATTCAGTTTCCCTTCACGTCCGAGAGAGGCGCTGTTCAATTTTTCATACATTTTGCTATCGTTTACGGAACGAATACTTTTTCGCAAGTGCGTGTACTAGGGCCACTGAATTCGTGGTATTCATTCAACTAGGTTGGTAGTTACAATGATATTATTTTGGCTGTCAGAATAAATAAATGAATGTAAATAGTGTAAAGGACTGCCAAAATCTGTGTGATATGTACAAAATTACATATCACATTACACTTTACACTGTATTTATATTTATTTAAAGAAACACTAAGCTAGTAACACCATTTTTAGTCGACTTTAAAAGGCGAGGTACTCATTCGACTTTTTTGCGTTTAACATACACAATGTTGTCCAATTGCTTCGCCAAATACGAACTGATTTTAATGACTAATTGATTTTAATAGACTAATTTAAATATGACCACCCATTTAAATTTTAAAAGAAAATATTACACCTCCCGTCAACATCATTCCAGCCTATCATATTCCCAGTGCTGGGACTCGGGCTTTCTCTCTGAGAGATGGGCCATAAATCCACTTTTTATTTGTTTGGAAGATGACTTGATTGCAACTTGATCGAGTGTTCAAATTCCAGAAAATCCGTTAAGCCGTTTGAAGACGCCAACGCAGACGCCGTTTTAAGTATTTTTTTTACAAGCAGCTGCCGTTTTTAAGTTAGTTTTTTACACAAGTAAAATGTAATGTTGACGTTCATAAGTGTACACTAATGTACCCATATTTGAATAATAAATTAATTGAAGTGAATTGGCTATCAACTCTTTGACTGTTTTTTTTTTTAAATATATTTAACAAAAATCTTTCTTAGTATAACAAAAAATGAATAAATAACCTTGACCATTATCAATACCAACAACACCCTTCAATGTTCAGTGGGTACCTCATTAATTTGGCTGCCCTCTGAACCGCAACAGTTGACCTGCCGATCAACTCGACCCTTCAACCTCCACCTTAGGACCCTAGGGTAGCCTACATTGGCCTGAAAGCTATATACAGCAGTCCTAGACAAGAAGACAGTAAGACATATTCGCTAAATTTTACAAAATCGTTGTTATTATGATAATTTGGGCTCACTTTGACGATATGGGCTAAGATGGAGCATGTAATTTTTTAATGCCATGGGTGGCAAACAAGCAGATGGGCCGCCTGATGGTAAGCGATCACCGTCGCCAGTATATAATAAAGTACTCTTTGACCGTCGCCTATGGATACCTGCAACACCAGGGGCATCACAGATACGTTGCCGACCCTTAAAGACTCTATTAACAGCCTTTTTGAAGAACCTAATATTATAGCTACTCGGAAATGCCGCAGGGTATCTCATTCCACAAATTGCAGGTGTGAGGCAAAAACGAACGCGTAACACGCACAGTGTGCGATTTCCATCGATCTATGTTATGTGGATAAACTTTCAGGCGGTGGCGGATGGTGCGATCATAAAACCGCCATGCCAGCATCAGAGTTATTATTTGGTTACTAATACGGTACAAGTAACCATGGTATTTATTCACTCTTGTCTAGGAGAGACCTATAACATTTTTAGAGTGTCGTACTTAAAAGACCGGAACGATGGTTAAAAGGTTGGTATTTATTTTTTAGTGTTGTCTTTTCTTTTTCTTTTTTGAACGCTGACTGTTGACCATGTTGATACCCTTTGACATAGATGTCTATGTCAAAAGGTATCAACAAGACCCTATTACTAGGCTTACGCAGTCTGTATGTCTGCCCTACCTTTTAACTGCTATAACTTTTGAACTGTAATAGACGTGTAAATCCAGTTGAAATTTTCTAAGAATGAGTAATGTTTCAGAAAATTAATTAATAAATAATAATAAAATCTAAAAGTAAAAATAAAGGTGCAACCATACAAAATAACAACAAACGTATTTTTGTCATTGCTCTAGTGTAAAAACGGTAATATGTATGTGTTAAACTTGGCTTGATTAATAGTACATAACAAATAACATAAATGGTATAAAGTTTTTAGCTCTAGATTGGGCTGGGCGACGTGCCTTGGGATAAGCCTATGTCCAGCAGTGGACTAGTACCTGCTGATTATGATGATGATGATAAAGTTATCACACTAATATTATAAATGCGAAAGTTTGTGCGTGTGTGTGTGAGTGTGTATGTTTGTTACTCCTTCACGTTAAAACGGCTGGACGGATTTGGATGAAATTTAGAATAGAGATAGCTTATGTCCTGGATTAAAACATAGGCTACTTTTCATCATCATCATCATCACCGATTTTCATCACCACGCGGGTGAAACCGCGGGGCGCAGCTAGTTGTATTATATGTGGTAGTATATAACCCTCAAAGCGCAAATGCGACTCGCACTTGGCTGGTTTAATACAACATAGAGCTACAAAGATGACACCATATTGTAGTTTTCACCATATTCGTAGTAAGTCAGTATGTAATTTTTTCTCTCAAATGTATTTTACTGTTTTTGGTATAGAGCTGTGCAGTATACCTGTGGGTAATTTCGATTTCGCTCAGGCACATTATCAATTTTGAATAGCTATTGGAACGGAATCCTAGGTATTGCTCTGGTACCAATAAACTTAGATTACTCTTGACATAACGACACTTATTTATATGCAAAAAGACCTTTAGAAATCTATTGCAATATCTTTTTCGTGACAAATGTTAGCATGTTTTAACGAAAATGAAGCATATTTACATATATTTTTTACGATTGTTACCTACGCTTGAATGCTATTCGACTGAACAGATGCTGTATTTGACGGATTTATTGTCTTTTATAATAAAATTATCAAGCAAGCATATTGTGTCAAGCATAGTAGGTATTGATTTACAGGTACTGCCAATGATCCGAATTGAAAAACGTCAGGAAACCTCAGACATTCAACGTGTTAATTATTACTGGACTAAACAGAAAGTATAAACATTATACTGATTATGCTTAGGTAGTATCTTTTTATAAAATCTTTTTTTTATAATTGGAACATAACACTTTATATTATAAATGTAAAAGTGTGATAGGTCTGTTTTTTTTTTACATCGGACTAGGATAGCGTTTGCCCGCAATATAACCTTTTTTGTTATTTAAGTTGTGAATAATAAAACCAGTGAATTTAACATCATCAAATTCATATTTGTAAATCACAGCATCACTCGGATGTCCGTTCACGAACATAGTTCCTACCATAACTGTCACCATAATTTACTATCTACATTTAGGGGGATGACAAATGCTGCCTCGTAAACTGTCTGCATCAAATGAAAGGGTTGATACTGTACAAACAGTATCGAGTTGTTTCTATTTCCCTTGCTTTCTAATTTTGTACTGTACCCGAAACTGATTTGGTGTCATGCACGACTCATGGCAGTTTGCAAAATACCTTCGCATGGTTATTAAAAAAAAGTTTACAAAAAAAAACTAAACTATTGGATGCACAGATAAAATGTCAGATATATCTGAAAATATCACTCAGCTCGTCATACAACCCCAAGCTGAAATAAATATAATAGCCGAGAGCGTATCGATATAATAGGGTTCTGTCGAAATGGATAGTACTTGTTTTTAAGGTAGCCATTTCAGAAATATATTATTTCAACACAACATATACATTTTATGGTTTAGCCAAAGAGAAAACTACTAGGGAAACATTCTTTCTTAAGATCATTTTATGAAAGTTCAATGGCATTTGAGCTAGAACGTATTAAATTTATTTTAACTAGTTACAAGTTTCTATGTTTAATATAATATCTTCTTCTTCTATTATCTATATAACATATACAAAAATCAATTGCTGTTCGTCAGTCTCGCTAAAACTCAAAAATGGCATGACTATATGAATAATTTATTTTGTTTGGTTCGCCTCTATACAGGAAAATGAAAATTATAAAATTTGCCCGGAAAATTGAAAAATCGGGAAAACTGACACCTTTTTTTTCTTTGGAATTTGGACAGGACATTGTTTGTCGGATCAGCTAGTAATTTAAAAATATATAAATGTAGAGGGGCTTGCATTTTTCTTGTCACTTTGTCGGGCCATATTTCGCAAAGGAAGCACTTGATGAAAATAAATGTATGAAACCTTATCTTCATTTCAAAAGACTTGTTCAACGATACGAGAAACGCTAGGGGGTGAAGCGGAAAAAAATCATCCCTATTTTCCCATACGTACCAGAGCCGCCCCTAAAGTTTTATAATTGAGATCTATACTAAAACTGTAATTATGTAAAGTATCATGCATTTACTGTAATAACTATAGAAATTAGAAGGTTCTGAAGTATTTGGGCAGATGGACAGACGGAAAGACAGGCGTCCGCCTGTCTTTCCGTCTGTCCATCTGCATCTGCGGAGTCCATCTGCGGCTTGACGGACTGACTGACGAATACAAAGACGGAAGAACAGACCGATGGACAGACGGACGGACAGAACAAACTTATAAGCGTTCATTATAGTTTTACGGAACCCTAAAAAGAATATTTTAAAGGGTTGTAGGTACACTCCTTGTCAGGCTTTCTTTTATTTCCATCACTTGGCCATCATTTCCTGCCTGTTTAATTCTACCGTTCATTCTCCCTTACTGTTATGACAATAAGTATATCTGTGAACTTTCTATAACGCTGTATGGTGTAACCATAAAATGACACTCGCATTCCCGTTAACTGAGTTTACGATGTAAAACGAAGGTGCTTTACCCATTAACTGCTCATAAAGCATTTAAGATTAGAAATTGTATGCTAAGACGGCAATTTACAGCTTGAGAGAATAGAAAATGTACCGTACTAAAGCCTTCTTTAAAATAATTTTCAATTATGAAATATCTCGCATTTTGCGAGTTACTAGATAAGGTTGTGCTTAGTTTAGAGGTGCTCGTTTAATTTATAGTCAAATTCGCTTAACTAATATGAATATATAAATAATAAATATCCGCGACATTTTTACACACACGGTCATCTGAACCCAAACTAAGCAAAGCTTGTAATATGGCTGCCAGAGACTGATATACGTATATATATATACATATTTTTAAATACATACTTAAATAGATATTAACACCCAGACAGAACAAACACAAATGTTCATCACACAAATGTTTGTCCTAGATGGGAATCGAACCCACGCCCAAGCACAGAAGTAACGTTCACTACCAACTGAGCCACCGGGGCAGTCATATATTTTGTCCATAAATAGTTGGTACAGGCTTGTTTATATTACACGCGAATTACTCAGGTGGTTATACCGAATATAGTTTCCGCCGCAGCTTGTAGCAGGTAGTAGCCGCTTTTGTCATGTGCGCGCTGCTCGGTGGTAGTGCAAAGTGAGTGCACTCACTCACCTTGAAAAAGACCACTGATTGTGGTTGAAACTTTAGTCGGAATAACAGGCTTAAACATAAGTGAGCAATTCCCGTGTAATTTCAACATGTGTGAAATCTACGTCGGTTTCCATAATCAAATTGGTAAAGGCTGTTTCAGAGTTCCAATTCTGAAATCACAAAAAATATATGTTTATTGTGAATTACTTTTATTAGCTTAGTATCCCCGTTCTGATTAACCCTGTATTCTTTGATAGCTCACGAACACTTGTACGACTGTCCGTATGGTTGAAACATTTATTCTGCGCAATTGACCCGCTTTAACTACTAATTTAACTGATAAACTTGACCGTAATTACTTGTTGCGAAGCTTAGTTAGCTTAGTTACACGACCTAAATCCTGAGTAAGGCTTAAATTTACTTACCACTGGACAATGTACAAGACTAACTATTCCATTTAGAGAGGGAATAGAACTATTTGACATGGAACATTGACTGAGTAATTTGTGTAGGTAGGTGTGTACACTAATTTATTTACGCAAAAGTTGGGTAATGTGGTTAAAAGATTTTAATTAACGGACTTCAGCTTTCTTTTTTATTAGCTTGGTATGTATGGATGTGTGTAACGGAATCTTTGAACTTGATTTTCGACTACATCAAAACGTCGTATTGAATTGAAATTCTGCACACTTATTCAGAACCAATGATAATGCAATAAATAAATAGTTTGTCCCATTATCCGTACTAGGATCTTCAGGAACGTGTTTTTTACTTTTTAAACTGTGAGAAATATTTCCTGAGAAATTTTATTATGGAAATTGACGTGGTTTTCACATATTTTATTTATATCCTCTTCCCCCCGGACCTCTGTATTGAGTAGTCGTGCAAACAGTTCTTACCAATTTGTTTAAAAATTAATATAATAATTTCTTTGCAAAAATAATCGTGCCAAAAAAATAGGACAACAGGATCGTTGAAGAGGTCGATTGCGCCCGCGCCGGAGCTAAGCGCAGCATTACGGCGCTGCACGCAACGCGCAAACACACAAGTAAGCTCATTCACCTACGCTCCTATGCGCGCTAATGAGGACCTGCTAATGAGCGCTCATTAGCTAAGCGATTACTACGCGACGACGTTACTCCCCCGCACCCCTCTCCTAGTCGCTGCGCCATTCACTACCGATTCGATCGCCACGCAGCTGTTTCTGAGTGCCTGGTACATTGACGCTTGAACAGATTGCTGCCGCGTGGATAGCGTCATGCGGATTTGACTGAGAGTTGTGTCCGTGGTGCGATTGAATAGTTTGAAGCTACTTCAGCGGTTTTTACTAAGAGTCTGGTACAATATCACCTAAGCACATTGTGACTGAGTTTTTGGTGTCCTGAATAATAAATAAATGATAATAAAACAATAATTTGCCCACGAGTTGACTGCGAATTATAGCTTGCGTCGCTTTATTGTCTGCTATCTACCTATTTGACTGCAAGATTGGTTGTTGGAAATGCCGCTTAAGCGTACACCACCTAGTATTAAAGACTCGTCAGCGATCTTCAAACCACCTATTCAGCATGAATTAGACTCAAATATGGCTCAATATGCATCCGACTCAAACACAGAGCAGCAAGAATATGAATCTGGTTCGAGTGCCTCGAATACCAAGATACGCAAAACCAACACTAAGAGAAAACGATTGGATATTGCGGAGGTTAGTAAGGTAGAAGTTCTAGATATGTTTAAAAAGCTGAAGGAAGACCAAGATGAGAAATTTTCAGCTCTCCTGCAGTCCAGCAATGACATAAAAGCAGCTATGGATTTTATGTCATTAAAGTATGATGAAGTTATTTCAAGAGTACAATCAGTTGAGGAGGTTAACAAGGGTCTAACAAATCGTGTGAAGTACCTGGAGGCTCAATTGGAAGTGCAAAATAGAAATGCTAGATGTACAAGTATTGAAATAAGAAGTATACCACAAAATCCTAAAGAAACCAAAAATGAGCTAAAAGAAATCATTAAAAAAACTGCTGATTTTCTGAAAATATCTGTACAAGGCTCGGATATAAAAGATGTGTACCGAATCAACACAAAGGCCACAATCAAACCCATTATAGCTGACTTTACAACAGTTTCCACGAGAGATAACTTCATTACATCATATAAAAAGTATAACAAAGAACATCGTGGAGAGCAGCTGAGCACTGCAAATATAAAAATTGCTGGACCAAGTAAACCGATATACATCTCAGAAAATCTGACGCAAAAGGATAGACGACTCTACTATATTGCTCGTGAATTTGCGGCTGGGAATGGCTACCGATTTTGCTGGATCTCTTATGGCAAAATATACTTAAGAAAAGCAGAAGGTGAGTCATCTATCCGAATCAACTGCGATGAGGACGTTGAAAAGTTAAGAAGCAAATGACTAGTAGGCGATCGAAGCTTCTCTAGTTGTACTCACAAATCTACTATAATTATTTTTGTAATGTTTGTTTTTAACAACTTGTTAATAATACCAATCCAAAATACTAGCTTCACTGATAACTACACTGTTAAACTTTTACTCATCCACGGAAATAATATGCTACTCATCACATATACTTTGTTAACCACACACAGCAAACAAACTACCCACATTATCAATAGAACTCGCATACACTCAAGACACACATATTGTCATTGTAAATGTTTGGGTTCACTTCAGCGTAAAAAATATGATAGAATTACCTACCTGAGAAACTTTCACTTCCATTGCCTAAAATACTGCAATACCACTGTCCACTATGTAGAAGTCCTTCGTGCTTTATATTGTTGTCATTATGGTCTAGTCAATCATGATTTCTTAGAAGATATAGATAATACCGGTGGTATTTCATGTAGGACAGCAATAGACCCCTCTAAATGCTCTGAGTTACTTCAATATGATTCCGATTACCTTAATAAGAAGTTAACAGTTTTATCACTTAATATTCGAAGCATTCAACAAAATATGGATAAATTTCTTGTTTTTTTAAGCAGTTTCGACATCCAAATAGACATTATTGTTATGAGCGAATGTTGGATAAAGAATTATGATCCTCCACCAATACAAAACTATAACATGTTTTTTACCAAAGAAAGCTATAACCAAAATGATGGCGTCGTCGCTTATGTTAGAAACCACTTTGTTGTTAATGCATACGAACCAAAATTGAAAGAAGGTAATTGCTTAATATTGGAAATTAATAATCTGTTTACTATAATCTGTTCATACCGTCCCTACTGTTTTAAAAATCCAAAAGTTTACCTTGACTCTTTGGATAACATATTATCGAAGTTAAAAATTAAAACAAATATTATATTAACTGGTGATATAAATATTAATATTCTTCCTGAGTCAGAAAACTCAGAATACACTTCTTATTACCTAAACCTAATGGCGTCCCATGTTCTTTTGCAAGCAGTGAACTTACCAACTAGATATAAGACATGCTTGGACCACTTTATGGTTAAATCAAATAATAAATGGCAAACACTCGTATTTGATAGACTTACTGACCACTCTCCAATACTGTTATCGATAGACACTACTCAACTCAAAAGAAATATTCCTATTAACTTTAAAACCAACATAAATATAGATGCAATCAGAGATTCACTAGCCGAACAAACATGGGACGAATATTTCAAATCAGATGATGTTAACGTTGCTGCTAATTCACTAATCAATACAATTCATACGACTATCGAAAAAAACAGCACTCTAAAGAGAGTCTCATGTAAATTTAAAATACTTAAACCATGGATTAGTTCTGGTCTGATCAAATGTATAAGGAAAAGAAATAACATGCAGAGGCAATCCAACCTCACCTCAGATGACAGATCTAAATATAAGGAATATAGAAATATGTGTAATCAAATCATTAAAACCCAGAAACAAAATGACTACAAAAAACAATTCGAAATATCAAAAGGCAACGTGAAAGGTACCTGGAGAATTATTAAAGATCTATCTAATTACGCATCAGAACGAGTACCATCAAGTCCCTTACTCAGTCTCAAAGATAACCCAACTGAATCATTAAACGAGGTAAATAAGTATTTCACATCAGTTGGATTTAGTTTAGCAAACGATACTCTACGAAAGCTTAACAAAACCGATGTTGAACTAGCAGCAACTATATCCAACCCTCCAAATTCACCGTCAAACTCACTATCTTTATTTTTGACGGACGCCAAAGAAGTAGCGAATGTTATTTCTAGTTTAAAAATTAATAGTGCACCAGGACATGACCAAATATCAACAAATGTACTAAAATCGTGCTCTAATATAATCTCAGAGCCAATAGCTCACCTATGCAACCTTAGTTTTACTACAGGTATCTTCCCTGCAGCTTTTAAGCAAGCAATAGTGTCCCCTATTTTTAAAGCAGGTAATAAACTTCTTCCGTCTAATTATAGACCAATTTCTCTACTGCCAGTCTTGTCGAAAATTTTAGAAAAAATTGCCAACAAAAGGTTAATGTCCTATCTTGAGAAAAATAGTTTACTAGCAAGTAATCAGTATGGCTTTCGGAATGGAAAGTCTGCTGATGACGCTGTATTGAGACTTTCAACACTTATAACATCGTACTTAGACCAAGGACAAAAATGTGTTGGCGTATTTTTGGACCTTCAAAAAGCGTTCGATACGGTATCTATTCCCATTTTGTTGGCACGTCTTAACAATATTGGTGTAAGAGGAATTGCACACGATTGGTTTTCTGACTACCTGACTAATAGAGTACAGCAAGTTAGGGTAGACAACCATCTCAGCGCCAGTGACATCTGCAATTATGGTGTTCCACAAGGATCAACACTAGTACCGACACTGTTTCTCATATACATAAATGAGCTCTGCAAAATTAAATTAACTGCAGCTGACGTTCTCATGTTTGCAGATGACACTGTCTTGCTATTCCATGATTCTGATTGGGAAAAGGTTTATAAAAAAGCTGAACAAGGATTGTCAAAAACCATTTCATGGTTAGAAGATAATCTACTTTCAATAAATACATCTAAAACAAAATTTCTATCATTTAGTAAAACTAATGCTTCTAGGCCAAATAACAACTTATATATAAAAGCCCATACATTTCCTTGTAATCGTTCCCTCGTGCAGGCTAGTTGTAACTGTAACTTTTTGACAAAATCTGATATAATTCGATATTTAGGCGTAATCTTTGATATAAAATTAAACTGGGGTGATCATATAGCGACTGTTTCAAAGCGTACAAGAAAACTAATACATGTGTTTAAAACACTTAAGCATGTTGCTGACCAAAACCTTCTCATGATAACTTACAAAGCACTAGCAGAGTGCACAATTAGCTACTGTATCAGCTCATGGGGAGGTGCTGGAAAGACCAATATGCTTATAGTGGAAAGAGCCCAAAGAGCGCTGCTAAAAGTCGCTATGAACCTACCTTTCAGATATCCCACTAATGACCTATACATGAAATGCAAAGTATTAACCGTAAGGAAACTTTTTATTTACCAGTGCATCCGTAGATATCACAAGGATATTGTACCTAATCTGCCCATCACAGGTAAAAGGCTAGATTTATGTCCAGTTCCCCGATACAGAAGTGAAGTTGCCTGGAGAAACTTTTTTCATTTGGCACCCAAATTTTATAATATTTTAAATGTAAGGTACAATATTAAACGTTTACAACTCTATAAACTTAAGAGTAAAATTCGGGAGTGGTTATCACATTTTAACTACGACGAGACCGAAGCATTTTTAGAAAAATCCCATTAACACGCACACACACACTCTCTCTCTCTCACACACACACACACACACACACACACACACACACACGCGCGCGCGCGCGCACACGCACCACACATATACTGAGAGCACTGACTTTGACGATGAGTTCTGTATCGCGCAGAGCAGATACACACATCTCAGCGCGAACAGTTAAAAACAACAAAAAAACTTGTAATTTATTTGTAAGATCAATAATTGTAAAACATACTCGTACCCTTGGAAGAAGCTGCCTTTTGCAACACAGTTTTGAACTAACGCAAAAGGCAGAGCCACAATGTTATAATGTATATCTATTTGTATTTACAAGAAATAAATTATTAAATTATTAAAAAAAATATTACACGGGAGTTACTCACGTAAGATTAGGCCGGTTGCTCCGATTATAGTTTCAACCGCATTCGGAAAACTATAGTCGGAGTAACCGGCCTAATCTTACGTGAGTAATTCCCGTGTAATATAAATAAAATCCTGAGAGATTAATCTGGGCCTTTTCAAAGCCACAGTGAAAAGGTATCTTCTCAGTCTGCGTGCTTCATCTCCGACCATATCATCGCTTACCAACAGGCGAGTTGGTGATCATCCGCTGGCTTATCGCAAAAAAAAAACGAATATAAAGTACGTCATACAATATTAAACCTACATGTTATTTATATACAGGGTTACTGGTAACACGTTTGTTCCACGACTCAATCTTTTTTGTTGTGATTAGTGATAAAAAAATCCGATCTGTCATACATTTTGTCGGGAGTGAATGTATTTTTTTTTTATGGAACGACTGTTTTTTAACTATACGTAATTACGTACCGCTAGAAACTGTGAGTACGGTAAACTTGCTAATTTTTCACGTACTAAGAAACTTTCAGTAATTATTACAGTACACATACTTATTCTAATAACAACATTAAATAATATAATCTATCAAAGACGATATAAATACTTGACAGCTCATCCTTTACCCCGCATGAGATAAAGGTACTAAATTTTCAGCATGATCTTTTTCGAGTGGGCCAATCCTAGGTGCGAATTGAATGAATGACTTTTGTTTTCTCCAATCACAAGTGCCATATGATACCCCCGCGACCGACATGGCTTTCAAAACGCACTAGCAAATTATGAATTATGCGGTGACTTATCTTAGTCGGATATAAACAACTTCAAAGAATTCCCAACTTTTTGCAATCGGCAAAGCATCGACACATAAAAGATTAAAGCGCGAAGTTGGTGGCCCTATTACACGTTTGACCGACTCCGATTTTACTTAATAAACTAAGTATATACCTGCTCAATAAAGAAAGTTATATTACTTTTGTTGGAAATCATCCCAGTCCTTGATTAGCTACTAATCTATGACTGTAACCTCAGATCAGACAAACAAGGAAGATATGCCTTAAGTTTAGTCCATCAATAACATTATTAACAACTGAATAAAAATAAAAATATTTCACTGAAGTCATAGTAATTTATTGATAAAATGGCAATTTCAAAGTCAATAAATTTTCACTTAAAAAGAATGAAATTAATTTTTATTATGCTCAACTTATAAAACAGAAAATAAACGAAACCGAAAAATACAACTAAAAACTAAAACTTAAAATTACTATACAAAAACTTAAACTAAAAGACCAATAGTGGAGGGAAAGATCACCAGAATGCTGGTGGCATTGCCACGTTGAATGGCAATGCTCAATTTTTGTGCGAAATAAAAGTCAGCATTCTGAACACCCGACGCCTCCACCAATCGCCTGGCCAAGTCCCGATAAAGTCCCAAAGCGGCCGGCCCCCTCGGACCCATCGTCTCCACCCCAAACGGAGCGAACAGTACACCAGTACAACAGTACTGGTCAAGGTGTGCATATTTGCGCCGTTTGAGGTTTTCGCTGAAGTATATCGGGTCATGTCCTGTCTTACGTTCAAAAATCTAGCTAAAGTAATTAGAGTACGTGGTTTTCATTCCGCTTTTAACAATGTAATTACAGCTGTTACAGCAAATATAAGCTTATAACGAGTTTAGCACAATTATCGTTCGTGTTCAAATGTATGTTTTACTCAATTTTTTTTTTCACTATACTCAATTTTTTTACGCTAAACTGCTTAACGCAAAAACTGTAAGTAAAGCATACTTGCCAATTTTCACATACACTTAAAAACTAGCACTAACACTCCACAATTCCACGTGCAAAACATGAGCGGCTAGGTTGTCTGCAAAGTAAGTTCGACTTAAGGCATCAAACCTGAATTTGGCCTGATGTTCTCGCACCCTCCACGCTCCCTCACCATATCTCCCTTGTTTGTCTGATGTGCGAGTGTAACACAGATCCGACGTTAATCAGATTTTGCTAATTCAATGTCTTGGGACGTTCTTTGCAACTAGACTTGAAGTACTATCTAAAACTTCGTGTTCATACAAACTTAGACATATAACGATGTATTCTGGGTTACGCGGAAAGACTATACTTATCCGAATGGGGTCCATAGTAGCCAACATTATGAACAACTTTTAATGTAGGAGCAAATTTGAAATGGCGAAAAAAATTCAGCTGTTCCATAGAAAACGGTCTTTGAAAATGTATGGAACAGCTGATATATTTTGCACGATTTCAGGGTTGTTCCCATAATAAAAGTTGTTTGTATGGAACAGCTGATATATTTTGCACGATTTCAGGGTTGTTCCCATAGTAAAAGTTGTTTATTATGATGATTTTAACGTACCTTTTGGCTTATTACATCCTTTCCACGTAACTTTGTATCAGTGAAATACGCTAATGGCTAAAGATAGACATAGGTACGCACTTACACACATTCAAAAAACACCCTTTTTGGGCATTCTTGTTAAAATATTGAAAATAAATTCACGGCAGACATCCTATCCCAATCCTCAGTTATTCCTCACAAATCGATTTATAGCCGTCACGAAAAACAGATAAAACATCCAATCTTTAAATCACACGATATCTCTTGCAACAGTGTAAAGTTTCAGCCAAATATCGTACGTACAAAGCATCGACACGTAGAAGTCGATCGTAAACTGTTAATAAAGAGTCCGTTGCACGTCGCCACTGAATATCAGAGAAAGCTTTTCCAGTCCACACCGTTCTGTACGGTTAGTATCTGTCAGAGCGGTGTATGTGGGGTGTTTTCCATGAAGCGACACGATATCGTATACACGGTCAAGTTATTTAGCTGTAAAAACTAGAAACAGGCAGTTAAGCGTCCATATTAGGCATCACGTTCCACGACATAGTTCAAAATACAAAGATCCGAAGAAGGACCAAAGTGGAAGGTCGGATCCTGTATAACTAACTCAAGTGGCGTTGGGCAGGATACTTGGCCAGATGTGGGGACGCCAGGCAGAATAGTTCTCGGATGGAATGGTAGCCATGCGAGGGAAAGTCCAATCCTGTGGTGGCGGAATGACATAAAACCACATTTTGCGGAAATACATGGACGATACTGGATTTAAATATTGGCGAAAGAAAGAGGAGGCTTATGGAGATGTGGGCTGATTGAACTGTCAATGAAAATGATGAACAGCTAAAGTAGACTGTAAAAAGGCGAATCGAAACCGTAAAATCTGATCACAATTGTTGGGTTTTTGAGTGCAACATTGTAGCCCGTATCCTAAATGTTAGAAGAAAATATTTTCATTCAGATTTTTACAATATTAGTGCCACTGCCTGGACTAATAAAATTTAAACCAAATTTAGTGTATTCCGGTTAATTCAACCCAAAACTCTTTGTCTCCGCACTAATGTTGGGGACTACGTTCGTTGCAAGTGGGGAATGGGACCGTGCGAGGCGGCGGAGGTGACGCTTATCGACTTGATTGAGAAAGTGCGGGGTTTCCCACTGCCTCACGAGCCCCTCATTTTCTGGCCCTCCCGAACTACTTTCTACTAGTGTCCCTAAAATACCCTCCGAAATATGATGTAGATAGATTTACTATTTTTACTGTTATAATTTTGATTGCGTAAGTACCTTGCTAATTAAATTATGGTAACTTCATATGATTATACAATAACTAATATTTAATACGCGAGTACGTGCATCTCTTAGTTGTGGTATTTTAATCCGTCTCTGTCTAGTTTGATGAAGAAAGCAACTTTAATAAACAGGTACGCAGTCTTCGACCAAAATAAAATGAATGGACGGGCCCAGTAGAAGCGTATTTTTGAAGATTACAAAATGAGCACCTGCGCTCACTTCGTTTCAGTCGGTCTTTAGCCGTAGGAAGTGAAACACGAGTCTATTGATACGCGATAACGAAACATCTGACAAAATTATGAATTCGTATGCTTTACCGAAGTGTAAATACACAAATAAAACCGATATCTATTTTTTGTAACAAATATACTGTACATTTTTATAATTAGGTGTTGAAGTATATGTCCGACGGTTTTGACTCGTTTTTACTGATCAAGTTCAATGGTTAGGGCCCGTCCATTCATTTTATTTTGGTCGAAGTACGCAGTGATAAATATGCAAGATATACTAAGACGGGGTACAGATGCGGATGCTCTACTTCATAAAAAATTCAAATGATGTATGACGCCATGTTTTTTTTGTATGATCGGCATGATTATGTTTGGTGACCATTTTATTTTTAATTTATGTCTTCTTTTATTTTCTATACCTAATATATTGTGCCTAAGATTTACGTGCACTTCTGAATAAATAAAAAAACCTTTTCTGATACACTCCGACTCCGACATCGGATCGGATAGCAAGAAATTTCACACATGCTCCACAATGCTTGTAACTTTCAAACAATCTTGAACGCTAAAGCCACATCATAAGGTGTATTTCACCAACGTACCAAGTCGTTCTCTATCGTGTTTCTAAACACGTGCTAATGAGGTACTACTAGCGTTGCTCAAAAATATAACTAAGTTTTCATCTTCGTTATGTGTACTCTCTCACTAGCTGGGCGTGGTTGAAAAGATTTCATAAAACAATGCTAGTCCATAAAAGTTTTGTGTTGTGCTTTACATTTTCAAGGCGTTTTATATTTATTTTCGTTAAAAGCTTTTTACAATATAAGATATTTTTGTAATGTGGCAATTCTGGATCGTATATTAAATAGGTACTCGTATATCTGAGACTTTTACTACGGACTTATGGTGCCAATGTGAAAAAAAAGTCCTTGTCAAGGCATTGTATTATTTTTCTATGAGAAAGTGTATGCTTTTCGAGTCAGAGTTTACAATTTTGATGTTGAAACCAGACTTCATTATACTGATTATCATTATCATCAGCCAGAAGACGTCCCTTCTGAACATTGGCCTCCCCTTAGGCCTCCACGCTGAACGACAGCCTGCCAGACTTTCACGATGTCGTCGGTCCACTTAGTGCTACGTGCGCTGCGTCTTCTGGTCCGTGGTCTCCACTCATGGACCTTTATTCCCCAACGGTTATCGATTCTTCGAGCCATGTGGTCTACCCATTGCCACTTTAACTTGCAAATCTGAGCAGCTTGTTGGCCCCGGGAATAAGGACCATAAAATTGAAACTAAAAAACTACATCTATCTCTTACACTGTAAATTGCGAAACATCAAAAGTCTGCGTCTGCGAAATTTTAAAACTACCCTCACGCAGAGTAACGACACACTCGTGAGCACTACTCTGAAGATAGTACTTTGTAATGGTAGTATTATGTACTGTAAAATGTAGCGTGTCAAGGGTTTATACCAGTAGGTATGTACTTACAGTTCGTTAGTACGAGAATGTGATGAGACCCTTTAGGGAAAGGACATTTATTAGACAAGGGTGTTCACCGTTTGTGAATTATTCGACATTTGCAACATTGCAACTTAGCCCATTCCCCGGCAAAAGATTTTTCTTTTGCACAATTAGGAGATTCAAAAAACACTGAGTTTATTTTTCTGTGGTGGCATTAACTACCAACAAATACAATGTATATTTGTTTCTAAATAATAATAGATACAAGTTCGAATCTTTGACTCCTATGCTAGGTAGATTATCTGGTTCTAAAGCCATTTTTTCCAGTTATAGCGTAGTTATAGCAGACTGATGAAATGTACCACGAACCGGAAGACGCAACGTAGGTAGGCCTCCCACTAGATGGACCGACGACATTGTGAGAGTCGCGAGCATTCAGTGGATGCAGGTGGCGCGAACGGTTTGTCGTCCGTGATCTTGCAAACTGCACCTATTCGGGCCCGCTTTTAGAGTTGGGCGTAAGGCTCCTGAGCTGAATCTGAAAATTAGAAAGCTAATCTATCCTGTAGTGACATATGCTATGTTTCTTACATAAGCCGCAAACTTAACTCGTTCCAAGCATTTATTTGCTCTGACAGTTACAATAGCACTATAAAAAGTTGAATGTAAACCACATTTATTCCGCGGACCTGCAAGGTGTGGAATATCCTCCCCTCAGAAGTCTTCCCGCCTAGCTTCAACATGAAGCATTTCAAAAAGGGTGTCTACATCTACCTCTCTGGACTGGCAAAGCACCGTCACCACCGCCAGTGTTGCAGGTGTCCATAGGCGGCGGTTTTGCTTACCGTCAGGCGGACCGCATGCTTGTTTGCCGCTCTTTTTATATTAAAAAACTCTCCCTCACCTTTCAAACAAGAAAAAAACTTAATCAAAATTAGTTAAGCATATTGGGAGCTACAATGTCAAAGACAGACACAGATTAAACTTCTAAAAACAAATTCATTATTTTTATGTTATTGTTAACAAAATACATTATATAAGTTGAAAAGGGACATGGATCCCGGAGTCCGTGGAGCAGCAAACCAACAAAAAAAACTTATACCACCTCTCTTTTTGCGTCGGTGGTTAAAAAAGCAGTTGTTTATGCTGTCATTGCAGTTGTCAGAGCAAATAAATGCTTGGACCAAGTTTACCGGCTAAATAAACCGATTAGGCCTAGTTCTATAGGGATCTACAATTCCACAACAAACACAAGTGCCCGACAACGAGATAGCAGTAAACTATCAGATAACAGTAATCTACGGGATAAACCCGGTATAATGGGAGATCAACCTATGCTATCCTAGTTTCTGATTAATGTCACGGAGTATCTACAATTCACGGTAACCTCTGGTTTTGGTTTAATCAACCTGAGTTGCGAATGCATGCGATGGAACGACATAGAATTGCTGACATAGATATCTCTATTCTAGACAATAATATAATCCCAACTAACTTTGAGAGAAAATGAAAGCAGTGCCTCCTTTATAGTATTGTTTTTGTATTTAAATTCTTAAAAATGATTTTAAATTATTGTATCATATTATATTTACAGCTAGACTGCTTTCTGGCTCAACGCATAAGCAGCATACGCAAAATAATATAAATAATGTCTATTTATAAATTACAATTAATCATCATTATCCTTTCACGTTTCAACTGCTGCTGCTCAGAAAAATATGATGGGCCAATGTAATAAATGTAACTAATTAATTTACAGTTCATGGGTTATTAAATTAATTACCTATTATCTTATCATCTTATAGAGTCGGCAATGTATTTGTGATGCCTCTACGTACGGTGTTACAAGTATCCATAAGCGACGGTGACTTTTTAACATCAGGTGGCCTGCTTGTCTGCCACCTATGGCATTAAAAAAACTACCTTTCGCAAATCGCGAAAACGACCATTCACACTCGACAAAATGTATAGAGCAACTGATATTTTTTTCACGGTTTCATGGTTGATCTCATATAGTAAAAGTTGTTCATAATGGACCATGGACCAGACCCATTTCGTCTTAGTACACCCTTTCCACGTAATCCTATATACTGTGATGAGTATCGGGACGAGCAACTTACTCGCCTAATGTTAAGCTTCACGTTTGCCCATAATAAGTCAGTGCCGCCAAAGAGTGGTCATGACGTCTTGAGTGCGCCCAGAATTTAGAACTTCAACAGTTCAAATCACTGCCCAGCAATGCAGTGTGCTAATCACCCATAAATATAAGATCTGCATGCATCAGATGCAGATGCAGATGCATCAGATCTGCATGATTTAATTCCCTCCTGCCCTTTTTTCTATCGGACTGCCAGAACGGGCACGAAAAATCGACACCGCTTTATGGTTGACATTCCGAAAACCCGTACGAAGCGCTTTGATCCCACTTTTATTGTGCGAACTGCTAGTCTGTGGAATGCACTGCCTGAATGGGTGTTCCCCGATAGTTACAATCTGAGTGTCTTCAAGTCAAGAGTGAATCGGTTTCTTCTAGGCAAGCGTGATCCACCGTAGGCCGCATCTTCGCTTAACATCAGGCGAGTTGACAGCCAAGCGCAAGCCTATTTAAAAAAAAAAAGATTTTAACTCTCTTTATGCCTCTGGAAACATTGCCCAACAATCAGGAATACAGTAAAGATAATACGGTTCAGCTTAAACTATCACAAGGCCACAACGAAGACATATACTGCATCAATTATGCACCCATTCACATGGATCGTAATAGGCCTTTTGCTCCAAATCCAAGCCAAATTGGCTGGTCACGAATGTTAGCCATGCTAAATTACACTTGGACTGGTGTTTGCTCAGGTCTCGATTCAAGCAGTGCACCTAATCGACCTCTATCTACGTCATGATTTAGAAACGGATATTCTATGCTCCCCTTAAGAGGCTTATATTTTTCGAAGCAAATAGAACTAAGTGGAGCGTTTGGGGTCTAAAGTTAGAAACAAATTATCGAGTCGCGACTGACCGTTAACAATATGCACTATCGTCGGACGTGCGGAATGTGTCGGTCACTACGACTCATTACGCTAAATTTTTTCCATGCATCGTGACGTCTATTGATAATGAATATCTATTATTTGAATTGGCTGTAAATTGTGTCCGATAATTTGTTTCTAGCTAAATCTTTAGCAGTGTCAGCAGTGCACATAGCGTTCTTTAATGATCGACAAATTTGATAGTTGAAATCGATAAATTCGATAAAACATGCCAATTACTCTCGAATCCAGTTCCAATCTCATTATGATCGATTCTATGACATTTAATCGAATTTTCCAATTTAACTGTCAAATTTGTCGATCGATAAGAACTGTACTTGCACTGCAGATCAGACATCATATCTACCTATATACAAGGAAGATATGATAAGAAAGCGTAGCAACAAATGCATCAGACTTAAATCAAGTTTGATGCCTCTAGTCAAACTTACCCTGCAGACGTCTTGCTGTCCTTTTTTGTGTGTGGACTATTATATAGTTTATTGGTGTCACTGCAAGTTTCTTAGTGTTACAGTTATTGTAAATAAATCACTACATAATATAAAACAAAGTCGCTTCCCTCTGTCTGTCCCTATATATGCTTAGATCTTTAAAACTCCGCAACTGATTTTGATGCGGTTTTCACTATCAGTTAGATAATTTTTCACGGAAGGTTTATATAATATATATAATAAAACATATACCCGTGCGAAGCCGGGGCAGGTCGCTAGTTATCCTGTAAAAAGATTTCACAAACAAACCAACACTTATATAACTTACCCCCTTTCACATTTCTAATCTAACAAGCAACCTGTGTCACAGCCGAGGCGACTTATAGTTGTATCAAAACTATTTTGCTCACAATATTGGATCCCTGAATACATTATGCTAAGTGAGAACCTCGATCCGTTTATGCATACTCGTAATAAAAGAGACGTGAGAGAGTATATGTCTGTGCATGTTGGATTAAAAAATATCTGAATTGGACAGAATACCTTTTCGTGGGGATATCTACATAATTGAGTGTGTGAAAGTCTGTCGTTTACATATTTTGACACTCCAAGAATCTATTTGCAATAATATTATTCTGAGAATAGGTCTTATGCGAAGTACAAACTGCCACAGTATCTGTTAGGTCAGATGATGTTTTTGTATTAATTGCTTTCACAATATAAATCAAAAATCGCTTCCACTCATTGAGATATCTTCCACTAATCTTTTTTTTATGTTTGTAATTTACTTTGTACTTAGAAATGCCATTTCTTTTTTGTTTAATTAATGCAAAGCATCAAAATAACCTCATTGTATATTTTTACCTATTTAGAACGTCATTCTTCCTTCTTATCTCCAAACTAGATGTCGTTAGTTATAATTCAAACCACGCGACACCACGCCGGCCCAACTCATAAGCCTTTCCAAAACTTTCCCGACGTGGAAACTGAGCCTTAGATTATAAGGCACAGTCTTCGCGTCGGTAAACTTTCCAAGTGTTTCTACTGCGGAAGATGAATTGGGAGGATGTTCATTATTATCAGCCTACCATGTTCCCACTACTGGGGCACATGCCTTCTATCAGAGAGAGAGGATGGGCTCACATCTACCAAACTGACCCAGTACACGTAGGTGAATGTCATTACTTTAAACTTTTGAAGTTCTTATACATACCGGTTTCCTCAATATATTTTTCTTTACATTTTTTAAGCAATGGCATTGAAACAGCACACATTATATAAATAAATAAATCATTGGTGCAGGGCTGAGCCACGAACCAGATGCCATCAGAGTGTAACATTATAGTTTTACTAAACAGGTACGTCACTAAATAGTCTAGTAGTCTAGTTGACTAAATAGTCTCGTCATATTATTATTTTACTAGCTTTTTTGCCCGCGACTTCGTACGCGTAGATTTTCATATAAACCTTCAATTCTTTTTTCTTCCCTTAATCCGGCCTTGCGCAAAATAGCATAGCATATACTTCAATCTGGTCATAGCTAAAAATATTCGTGAAAACCGCATTTAAATCCGTCCGCATTTTTCTTCCAGGGGTGTAGGAGATGTGCGTGAACAAACAAAAATTCTAAAAACTGTTCTTTACATGTCAGCTGCTTATTTTAAGTCGCCCTGTGTGAAGTATTGATAGAATCATAAAAGTAATAAATAACACCGTCAACAGTTTTCAAATCAAAAAGATAATGTGACCACAGTGCAGAGCATGTTTTGAAATTTTCTTTTTGTCTAAACCATTAAAAGTATATTTCCGGCCAGTTTCGCTGGCCACGGAACCCTGACATAATGCTTGTCTTAACACGCTCTTGGCTAGTTATTTCTTATTTCGCGTGCATTTGTATGTATACCTTGATTAAAAAGCCATGAAATGGAACTACTCTATTTATCTGTTAAAATATCACAGTAAAATAAAATTATTTCTATATTCTTATTCTTATTGCAAATATACACTGTATTCTTCTAAAAGCTAAGTTTATATACCCTGCACAAAGGGTGCAGCAATGAATTATGTAGTGGCTGTTCACAAAACCAGACCACAGACATAAACATATAAATTTAAGTATAGTTAAATCTATTACATAAAAATTATATATACTATTCAAACTTAACCTAGGGTGAAGTAATTTTACAAAACAAAAAAAAACATACTTAGTGTGATAGGTTACTTAATTATATATGAGATGATACAAAACTTATGACGATACTTTCTTAACTATTTATATATCGATATTTATTTTCTAATTATAATTTTCTAAAATGTATCGTCGAAAAAATCTTTTATCTCGTAATAACATTTTTGGGTTAGAAACTTACGAAGTTGGTTCTGGAAAAATATTATTATTTATTTATTTCTTTATTGCGTCCGGAATTTTGTTGTATAGGTTTATTTTCATGTACAAAGGGCCTTTTTTGAATACTTCTATTCGCGGGACTGTATTAAAATAGGATGCGGTATATTTTGTGTTTTAAATGCTAACATAGAATAAAACCATGAGAATGTAATATGGAGCTTGGAGCTTCCCGGTGTGGTACTGGATGTAGATGCGACCTGGGCTATAGGGACAACGTCATGTATGCGGTCGGCTAGGTCTGCCAGCACATCGAGTGATGACGTCATCTGCTGCGAAGCAATGATGGTCTACGTGCTGTTCGGTAGGCGGCTGGTCCAAATCATGCGTAAAAAGTCTTCTGGAACTCCGGGGCCTGCTAGGTGTCGTAGATGACGTAAGAATTGAGAAGGCTTACGATCACCTAGCTCCTCGTGTGTTAAAAGTTGATGTACCTTTTTTTCTCTTGATGCGGACAAACGTTTAATTAGCTCCAGCTTGAGTTTTTCGTACTTCTCGGTCACAGGCGGATTGACGATGATGTCTTCGACTTCAGCTGCGTATTGCGGGTCAAGTTGTCCAATCACATAGTAGAACTTGGTGCTATCTGCAGTGATGTTGGAAATCGCGAATTGGCCTTCGATCTGGGCGAACCAAATCGCCGGCTTCTTGGGCCAAAACGGTGGAATTCGCACGCCAACTCGGAATACATTGTCATCATCTTTATTCTTCGTGTCAGCCGCAGTGCTATCAGTACGATCTAGCGGCATTCTGACCTTTGTCGGTGGTGTACGGTCCATTCAGTGGTCACGAATTATAGTGGATTTGTACTATTTATATAGAAGGAGAGGGTTAAGCTACCGACAATGGAAGAAAATAGCTGAGTCCGAAAGAAATTATAAATTTAATGCAAAGAAAAATCTTAGACAAATCTTAGAAAAAGCGAATGACAATTCCATTTGACAATCGGTGTTCTTTTATTTTTTTTCTTTTCGCGCCCCAGCGCCACACGTCGTGGAAAATTGGAATGAAATTCACGAAGGTTGGCGCAAGGAGTATGAGTACGCCACACTCCTACTCCATGCACTGGAATGAATCACCAAAGAGGTTGTAAGGCCTATAACATGCTTGATCTACACGTTCATTCATCTAAGAAGGTTAAGGAACCTTCTTTAAATTTAAACTGATTAACCGAATGACAGTTGACAGTTTCAAAATTTTAATGGCTATGTCAATAACATTCTCTTTACTTTGGATCTCCTTGCTTGAGGCTATGTGACGATCCTCATATTACGTTTCGGGTAACGAAGAAATAAATCATTGATTTTTATTTTCGTTTATGTAAAAATAAAGAATTAAAATAAATGATATAAGATAGCCTATGTTTTAATCTGGTAATTTCTAAGCATATTCGTGAAAACCGCATTTAAATCAGTCCAGTGGTTTAGGAGATGTGCGCGGACAAACAAACAAACAAACAAACAAACAAACAAACAAACAAACAGACAAAAATTCTAAAAACTGTCCTATCGTGTTCAGCTGCTTATTTAAAGACGACCTGTGTGATTTTTTTTTTTGTTATCTCGCAATTACAGATTTTTTTATCTCTACGTTTTTATTATATGTATAGATTTTATTTTACATGGAAAACAGACAGAAAACATTATTTTTATATTGGAGCAAACAAAATAATTTACGGCTTGTCAAAAACACCGACTTCTTTGAATTCATTTTTTTGTAGTGGTATAGGATTCTTTTGCAGGGGTCCGCCTAGGGAAGTACCAAACCTTTGCCAGTTATTCAACCGCCAAGCAGTAGTGTGCAAACACTACTATGTTCCGGATTGAAGGGCAATGTGTCCAGCGAAATTACAGGGCACACAGAGGTTTGCCATCTTATACGATATCTCGGGGTGACGAGCGCAGTGTATTGCCATCCAGGGTTGTAACCTGTTAAAGTTCAAAATTCTGAGTGGCGTTGAGCTGTTATGGGCAAGCGTGAAGAGCCATCAGGCGAGCGACTTCGCTCGTCTCGTCACCCAGTATCATAAAAAAAAAAAAAAAAAACACATCCACGTTGCATAGTTGTGCAAAAACACGAAAACTTCGGCTTCCAGCAGTCATTTTCAGCCACCACGTAGCTACATAAGTCTCTCTCTAACTTCATAAATTATTATAGACACGAGGTCAGTTTTATTAGTCACTCAGACAACGAGAACAGACTCTTCGCTCTAAGACGTGTCAGTAAAGAACTTAAAAAAATTATATCCGTATAAAAAAGTTTTGGAATACTTCTGGACTTCAAGACAGTCGTAAAGTAACCAAGTTTTGAAATTTGCGAATTTTACATCGAGATAAGCTAGCAGAACTCTTAAAAAGTCTGAGGAAGACATTTCTTGTTACACCTTCAGTAATTATCAAGTTTATAGCTAAAGAAATATTTTTGAACCTATTTTGACAATAACAACAAACAGTAAGTTATTTAGAATACTGAAATACAAGCTAACTAATAAGTTAGATTGTATTTTATTTAAATATTAGAGGCACTTGCCCGATAATAAAAATACAGGTCGAATTCGAAATAAAAGAACCTTCCTCCTTTTTTGAAGTTGGTTTAAAATATAACTGTATATATATATGGGTATATTATTCCCCGATAGTTACAATCTAGGTGTCTTCAAATCACGAGTGAATCGGCTTCTTCTAGGCAAGCGGGCTCCATCGTAGACCGCATCATCGCTTAACATCAGGCGTGTTGGCGGTCAAACGCAAGCCTATTTACGCATTAAAAAAAATTACTAGAAATTTGCATTATCGTCTTTTTCAAATAAGGATGGAAAAGCTTTGTGTAGTTATCCGTTTCAAAGAAACTATTTTGAATAATTAAGTTAATTAAGTGCCTATTTCCTCCGCCTCTTCCTCCTCCAACACCACTGCAGCACTGCTTCGTACGACAATCCTGGCTTTTGGCTAAATCACTATCGGGCCAGAAAAGCAGCTTGTAACATCAGAATAATTAAGAAGATACTCTGCCTCTGATATAAGCATAATTCCTAGAATTAACATTCCAGAATCCTAAACAGAAAAAATACGTTTTATCCCTATTATTATTCGGAATGGGAGAAATTCAAATCAAATTCGTTTATTTCATCCAGTTTGATCATAAAATTATTACAAACATAAATAACATAAAATTAAGGATTAAAAATTAGATATAAAAAATAATTAATTAAAAAAAACGCTATCACACTCCTTTCATCATTTGCTTGTTAGTCAGTGCATGTGCCATAGCACAATGGTTCATTACTCAAAATCTAACCCCCAATCAATGAGCCCTGGAATGATGATGTAGAGTTGCAGTTAAGCTGTTATGGTGACATGGATGATGCTGCTTCATGCAACCAAATTGTAATTATACTTTCTTTTGTGGCTTCATAATGTCACAGCGTTTGCTCTTTAGTTTTGTTCTCCTTCAACGGGTTATTCGTATGAATCGTAGACCAATAAATTATAGAGTAATTTTCAAACAAAAACCAATCCTTGCTACAAGCTTACGACTCGTTTCTCAAATGCGCGACTATGAGTAATTACGTGCTTCTCGCCTAATAAGCACTGCATTCTGTTGCAATTTTTGGCATGTCAATCTTAAATCTATAATTTTAAATATCTTTCCATAAACTATTAGTTATTTGAAATTGGCCAGGGAAGATATAATGATAAAACACAAGCACGCGTCGCAGCAAACAGGAATTTCAAAACCTATTGAAAATAAAATTAGTACCCTGATATTTTATCATAGTTTGCAAAAATTTTACTCTTCTTAGTTTCAGCTCTCGTTGAAAACAACTGTATAAGATATACTCCAGAATATACCAAGTAAAAACTCTTGCATTATAAAGACCTCACTAAATAAAGATCGACTAAAAAAACTAGTGATTCCTAAACGAAACTATTCGTTTCCCTTTCTAGTAATCGATTCAAAAATCCGGCCCATTTGGCCTCTTTCCATGTCGTTAAGGGTTAGTGATTTATCGTTATAGGATCCATTTGTTTTTGTACTATGAATGTAAATCCGAAAGAGAAACCAATAGATAGGAAATGATAGGATACGCCGCGCTATGAATACCTACTTATGACTCCGTTTTGTAGCCTTCCCACTGAACGTATTTATTTGTTTGTTTGAATATCGGATAGTCGTTTCCACTCGTCTCGCACTTCGGTTGTTAGACGTATTAATCATGATGAGAACTTTTATTGTCAGATGAAAATAGAGATAAAAATGAACGAGTGGCGTTTTTTTTATTAATTAAGCAGATTCAAATCTTATTATTTCTAGCTCCATGATTTCTAATGTTTTATAATAGAACAAAAATTGGACAAACCCTAACGGCTGTTTTATACTTAATATTAAAATAGTTTAATTTAATATAGTACCTGTGTTTTGTATAGTTTCTACTGTTTTAGGCCTTTCGTGACTTCGCGGAACGGCTTCAACGGAAGATTTGGTAAACAGCAATATGCGGAGTTAAGGCCATTTTAGTGACACAATACATTAATTAAGTTATTGTGATAGTTTAGCTATAGATAATGGCTTGAATTCTGTTGTAGCATTCTCTAAATTAAACTAATTTGACAGGACTAAAATTGACTGCGTCTCTTTCAATTTCAATAAGTCAGAAAACAATGACAACAATTTCTGAGATGTCAAATTTTGTTTAGTTTAGAGAATGGTACACCAGAATCGACGTCATTATATTGGTCACCTGTCTATAAAGATGAATGTTGCTGATGTTACAAAATAAAATTATATTTCTTCGTTCGTACGTAATAATCTTAATTCTAATATTATTATAGACGTTTATGTTAGTTGTCCAGCTGCGATATGGGTTGACACTATTGTCTGGCATCACATCATCACGCGAGTTTACCTCGATTTGCATAACAAAGCCCTAATCAAAGCAAGAGAGAGGTCATATCCTTACAGCAACGGGATTACAAATTATATAAAATATTCTAAAAACTAGACAACGGTACTTTTGGCGGATCTTTTTTGCAAACAGCACACCTAAACATTATATAAGTATTATACTAAACCACTCTTTAATTTAAAAAAGACCTATATAATGATAACACGTCACAATTAATATTAATGATATCGTCACATACCCTAGTGACTATCCTTGAATTCGGAAAATCTATCAATATTTTATTTATCAAAATCAGTTAAGGCGTTTAAGTCGTAGGTGAAAACATACGAGCATATGTAAAACACGATAAACACCCCTTTTGGATTTGCGTCATCAGAAAAAAGGCTGTGGATAATGTATGTAAAACCTACGACGTTATAGATAAGTACAACGTATATCTAATAATGGCATCATATACTCTAAGTATATACGAAAGTTACTCGGTTTCTTTTAGGCAAGTGTGCTCCATCGTGGACCGCATTATCAGTTAACATCTGGCGGGTTGGGGAACACACCCAAGCCAATTTTTTTTTTTAAAGCAGCAAATATATATACTTACCCAAACAAACTGCAGGTAAGAGTTGTAAACATAAAGTTTTTATAGAATCCATTCCGACATTCCACAACTTTTTGACTACCCCATCGGCCCTCACTTAGCTTTTGAATGATAGCCACTGGGGTCCTAATTTCCATGAGTAACGACATAAACCACGCGAACCATTAAAAGTAGGGTTGTAGCGGATATCCGGCCACTTTCTATCTATCCGGTGGGGTTATCCGGTGGATCAAATCAATAATTCTGAAGCTGAGCGTGTAACTTAGACGAATAGTTTATTTTATTTTTTTATTCTGTAAATGTAACGATGAAGTATTTAAATAATCAATAATTGATCTTATTTACTTACGTTACCATCATCGTCATAGGCCGTTTTAAGGGACATCATGATGGATTAGAGCCCATCTTCTCTCTCTGTGAGAAGGCCGTGTTACAGCAGTGGGAACATGATAGGGTGATAATGATGTCTCCCACGTCCTCTGACGTCACACTACGTGTCTCTTTATTTGTATTTTATTTGAAGGGTAATAAGGTTAAAATGAAACGTGGCACTGAGCTTGTTAATGAGGCCCATAGTAAGAAACTATTCTTACTATGGGCCTCATTAACAAGCTCAAAGTCACACAAAGAGCTATGGAGAGGGCTATGCTCGGGGTTTATCTACTGGATCGAATCAGAAATGAGGAGATCCGTAGACGAATGAAAGATACCGATATAGCCCACCGGATTAGCTAGATGAAGTGACAATGGGCAGGGCATATAACACGCAGAACAGATGGCCGATGGGCCGAAAAGTCTCAAATGGAGACCGGTAAACACAGCGTAGGACGTCCACTGACAAAATTGAAAGACGACCTAAATGAGACAGCAGGAAAACACTGGATGCAGGCCGCTTTCGACCGGCCTTTTTGGAATTTGATGGGGGAGGCCTATGTCCAGCAGTGGACGTCAATAATGATGATAAAGGTTGAAATTGCATTTGGAGGATAATATCCGTGTCCGCACCACGTCATATGAATGCGCCTTGTGCCTAATGCATCCGGCCAATAGACTCCGGCCAAAACTTTACATACCACTTCCTTCACAAGACATTTTAATAAAAAGAAAAGAAAATATCGCGGCTAATGACAGAACCATAACTCTTGTGTATTATCAAAATGGAGCAAGCAATAAAAAGCCATTTTAGAAATAATTTATTTAAAAACTGAATAAAAATTCAAGCTTTTTACAGATTTAATCACAGACGCAATGATAAGTGCTCATTTGATATGCATGATAATAAAGGTGCTCTTCCGATGGCAACTACAGATTGTAGATCGCAGACGCAATTGGAATTGTAAAAAAATTCTAAAATTAACTTATACGTGTTACCCCCGGTGTCGATTTATGTGATGTGACGCTTGTATATAATATTGGATAAAGATTTATTTATGACTATACAAGTAAACATAAAGACATAATAATAATGCTTGCCTGGAGGAGATCACTTATGGCGATAAGGCCACTATTTATGTCACTGACTTGTAAGGGTTCATATCTGTATGCATTTTTATTTCTAGCGTGCACAATAAAGAGTTTCTATCCATGTTTATTAGAATAAGAACATCACTAAACAATAAGTATTCCACAAACTAGCCCTAAGCTCAGGATGAAACTGACATAGCTTCCTGCTCTTAAAGCTTCAGCCTACTTTATGTTTTCTGATTTGTATGCTCCTTGAATGTGAGACATGTGGCATGCGTCTAGCTAGTTCTAGTAAAGGAAAAGACTTGTCAGATCACATGTCACGCTATATTATACTGCTTAGATGGGCATCGCGGCTAAATCAATCGTTTTTTGAACGCTCATTTTATTTTACACCTTCAACGAGGTAAAGATTTGGTCCCGATGGTGTCTGCGACCTACATAGGTACAGTTTGCTATCAACGGCCAAAGATGGAATAGCACTTTAATAATAATTATTATTCTTGGTAAAGTGATTTGTTTGTGCAGATTTGACTGTTGAATAAATTGACGTTTACAATTGAATAACGCGTTGTTCACATTACAGACGCACTTGCATGTGTTCTACACGGAAATCACTCTGCGTTTATTTTATTCTTGGCATCATTACAACAGCACTAAAGTTTTCGCAAAAGCAAAACATAAAATCTCCAAAGTGCGTACATTAGACATTGCCAATATACGCATCGAGCGTTTAAATAATTAAACAAATTAGATTTTAAAAGTAGATTGAATTAAAGGTGAGTTTTTTTACTTATATATTAAGTATATCCTTTGATAAATATGTAATGTGAACAACACGTAAATAACAATAAGTTAATGTACGTTTTATACAGAAGACAAAGTTACAAATATTATTTGTAATTACCCTTATCACTAACTAATAGTCATTTGACTAGAATTAGGAATGGCAGTATTTCATTATGAGTACATGTTTTACTTTCACAGCAAAATTACATCTTAGTTATAGCTTTATAAGCTATCAACTTGTTATATTTATGTATAATAGTTTAACTTTTTTTAGACAACATATTCTTACCCCATTTCTTTAAGAGCAATCTATGATCTTAGCCTTTATCACTTTACTCAAGTCAACCATAATAGAACTGAGAAGAAGAATAGGCTCCCAGACTTTTTGGACTCGTCATCATTTCAGGTTCAGGCTCCTCTTTGCTTCTACTTCTAGTAAACTTACCGAACTCTCTCGGCTGAGGTGGTATGTAGTCAGCGTTTCCGTACATTCTCGGACCAGCGCTAGGATATATAGTAGACAATGGTCTCATAGCTCTCAGCGTGTTTCTAGTCCCATCCATATCTCTATATAGTATCATGTCTGGGTGAACAGGATCGTAGAAAGTTCCAGAAATATGGCTGACTTCAACATCGTTGTCGACATCTGATGCGGCATCGTTAAAGATGTTTGGTCCTTCAGTGGTAAACATTTCGCCGTTTTTGGCAATTTCTTTTGCTTTTCTAATGAAATAGCAGCGAGCTGCGACAGCGATAAGAATTATGATAATGATTGCGATGATCCCGAGGCCCACGTAGACAAAGAACGTGTAATTTTTTACTGTAAAAAATAATACAATCATCAGCATCATCATTGGCTTATATTTATTAACAAGAGATAAATCAGAATCGGAAAACGCATATGGTATAGGGTTCCGTTTTCCGTAGCCAAAGTCATTAATCGTGCTCATAATCATAATTCAGAAATTTGTTGTTATAGAAAAATTCGAAAGAACGAATATATGAATAATTCAAAAAGAAAACTACTTGAGAAACATTATTTGTTAAGACAATTTTATGAATAGGTCAATGACCTTTGAGCTAGAACGTCTTGAATTTGTCACAGTTTTATTGCTATAACTCAAAACGTTATAATCAGTTTTTACCTTGCGCAAGATACCAAGACCACCAACATTTTAGTCACGAGACACTTCGACCAGACATTTAGATATATTTTTATAAATATTTTGACACCCGATCCCCACGGTCCTAAAGTTTCGACCCCAATCAAAAATATACAACCGAATTGACAAAAAGGAGGGGCTTTTTTTGAAGTCAGCTAAAAATTGCATTCATTTTGCTGATCGTGCTTGAAACAAATCTTACACCTGGTAAGGAATATTTTTTTTTTACTTGGGCCTTGACGGGAATAATGTATGTTTTTTTTGCATAACACAATGGCTTCAACTCTTGGACCAATTTGTACCCGTTTTCTACAGATAAACGTGGCTGATAATCTTGAAACTCTCTCGATCAAGTGACCTTTAAAATAAAATAAAAAATTAAAATCGGTTCAGGTGTTTTGGAGGTACGATGCCACAAGCAGACACACAGATACACCTGAAACTATATTATTAAACTAAACTATAATTAGTTAAACTAATAATTTAATACCCCTCCGCTTGCGTCGGTGGTTAAAAACGTGATTTATATTCACCTTATCTCACTCTTTTGGCAACAAGCTACTAATTTGCCAAGCTGCTGCAAGTTTGAAGCGGAACTATCAATTGTAAGATTTATGACCCGAGCTACAGTTTGGATTGTTGTTTGCCACATAATTGGACCAATTCACATGACGGAGAGCTGGGAACTAAGTGCACTATCAATTCTCTACTAGTTTAGATATGATTGCTTGTGGGGGATATAAATTGTTACCTACGTGGAACGGAACTAATACGAAACAGTATCATTTCACTCGCCATAATTAAGGTGTTTGAGACTAAAACCCAACCCTGAAATCGGGAAAAAAACAAGTGTTAACAAGAAAATTCCTTATTCCCTTAGCACTCAATGGAACAGCTGATATTTATTCGTATAACCTATGTTTATTTTAAAACTTGGTTTAGTTTGCATCAAGTGAGTTGGCGGACAAACGCAAGCCTTTTACAAAAAAAAACATATTTTCCATAGAAAATTTGCACCAGAGTTAACCGAATTCATTGGCTCTAAACTTATAAAAACTGTGATTAGCATCATCACATCACTGCTGAACATAGGCCTCCCCCTTTAACCTCCATTGATTAGCTTACCATTATCGTTTTCCCTATTGGTCGGTTTGTATAAAACTCCATTTTTGCCAGGAGTTTGAACGGTAGTGGTTTCTTCTGGTGACTGCAATGCAGGGTCCGCTACTGGAGGCACGGGGTAAGGCTCACGCCATCTTTCACCAGCATCACCTAAGGAAGAAAAAGAGGCATAATAAAATCCCTTGACTAGACCATAACAACTCAGCGTATGCAAAGAGAATGAGACAGAAAAAATATGTGTTTTGGCATCCTAATATATAGTGCATAATGCTAAATAGAACTTATATAGGTTTTGTAGCACCAGTCTTGCTAAGTCGGCATCCTTTGCCTTCGAGACATATCCAGCACGCAAGTGTTGTGCGCACACTGCGCCGGCCGTTAAAATGCAAGCAAAACAACCCGATAAAAATCCAAAGTCTTCAAGTCTTCACCAAGAAATTGCTGGAATTGCTCTCTGTATAAGCTTTGAAGTCCGTAAAGTCACAAACTGTGAGGCTAATAGGCGATGAAAAACTGGTTTCTTCAAAGCTGCAGAACCTTGAGCATCGTTTTACGGTAGCGTGCTTGGCAATTTTTTACATGCTGCATTTCGGTAAGTGTGGGCTACACGACCTGATCCCTTCTCCCCCTTTCTACAACAGGACAAGTCGGAGAACACAATACATAAATACCATCCCTACATACTTGACATGCCACCAGTTAGAAATAGCTGGTTTACCTCCACGTTGTTAATGCGAACCGCTAGAGACTGGAACGCTTTGCCACCGTCCTAGTTTCCTGAAAACTATAACCGGGGTACCTTCAATGCCAGAGTAAAAAGGTACCTTTTAGGTCTACGTTATCCATCTTCGGCCACAACATCGCTTTCCATTAGGTGAGTTGGTGGTCAAATAAAGACCTAATATTTATTTTAAAAACATGCCTTCGATGGTCGAGTAATAGCTTATATCGGTGCTTTATCCTACTGAGCTAACAAGTCGCTGATTACGGCAATCGATTAAAGCAAAGGTTCCGAGTGAGTAATCCTGGACCTACAGGTATGTTTAACAGGTCAATAGTTCAGCCAAGTTGAGAATGTACAATCCGATTAGTTCTTAAACGTTTTCGGAAGTACACATGAATCACAATTGTTTATCCTTGGACAATAGTTCATAGGTTTGTTACCTGCCTTCACTTTGGTATTAACAGGCTTTCACTAGGGCTGATATAACACATACACATGGCACAAAATACAAATACATTTTTCCTTCTGTTTAAGTGTGTTTTCTCTGAAAATATTTTCATTCGCAGTGCGGAAAATGTGGATTAAAAAGTTGTAGGTATAAATATATGTAAAAGTTTTATTTCGTTCTTTACCCCGAAGAGGAATACCACAAAAATTACCATCATAGGGACTCTGGTCTGTAATTCCAACTTCGTTGCTGTCTCCCATTTCGTCTCTTCCTGCAGGTGTTTCATACCGGTCTGTCAACACACCTAATGGTACTGTAACAAAGGTAACATTACGTTGAATTACAACATCGAAAATTGAGATATTTAACAAACTAAGGGCGCGTTTCAAATCAAGCCAACACCGCCCACCAAAAGCGGGTCAGGGAGATGTTGGTCCAACTCTGGAACTCATCCTAAGGACCACTTTCACCCTTCAAAATGTAGCACCAACGAGAACCAACACGGAATAAAGAACATTTCTTTATATTCTCTTGAGCGATGTTCACCCCGCAGGCGTTTGCGTGATTTTAAATCCGCCCTAACTACATAATAATTTGTTTTATTTATTAGATACTAGTACACACACCTCGCGGTTTTACCCACGTGGATTACTCCTTAAATCAGCAGTGTAGTTATCAGTATATCTGCCAGTGAAACTCCCGTCAATATATATGTCCAGCCATTTTGGAGTCCATAAGGAACATACATAAATACATACATACACACATTGCCTTTTATTGCCTATATAGATAGATAATTATATGCATTTTCAAACAAGTTATAGTCAGAATCAATCAAAATAGAAAACTTATAACTGCTGTCAACTTCATGTTGATAGAAATCGTTACGTGCGAAAACAAGACGAAGCATTGGAAAAATCAAAATTAATTAATTTACGTTTTTGAATAAGACCTCAAATGATTAAAATACCGTGTTCTTTATTTGTATTAGCTCCGCACGTTCTATGCATTTAGCCAATATCAATAGAATATTTATTGAAAGGCAATCTAGCTGCTTAATTTCGTTGATCAATCACTATTTACCAAAAGCACCTTATTCAATAGACGCGTCTATTTACAGCCAGTTAATATTCCGAGGTGGCTATAATTTAACGGCTATGGCCATAAATTATTTGTTCTAACTGTGTGCGAAGCGCTGCGGTCGGTCGGTTCGGTGCTTCGAAACTGAACTCATTTGTTATTGATCATTAGTTACAATAGGTTTAAGGGTTTTTCAGACTACGCATAATTGAATGAATAAGTTTATTCTATGTCTGCGTGCTCCATCGTCGACTACGTCGTCGCTTACCAACAGACGAGTTGGTAGCCAAAGTGATAAAAAACTGCTGATAAAAACTGGCCAAGTCCGAGTCGGGCTCGCGCACTAAGGGTTCCACCACAAAATACAATAATTATCAATTTAAAAATCATGTTTGTTATATGGGAGCCCCCTCTTATATAAATTTTATTTTTATTTCATTATTTATTTTTAAAGTGATAGGTAATGTAACTCAATATTCTATGAATATTTCAAGCGTCTACCTGTTGCCGTTATCAATATTGCTCAAGAAAAATCTTTGATGTATTAAAATAAAACACATATTTAAGGGGGTGGGGGGCTTAAATATGTGTTTTATTTTAATATAAGTAATTATTTATTTTTAATTAAATATTCTGAGAATATTTCAAGCATCTACCTGTTACCGTTATCAATATCGAACAAAAATCACGTTTGTATGGGAGCCCTTAAATATTTATTGTATTGTATTTTTTAGTATTTGTTGTTATAGTGGATACCTACAGCCTGGTGACAGACGGACAGCGGAGTCTTAGTAATAGGGTCCCGTTTTACCCTTTGGGTACGGAACCCTAAAAAGTATAGGTATTACGCAAAACTGAATTATGTTTCTAATCCATACTTCCAAGGATTGGAATAACCTGCCAGCTTCCTCGTTTCCTGAGAGATATAATGTGGGCCTTTCCAAGGCCAGAGTGAATAGGTATATTCTAAGTCTACATGCTTCATCTTCGATCACAACGTCGCTTACCAACAGGCGGTTCGGGACTGGTGGTCAAACGTGGACTTATTGACGATTTTTAAAAATACTTACATTCTACGACAATAAAGTGTTATTGTGAGACAGGCGGAAGAAAATGCGGGAAAATTTTTGAGCACGCTCGATGATAAAACTACAATAAATTAATAAAATTAAAAAATTCAATAACATAGAATAAAATAAATTCATAGTCTGAAATTACTCGCTAAGGTGTATTTTCATGTAACGGGCAGTCTCTATTTCAGACTAAATTCTTTATAACCTCTAAGTCTTTGCGCACGTTGGCGACCTTTGTAAAGTATACTAGCTTTGTGTGAAGTACGAATAAATATAGTTCGATACGTAAAGTACGTATCAAATTCCATACAAATTTAAATTACGTAATTCAAAATTCGTGTGTAATTCGATACGTATACATCAAATAGTCAGGATATACGCTCACAGTTCAAAAGACGCCAGTGTACGTGTAGGTAAAATAGTTATGCTAGTTTTTTAGGATTCCGTACCCAAAGGGTGCAAATGGAACCCTATTACTAAGCCTACGCAGTATGTCTGTTTGTATGTCCTACCTTTTAACGGATGTATCTTTGGACACGTAATTGATAGCTAGTTGCTTTTTTTACAGAATATGTAATATTAAGGCGGATTAACTAAGAAATAATATAGGCAAAAGGTAATAATTAAAAGGGGTGGGTGGGTCCCCATGCAACAATCGTTTTTTGCGTCTTACTGTATTTGCTCTAGTGTAAAAACGGAAATACATATAAACGTCAAACTTGGCATGATTATGTATCAACTCACACTTGGTCGGTATTTACTTTATTTCATACACAAAGAAAAATAATAAATCCTTAAAGCAACTATATGGGAGACGTTTTAACGAATTAAGTCTTCTTACCAGTAGAGTTGAACCGTGCTATAATAAAACTTTTTTTTAATAGAGTAATTAATATCCTAAACTTTACTCTTACAAAAATAAAAACATTCTGCAAAAACCCTCGCGGAAAATAATCAACGAAAATTTTCTTTATTATGGTTCTACCATATTCTCAAATTAAAGAAAATATAAAACGGGATTTTCCGCTGTACCTTGAAATTCCTTGATATTTATTTTCGTTAGTGTAAGGAGATACGTTAACAAGAAAATTAATAGAATTAAAATTCCTTTCAAATTCTGAATTGTCGTCAGATCTACGCTTTCAAAAGAAATGGCGAGGCTTATAATGACGGTACCTGAATTAATTTCTGCCTATATCTGTCTTTAAACAAGCTTTTAAACTAGACCTTTAGGAGTATTATAAATATATATATATATATTTTTTTGTGATACTGAGTGACGAGACGGAGCGAAGTCGCTCGCCTGATGGCACTTCACGCTTGCCCATAACGCCACTCAGAATTTTGAACTTCAACAGTGCAAAACCCTGGATGGCAATTCACTGCGCTCGTCACCCCGAGATATAAGATGTCAAATCTCTGTGTGCCCTGTAATTTCGCTGGAATCATTGCCCTTCAATCCGAAACACAGTAGTGTTTGCACACTACTGCTTGGTGGTTGAATAAATGGCAAAGGTGTGGTACTTCCCCAGGCGGACCCCTGCAAAAGAGTCCTACCACTACAAAGTATATGATATACTATAAATATTTATTATACTAAATTTTCAGATGTTTATCAAACAAGACTCTTAATTTGATGGACATTTTATTTACTTGATTATTTGATTATATATTTAGAACAAGGATAAAAAGACACTGTCGCAATAACGCTGTCTTATTAACAAACAAAGACTAAGGCAAGATTAATTTTACTCTGAGTATATAGACAGGAGTAACCTATTTCATCAGAGTCATCGACATAGCTTTAAAAATTTGCAAGTTGAAGTGGCAATAGGCAGGCCACATCGCTCGAAGAACCGATAACGGATGGGGAAGAAAGGTTCTTGAGTGGATACCACGAACCGGAAGACGTAGCGTAGGTAGGCCTCCCACTAGATGGACCGACGACATCGTGAGAGTCACAGGCATCCAGTGGATGCAGATGGCAGGTTGTCGTTCAATGTGGAGGTTAAAGGGGGAGGCCTATGTTCAGCAGTGGACGTCTTCTGGCTGATGATGATGAACCTATTTCATTATTAATTAACAATGAGTAAAGCAATGAGTAAACTTATCCGACTCTACTCTTGGAGTAAAACTTAACATATTACCTAGTTTAACGACCTATTAAGGGTGTCTCTATGGCGTAACTTGACATTTGTTGTAGCCGAGCGAGCCGGCGGCCATTGTTGTTTTGTTTACGTGTTTTATTATTATTTTTATTAAAGTACTAGTCCTGATGCCCGCGACTTCATACGTGTAGATTATCATATAAACTTTCAACCTGTTTTTTCTTCTTTTAATCCGGCCCTTTCGCAAAATAATATAGCCCATACTTCAATATAGTCATAGAGCATACTCGTGAAACCACATTTAAATCCATCCAGTGGTTTAAGAGATGTGCGTGGACAATCAAATAGACGAAATTTTAAAAACTGTCTTAACGTGTTCAGCTGCTAATATTAAGACGCCCTGTGTATATTTATATACTACGTAACGTAGTATATAAATTCCTTGAGCTCATCGTATGATCGTCCCATACCTTCCCATGTTTGTTTTTTACCTACGGACTGAACCATAAGTTTTTTTATTTTAGTAATATGGCCTTTTTATTCTTCTTGCTTCCGCCTTATAAATGACTCTCAAAAGACCGGGCACGATGATCCTATAGACCTAGTCAAATTAAAAATGATAATTTAGTATGTACTAAACTTTAGAGTTATTTTCGATTTCTAAGACGCACCAAGAAAAAGCAAAAAAACAATAACTGAAAACGGCGCTGCAACCTGAACGGTTATAAATTAAAATGGTCCTCCAGCCATACTTAATTGACAGTTTAAAAGAAAATAGTTGTTGATAGTTAAATGCTGAAACTTACCACATGCGTATATAACCTTCACAAACGGCCTCGTATACGGCTTGCAGAATGTGTCAAAAGTGCTTCTATTAGCGACGAAGTGACATCTCCTTTTCCCATGGCAAAGCCTCATCACTGTTTCTACCGCGTAAGGCGTTGAGCATACTGTGGCAGAAAAAGAATAAATATTAAATAAAATATATCAAAATACAAAGAAAAACATGCTTATGTGACTTTTTAAGTAGTGAAACATCACGGTGAATACGGGGACGTACACGAGTAAGGAAAAACAGGAAAGAAAGCTCAACACCGCGCCGCTCGACTACGATATAATTTTTATTTTAATAGACCTAATACATCACATGAGCGGTCATCTTGTTTTTATGAAGAATCCATCTAACCAGTGACCATCCCTGAGAAAAATAGAGGGATAGAGGAGGAGGGATAGAGAAATTTATCAACAAGTCATTCATCAAAATCGGTACAGGCGTTTAGGTTGTAGATGAAAATACATTTTATAAACCATACTCTCGCACTATCACTATGTTCTCGGGTAAAAATTAGGTAATATTTTGATTCTTGAAGGTATTAGTTTAGTTAGCTAGTTTAGTCAGTTAGGCTATTGTTTGCATATCCGTTCCGAATCGACACCGCATACATATTTTTGTCTATATTTTACAAAACTATAATGCAGGTGATAGAGAAAAAGCAATTAATAGTGTCAGGGTTTATTGTTTGGGTTAGTAATGCAAACATTACTCACTTTATACGTGCATTGTGACAAGTGCACCTAAGGTAGTGTAGTTTATCAATCAAAAACCCTATTAATTAAAATTTTATTTTGTTACGCTGTTTTAGTTTATAATAATATTATCCTCGGTTTAAATTAACTTTCTTATATATATATTTTTTATGGTCCATGATTAATATCAGTTTTATTAGTTTTGCCACAGTTTTGCAACTGCTGGAATAATGGTAGAATTGCATCTTCCACGGAGAGACAGTAATAATTCAATTATGCACCGACATCCAGTAGTCAGGAAAGTGGAAAATTATTCTGCGTCACTGTTTTTAATTTTCCGCTAGTTCACATAAACTCGGCGACTGTCGGAGCAATAAGCGACGGTAAAAATGTTAAGCCATGTCGGACTAATAATGTTCAAAGGAGAATATAGTGTTGTTCTTTGTAGAATGGCAATAGAGTGTTACGTACGTGCTTACGTGTTTTTAAGAGAGGCGTATTCCAAAATGCATCTTTCAATTTGATGGCTCTAGTGCATGCAAAAGTCTGCCTTTTATGCATTATTTTATGCCTTCTGTGCAAAAAGTATTTACTCATGAAAAAATCAAAGAGATTCAGTTTGTAATATATTTATTACTAGCCGTCCGCCCCGGCTTCGCACGAGTGTAAGCTCGGCCTTCGGCCTCGCTACAAAATATAATATAGCCTATGTCACCCGGGGATAGTGTAGCTTTCCAACAGTGAAATAATTTTTCAAATCGGTTCAGTAGTTTCGGAGCCTATTCATTACAAACATACAAAAATAGGTACAAATCTTTCCTCTTTATAATATTAGTGTAGATAGGAAGTTTGCCTGGGTCTATAATAATACCCATTACATCAGGGTATTATTTAAAGCCGTATTACAACATGAAACCGTAAAATTTTAGGTATCTACTTATCTGGATTTTCGACCATAAAACGAAAAAATTAAGCCGTAATTTTGAATAAGATATAAAACAAGTAAACCATAACACTAAAATTGTTTATTTTATGTCAGTAGTTTAATGAAATCCACTCTCAAACTTACCCTCCGAGAGAAACTTCCTTTATGAAAAACTACTGTTGTAAATTGGAGGTAAAAAGTTATATTGAGTTATTCCAAAAAATTAAGCCGTTATTTCCAACAATAACAAAGATCTTTTATAAATTGAGCTTTCTAAAATTATTTTACTAAAAATAAAGAATTAAAATAGCCTGTGCGTAAAACTGGTCATAGCTATGAAAACAGCATTTTTTTTTTTTAAAGTGGTTTATGGGATGAGATGAGCCTGACCAAACAAACAAAAATTCTAAAAACTATCTTAACGTGTTCAACTGCTAATTTTGAGAAGCCATAATGTTGTGTTATTTTTTTAATATTGGGTAATTATAGAATTTTTTATCTCTACGATTTTATTATAATGTATAGAGTCAAAATATGGAATCAATGCAACTACATATAAAACCTAAAATCATATTAAAATTGTGGACCGATGTTTGAATAAATGACAATTGAAAAACAAACTATATTACTACACTGGACTTTTTTCTCAAGTGCGTTACTGTGATATAAGTTGTGCTTCCCGTCTAAGCACCGCATTTAGTAGTCGTAGTCGGCGCAGATGTCGAGTCTAGTTCTATAAATCTACTTTTATAAGTATATTTGCCAAAGATAAAATATTCTAAGATTTAAATACTTGATCGAACCAAAGTTAGGTTTTTACGGTCAGAATCGTTAATTTAAAAAAACTGGAATGATGACAGTTTATTTTTATTTGAAACAAAGATGGTACGATAAGTAAACGCTAAGGGTAAATTAAAAAAGTTGAATACCAAGTATTTTTTTTTTTTCACCAATATATATCTGGTCTGCTTCAATTTTATGTTCAAAACCCTAGCGAAAGTGATCAGCATTTGCTGTTTTTATTTAGATTTTTACAATGTTATTGCAACTGTCAGAGCTAATAAATGCTTGGACCGAGTTTAGATATCTATGGTTCTGGCATTAAAGCGATACTTTTGTGAACATAAGACGCTGAATTATCCTTTTAAACAAAGTTCCCATTCGCCTTTGGCCCTTTTAAATGTGCCAATTTTGAGCAAAAAAAATTCACACATTCCAAACACTACCTACTCCAAGGAAATTAGACTATCAAATATATGGCCAAAGCGGTCGGGACTGCCGTCCTACGATACATAGTAAAAATTCATTTTATACCCGTATCGTCGTGCGTTAGCCACGCTTTACGAGGATTCCTCTTTAGTAAGCTTTAGCTTGCATTCACATAAAATGTATGTGATATAGATTTCTTAGTAAAAACTCCCGTTTTCTTCTACACAGATTCAGCATTTTTCGATGTTATAGCGACTTTAAAAAGCGAAGCGACATTATAAAAACATTTAAGGCGGTCTTACAGTCAAAAAAGCTTCACAGAACATTTGTTTAAGATAATGTATTCATTTTGAAGCAGTAAAAAAATTATGTGTTAATCTTGATCATATATCTGAGTGGACCATTGGATCCAATACACGATTCCGATAAATTTTCTCGATAGAAAAAAATCATGAAATAACCTCTAAGCTTGAAATTTGCCTAAACGCATACAATTTTATCTCGATAATTTATAAACAAATCTTGACAAAATTTACAAGAATGATGGTAAATATTGTGACAAATAGCATCATAGTTTTTGTTTATCGATAAAAATTCGATTTTTTAAACTATTATTTAATTTAATCATAACTTGGGTCGAACGCGTCGAACGAAACGTCGTGCCACCACGGCGTCTTTTCACTTCTCTTTTATTTTTACGCGATGTGACAGAGACCGCTGAGGCGCGCTGCTAGACGGACGTGTGTCGCTTTGTTCCGCTGACCGCTCAAAAATATAATCTCAACTTTATGACACAAAAACACCTTGATGGAAGTTGTAAAGTAAGTAACTACCTTATCTGCAACGTTTTCTTGGATTATAAGTACTAAAAAGGCAGGTGAATGAAAATTACATTTTGTAACGATTTGTTTGTATATATTATTTTATGAAGCATAATTTCACCACAATCGTCATAGTCCAGTTGGCCGAACGGTTTGACGTATTGGATAAGTTCTTTGCGTCTTAGTAAGCGCCGGGTTCAAATCTCACGTTTACTATTTTCTTTTTGTTATTTTTCTAATGTTTTTGAAATAATTCGTCGTGTCCGTGTGTGCGTGCGTGCGTGTGTGTGTATTTTTGTAATGTTCTTTATAACTCGAAAACCGCAGGACTTATTTTGATGGGATTTTCACTTTCAGATAGCTGATGTTATGACGAGAATTTTTTTGGCAACTTTTCATCATCATCATCATCCTCACATTTTTTTCATTACTACGCAGGTGAACGCGCGGGGCACAATTAGTCTACTATAGAGGTTAGGAAGTTCTAAATAGCTTGGGATTAGGGCATGCAAAACTCGGGTAATTTAAAAAACCCGGTTTTTTCGAGTTTTCAATTTCAAAAACCGTTTTTTTCGAGTTTTTCGGGTTTTTCGAGTTTTTCTTTATTTAAGCCTTAAAAATATTGTTTTAGTGTGTGCAGTGTAAAGAAAATGCTAAAATGTAATTATATATGTATTTAGACTTTCGTATTCTTATTGTTTAGCTCTAACAAGAGATTAATCAAGTAACGTTTGGTATAATGTTGAGACTTCCAGCCTCCCGAACAAGCCAGTTTCCTTAAAGGCTGGAGCACCATAAGCCCCATACACACTCTCTGCCAGATTATACAGAAGACTGAGGAGTGTAATCGGCCATTATGCCTAGCGTTCGCGGACTATGAAAAAGCCTTTGAGTAAATCGACACCTGGGTAGTATTGCAGTCCCTCCAGCGTTGTCATATCGACTATAGATATATCGAAGTGCTGAAGTGTTTGTAAAGATACGCCACCATGTCAATCCGATAAAAGGAGCACGGAACCAATCCAATTGCAGAAAGGCGTGAGACAGGGAGATGTTATCTCTCCAAAACTGTTCACGAACGCATTGGAGGTTGTTTTCAAGCTTAGACGTAGACTTAGACAGCTTAGGAACAGATTCGGCATCAACATCAATGGCGAATACATCACTCACCTTCGTTTTGCCGATGATATAGTTATCATGGCAGAGTCACTGGAGAATCTCAATACAATGCTCAGCGACCTCAGTAGCCTTTCCCAACAGGTGGGTCTTAAAATGAACATGGACAAGACAAAAATCATGTTCAATGTCCATGTTGTACCCGTGCCGGTAGTTATAGAGAACGATACTGTCGAAGTTGTTGACCATTACATTATATATATCTTGGTCAGATTGTTTAGTTAGGTAAGTCCTTAGGCAAAGAGGTCGCCTAAAAAATCAAACTCGGATGGGCAGCATTCGGGAAATTGCGTGAAATCTTCTCGTCCAAGATACCACAGTGCATAAAAACAAGGGTCTTTGATCAATGTGTGATGACATATGGTACTGAGACGTGGTCCTTAACTGCCTTTTATAGAAACTCAGAGTCACACAACGGGCAATGGAGAGAGCTATGCTCGGAGTTTCTTTGGGCGATAGAATCCTGAACGTGGATATTCGCCAAAGAACCAGAGTCATCGACACAGCTATTAAAATTTGCAAGTTGAAGTGGCTATGGGCAGGCCACATCACTTGAAGAACTGATAACCGATGGGGAAGAAAGGTTCTTGAGTGGAGATCGCGAACCGGAAGACGCAATGTCGGTAGGCCTCCCACTAGATGTACCGACGACATCGTGAGAGTCGTGGGCATCCAGTGGATGCAGATGGCAAGGTTTCGTACAGTGTGGAGGTCAAAGAGAGGCATATGTTAAGCAGTGAACGTCTTCTGGCTGATGACGATGACGATAGACAGCGGGAGTCACTAATTAGTCTACGTTGGGGCATGTTAAACTTTTTAGTGTAAAAAGCCGCGACGGATTATTCAATAGAACTGCCTGTCATCTCCAGCATTTTATTACATTCTTTACCCTTGGAGCTGCTTCCTTCCGTGGCATGCAATGATTAAAACCACGCTGATGATTTATCACAAGCAGATTTTTTATACTCTATATATTTTAATGTTGCTGAATCGGCACTGGCAGTCCTCTTATTTTTTTTATCTCTGTTGATACGAAGAACTAGTATAACGTACGCTTAGCAAAATATTGAAAATAATAATAGGGATGATGATGGTTATTGATTTAGCTATGTTAACACAAAAACATGAAAATTCAGAAAGAAAAAGACTATATATTAAAATACGTAGTATTAGAAATTTTTTCAAAAAATCATAGAAATACCATACAATAACACTTAGTAGCACTTAGTAGCGCTCACAGCGCCTCACTCAGGCAACGTCAAACCAAAGCTTAACCATATATTACTCCCTAATCCCTAATTATTATTATAGATTGTGGTCAAACTGTTAAATTTATTCGATCAGTAGAGAAGAAATAGAGAAACAGTAAGTTTTTATGAAGTTTCATTGTTTATTAATGTTCTACTGGTAGTATTTAACATAAACAATCGTGAATAAAAAAAACTCGAAAAACCCGAAAAACCCGGTTTTTTAATCCTAAAAACACGGTTTTCAAATCAGTCGGTTAATTGGGTTTTTCGGGTACTCGGGTACCCGGTTTGCATGCCCTACTTGGGATGGACAGACAGACAGACGGATGGACGAACGAACTTATATGGGTCCCGGTTTAACCCTTTGGGTACGGAACCCTAAAAAATAGGTACTTTTCATCATTATCTTCGTCCTCACCATTTTTCATCACTACGTGGGTGAAAGTTCAAATAAATCAATAAATTGGGATGGACAGACAGACAGACGGATATACAGAACGAATTTATATGGGTTCTTTTTATTTCTACGGAACCATAAAAAAGTGTTACAGTCTCTAAAAGGAGATTCGTGTGTGTGTGTGTGTGTGTGTGTGTGTAAAAGGTGATGATTGTGTGTATGTTTGTACGAATGAAACCTACATATACGATACCCCACACGCCCCCGTTTGCAGCGGGTTAAATACTTTTTGAGGCTTCCGTATCTCATAAGCAAAAAAAACAGAATCCTCATAGGATCACTTTATTATCTGTCTGCTATAAAAATTAGAATCCAAAAATATCTACACCCGATCAGATTTGAACCGTAGGCCCACGGCTCGCTAGCGCAGTGTTGAACCGCTGGGCCAACAGAGCTTTGCACTAAGGTGACGAAATTACATGTGTATAAGTAAAAAACGTCGCGCATCTGCCAGATTCACGCGGTGCGTCCCGCAGTAGGTGGGACTAGTCGGCCGCCACTTCATCTGCTTCACCCCCTCAAAAGCATAAAAGTCAGCCAGTCACAGCGCCTTAAATGGCTTTATTTTGTAATATATTTTTAGAAATATCATCATCATCGTCAGTCCAGAGTGACTGGGCATTGGCCTTGCTTTGTTTACCTATTTCTACCGTCCAGGGACCGACGATATCAAAATACGAGTAACTGTTTAAAACGAATGGATTCGCCTGGTGACAAACCGGGGAAAGTGATACGTTGTGCCTTTTTTTCTATATCGAAAGATTTAGTTATAACAAATACCTAGTTCTACGTACTTTAGCTATACTTAAGAGATCATTTTGCGTCACATTCTATCTAGCCCATAATATATTTTTAATAATATTTAATAAAAAAATTAACTGATTGGGTAATATAAAAAAACGATTAGACATTCTCTTAAGTATACGATTTACTAGTTGCTAGCCCCGAACAACTAGTAAATTACCAGGCGACCTCTATATCTACGCAACCCTTCAACTGATTATGCCCATTTTATATTAATATGAACGACTTGCTTATAAAAATTCATGAAGATCTGATCAATGATACGCACTTTGATTCCACTTTTCTTGAGGGAACTGCTAGTTTTTGAAATTCGCTGCCTGAATAGTTCCCAGATAGTTGCTGATTACCCCGATGGCTCAGTTGATAGTGAATCTACCTTCTACGCTTGGGGGCGTGAGTTCGATTCCCACCTAGGCTTGTACTATATGTATTCTGTGACCTAGGACAAACATTCATGTGATGAACATTTGTGCTTGTTCTATGGGTGTTAATATCTATTTAAGCATGTATTTAAAAATATATATGTACGTATATCAGTCTCTGACAGCCATATTACAACCTTTGCTTAGATTGGGGTCAGATGACCATGTGTGCAAAAATGTCACGAGTTAGGTACAATCTCGGTGTCTTCAAATCACGAGTGAATCGGTTTCTTCTAGGCAAGCGTGCTCCATCGTAGACCGCATCAGCGCTTAACATCAGGTGATTTGGCGGTCTAAATTGAGCCTATTAATAAAAAATATAAAAAATTGTCGAATGACTTTTTTTTTTCTTTTTTTGGATCGCTTCCGCCAAAACCTAAGATATTGAAAAGAAAATTACTTTTAATTTCTGGATGAATAAACGAACAAAAAAAATATTCAAATAATAATATCCAAATATACTAAAGTAGCTAAATAAACTAACTAAATTAAATGTAAAGAAAATTGCTTTAAAACATTTGCAATGTTATTCCAAAGATAATGCTCAATAAGTTATTTTACATATTCACTCAGTGATTTTTTACTTCAAAATTTTTTAAAATTGTTTAAAAGAGATAGTTGGCTTGAACGGGCTCGTAAACATAATTTACTTACTACGATTTCATATACAAGTTTAGTGGCGTGTGAAGATATTTATATTAATTCTTGTGCTTACGCTTTGAAAGCTTATTCCACAATGTAAGCGCATCTCTATCCGTGGTCAATTTTTCCTCCATATCGCTTCCCTCGGGGCTGCAAAGCATTCATTTTTATAATATTACCCCATAAAGAGTGGAAGGTAAACCGAAACGAAATAAGGAACTACTGTATACTATGGGGTAAGCTTTTTATGAAGGTTTCTTTCCATTCTTTTGTGCGCTGCGCCTATCAGGGAAGTAGATAAGTTGGTTAAGTTATTTTCTTGCTTCGAAGTTTAAAGTTATCTATGAAACTATTAAACTGTGACTGAAGTACAAATATTTGATACGTAAATACGTATTGAATTCTACACAAATTTCAATTTTGACATTCAACACTTGTATGAAACTCGATACATATTTTATATAGCGATCATTCGTACTTTGCTCACCAAGAACGACTGAACGAAATTGAAATTTGATGCGAAAATTATTTCACATGGTTTCGTACCTCTAAACAGTGACAGTAGTGCTCCGCAAATTGTATTTTTAAAATAAATTACGCCAAAACTATATACACGTTTTAAATTAAATTAAAAAAAACTGGCTCGTTATTAGAACTTTTTACTCAATTGACTATCCCTGATCGGGATTTGAAACTAGGACCTCTTGCTCATGAGGCAGACGTGCTAACACCGAGCCAAACCAGTACGGTCAATCTTTGGAGTTGAGTGGGGACAAGCTTTCGTATCACACTAAAATCATACATGTGAAAGTTTGGATGGAAGGATGGCTGGATAGATGTTTGTAACTCAATCACGCAGAAACGGCTAGATGGATTTGAATGAAATTTGGAATATACATTGCTTATGTCCTGGATTAACACATAGGCTACTTTTTATCATCATCACCAATTTTCATCACCACGCGGGTGAAACCGCGGGGCGCAGCTAGTTTACAATATTAGTGTGCTGTGTGTAAGGACTAAGACAATGGGCAAATGGAATAACCAAGAATTCATTCTTACTTTCATCAGGCACTCCTTGTGGTTGCGGACACGTCACAGCATCTAGAATGTTTCTCCCGTACATCACGTCGAAGACCGCGATCCTAGAGTGAGGATTGCAGCTCAATTTAACAACTTCCTCGTTACACGCGTTCAGGCTTCGGAACTCAACTGTGAACATAAACTTAGCTTTAGAAAGGTAACATTAACCCATTAACCCTTAGTTTACTTCCTGAGTTCCAGGGACTCATATTAACATTTTAAACCGCCACATTTCGTACGTTTTAATGGCTAGTTCCCATATAAATATGAGTCCCCGGGACTCGTAGGTGTTTGCGTAAGTGCATTGCGCCTAGTGAATTAAGGGTTAAAGTAATAATACGGTTATTAATAACGATAGTACATGATAACAACTTTCAAGCGATGGCAGCTGACCGGTAGCAAGTGCGTTTTATAATCTGACAGCACCCAGTTTAATCATCAGCCCTGCACCTATGATTTATTTAATACTTAAATTAACTATGTGCAGTTTGATGCCATCGCTCCAAAACGGTGAAGTAAAATGTCTAAGAACCTAAAATAATGATACATAAAAAAAAAACTTTATAAAAATGACAGAACTAGACCATAAGAACCACACGACACCACCCATACAAGAAATGGGACCACACGGGAAGCACCAGCTTTCAAATAAAAAAAGAATCATCAAAATTAGTTCACCCAGTCTAAGTTATGAGGTAACATAAGAAAAAAAATACATTCGAATTGATAACCTCCTCCTTTTTGGAAGTCAGTTAAAAATTGTTCATGGCGTAATAATGACTTTCACGGACATGTACTGGGCCAGAATGATGGATTTAGAGCCCATCCTCTCTGTCTGAGAGAAGATTTGTGTCCTAGCAGTGGGTACATGATAGGCTGATACTGGAATTAACAATCAACGACCAAACTTCCATTCATCACTTGATACCAGCAATAACATTGTACAAAGTTGAATGAAAATCAAGAATTCTGATCACTTTTGGGATTTTAAACGTAAAGCTGAATGCAGAATTGTATTCTGAGGCCCCGATATATACCCTATATACTTCATCGAAATATTAAAAGAAAATGTTTTCACTAAACTTTTTACAATGTTATTGCAGCTGTCACAAAAAATATACGCTTGGACCGAGTTTAGAAACATAAGCTAATAAAATTAACCTAATTCTAAAGGTATTGAGGTTATTTAAAGGTATATTCTATTCATTCAAATCGAGTCGATAGCTGCCCCCAGCCTTTCGTTTGTCAGCTGCATTTTTTCGAGACAAATGTTTATTTGTTTTGCATGATTTGATGAAATGAAATTTGAAGATTCAGTGTCAGAAAATATAAAACTGCAATATTATCCAATGGTTGCCTGGAAGAGATCGCTTTTAGCGATAAGGCCGCCACTTGTGGCACTAAATCGTAAGTGTTTTTTATCTGTTTGTAATTTTTATTTTTGGTGTACACAATAAAGAGTTTCTATCTATCAAATATTAAGTTAACTTAAAAAATCTTTCAAATAAACAACAAAACGGTTTTCTTCTCGATAATTTGAAATCTTAGGTGGCTATTAAACTGTTGACATTGTTTTATTGTAAAATTTCTGAAGGTTTGAGTAATTACGGGTAAATAAACAGACAGGGTTGATTCAACCCGTGATTTCTAAATACATACTTATAAGTTTTACAATTTCTTGCTTTTGTAATGATATCTGTTACTAACATGTATGTTTTTTATTTTCTATATTGACTTCTCATTCGTTTCATGAAAGGTAATAGGTAAATAAGCATTTCTGTGACGCGTGTACAAACGCAAGATACGCGATGTCGCGAACCGTGACTGAAACACGAATCGCAAACGCCAGGCTATCATACAAAATAGCCACCTGAACTGATTAGAGGTATCAATGGAGATATTTTGTTCAAACATAGCTAAAAACAACAGCAACAAAACTTGCAATAAAAAAATCGCATTGTTTATTCGTATTGTAGAAAATATATACCAAACATAAACACAATTTTTATCCCAAACGCATATAATATTCACAAACCTTCTCCACTCTATCGTGTATAAAAATGATAGTATAAACAAAATAGAGGACTAACTGAAACAATCATAGATCAGTGGTTGGCGCGGGCGAATGCAATAAATTTCTGATTCCGGTGAAGGAAATTTGCGAAGAGGCATAAAGAGCAATTTCTAGTCCTTGTTAGGAGGAGTTTGTATATAATTACAAGATAATTGAAACGAAGCTAAATTACATTCGTAGAAGCCATATTCCATAGCGTATTCCATTCCAAATGAGTGTAACAGTATTATTTGGTAGAAAAACCTTTGTGAATAAAAAACCGCCGAAAATATACTGTGTCAGAGTCTCATTATAACACAAAATAATTTCTAAGCAACTTTGTGGAAAAAAAAGAAGCAGAATTCAATTACCATTCGCCATTGCTCTTTGTGCCACTTCCTAGGCCCATTTAGGACGCCTACTCACTGGACCCTTGTGATAATTAGGTCCAGAAACCGCTGGGTGGCCTTTAGGATTCAAATATATCGCTCGTTACATAATGTTTTAGAGCTTTTTCGGAAGAAATACTACTTAGCTTTTTTGTTTTGCTCCTTATTTTTAAAAAAATACAAGGGCCTTCCGCCTAACTCTAACCGCGGGCTCGAATTAGCGCAGTTTGCAAAATCACGCAAACGCATACCTTAAAGCGCCAAGATATGGTTTGCTGTCGCGCAACTTTTCGCAATCACCTAAACTTAATCGCTTACAACAGGTAGGCGTAAGGCGTAGTAGTGGTAGGACTCTTTTCCAGAGGTCCGCCTGTGGAAGTACCACACTTTTGCCAGTTATTCAACCGCCAAGCAGTAGTGTGCAAACACTACTGTGTTCCGGATTGAAGGGCAATGTTTCCAGCGAAATTACAGGGCAGACAGAGAATTGACATCTTATATCTCGGGGTGACGACCGCAGTGCAATGCCATCCAGGGTTTTGAACTGTTTAAGTTCAAAATTCTGAGTGGCGTTGTGCTGTTATTTGCAAGCGTGAAGAGCCATCAAGCGAGCGACTTCGCTCGTCTCGTCACCCAGTATCATAAAAAAAAGGCGTGAGGCCCCAGGTCCCCACTTTAGCACGCTCTGTTTTCCAGTGTCGTGCAAGTCTCGCCAACTGCTTTTCGGATGTCGCCGGACCAGTGAACTGGAGTTCTACCCCGCTCTCATTTTCCTTTCTGTGGCCATCATTATGTGACTGCTTTGGTTCACCATCAGTCTTTCCCTTCTAAACATCTTGTTTGTATTACAAAGAGTTTTAATTTTCAATTCCTCTTTAACTCAGATTGTTTTCTTAGCGGATTTTAACAACCTTCGCAACAAAACTGCCAAAATTCGTTTTATAAATTTTAATGATATTACTATCAATCTGAAAATAGGGGATCACTCATAATAGGCTTGATACTTAAATTAGATTTTTCAAGCGTCAAATTGATATATATGATAATAATATAGGAAAATAAATATAAATATAATATTCCCTCCTCCCCATTTTTCTATCGGACTGCCAGAGCGGGCACGAAAAATCAACACCGCTTCATGGTTGATATTCCGAAAACCCGTACGAGGCGCTTTGATTCCACTTTTATTGTTCGAACTGCTAGTCTGTGGAATGCGCTGCCGGAATGGGTGTTCCTCGATGGTTACAATCTGGGTGTCTTCAAATCTCGAGTAAATCGGTTTCTTCTGGGCAAGCGTGCTCCATCGCATCACGCTTAACATCAGGCGAGTTGGCGCAAGCCTATTCCTGAATTTGAAAAAAGGAAGCATGTGGCAAGTTTAATTTCAACGTATGGAATATACAAAAGTGTGGCGTATTTACTTTGTGGCAGGTAAACAGATAAACAAACACAGGTTTACAATATCCCTTCCGGATACTCGTACCTACAAATAACATTGAAAATCTCGTACATGAGCATACCTATTCTATCTCTTCTAAGAGAAATTTGACGATATTCATTAATAAAGGTTTGAGAATCATGATATATCTTGGTTAAACCCAAACTTACCATGAGAAATACTAATTTTTGTTTGGGGCTATGCAATTATGCCAGTCCCGTTTTAGAAAGCAACTTCACCAATCAAAAGGGACCAGAACCCCTACGCTGATCTAAATACGATCAAGACCATGGCTTACACTTACAAAGCCCTCACCACCTCACACGTGGGTGCGGACTGCAGCCAGGATACCTTGAAACATGCCAATATCTTGAGTGTTTACGCTGTTCTCATGCAACAAATACCTAATTATGTTCTCATAGACTCACTCTGTCCGCAGTTGACCAGAAAGTGGGAAACATCTTCTAAAGTACTGTAAAGTGAACACGCGGGATATTGGGCCCTGCCCATGAAAAATTTATGGGCTTCTATCTATTTCTATCTATTTACTTAAGTTATTCGCATGTCCATCATGAAAAATTCGTTGTGTCAACGATATCGTAAAAATTGTGGGTACATAAAGACCGACATGAATGGCGCACATGGAGAAAAGTCTATGCTCAGCAGTAAGCGATTATGGTCTAAAATGAATTAAAGTAGGAATGACTGAATGAATGAGTGAAGTAATAATCAGCCTACCCATACTCGCATTAGCCACAGACGTAAAACTGTATTTATAGCTGCCATTGTAGTGTCTACTAATAAAACACTCGGACACACTAATTGACAGACACTCCATTTTCATCGTAGTGTGGTGTCGGGTTACCTTAATGGCCGGAAGGGTTAAGGTTTCCATTGTTGGGCAAATAAAGGTGGTGTTCACAGTTACTGTTGTTTCGCCTAATCTTGATGGGCAGAAAACACGCCTTTTTGTCAATTAATATGATTAGTTACATAGTACTTGTTTTTGTATGTATTATGAGTTATGTTACAAGCTTTAATTTATTTAAATTACCCTGCTAGTGGAGGACAAATCTTGCAATTGAATTTTACCAGTTTTGTTTGGCATACTAATGTAAGTTCGGTGACAATGCAATGGTTATGGTACTGTCTAGATGATGGAGACAGGTGGCCATAGGAATACCTAAACGAAACTATGTAACCCCGTCGTGTCTGGGTTCGTTAGATTTGTCTTCCCAAGCGCCTTGGTCCTAGATGATAAATTCAATATGACGGAAGCCCCAAGATGACGGACAAAATGTTCTTATCCACCATCATAATATGGGTATCAAATGAAAGGGTTTGCTGAGAATAAGAGGAAAAAGCTTGATTTAAAAAAAGTATTTTTATACAATAAAGTTTATTTAAAAATAAAATAAGACACCCATTTCTTCGCAATTTAAGGAACATTGTATTCATGAATCAAAGACATTAAAAAAAAAAAGTTTGCAAACTGGATATTACAGCATTCATATGTGAACAATAAGCTTACGAATACAAAACATGATAGGCTGAACACCCTTTATACGTAATAGTATTTTTTTATTTATTTAATGAATCTATATCTTCTGGGCAAGCATGCTTCATCGTAGATCGTATCATCGCTTAACATTAGGCGAGGTGGCGGTAAAACACAAGCCATATTATATGTAAAAAAACCGAACTGAGGTTTCACGACACTTATGTATCTTCGCATCGCAACCCCACTACTGATTTCGCTATTATACTAAAACCCACCAAATAAAAAATTGGATCAACAATATGCAAGTAATTGTCGAAGAAATATACAAACAAACACACACAGAAAAGCCGACTCATCCCATTAAAATCAGAGAACTCTCTTCGCTCGATCAATTATTGCAGCGACAGGCCACAGAAGCATTTATAGATGAAGGTGGAGATGTGGGTGGAGTCGTAGTCAGAGCCAGCATCCGTCAGTCCATAAATGCTCTGTTTCCACCAAGGTTTTAATTTACGGTACTTTTCTCAAACATTACAAGGATATTAAAAATGTAAAAAAAAATGGGGTAATTTTCCCATTTTCATTAAAAGGTTGCCAAGCGACAAATTTTGGAAAAAAAATATATTTCACTTTGCTGTGGTTTACACTGAGCCTATCACAGCATACGGTATCATAAATGACCTGTAAATTCTCACATAACCTCTGTGAATTTCTATTTTCAGAAGAAAAACCTAATCATCTTTATGCTCATTAAAATATTGTACGCGCATAATTTAACCTCCAATCTCTTTAGAAAGACTTGGTCTTTCTAAAGAGATTGGAGGTTTTTTGTCAGGAGGAGAGTAAAATTTTGGTTGAAGTAGGATCTTCAAATAATGATCACGTTGATACCGTGTTTGAAAAAAGTTTACTCTACCTTACTAAACCTATACGATGTGTGGATCAACTATGCTCGTCTGCGCTACACGCTAGCGGTGTAACTAGTCGTAGTACTTACAAGCGGCTATGCTACCGCACCTTGCATATCCTGCCACACCCTAGGGCGGTGACCTCGTCTAGGAATTTATTAACGTGGTATAAATCACATCAATACACTCTGCGGCCCTCGTAAAGCGCTGTGTCACGCGATCAGAGAATTCTTCACCCCTCTTTTGTTTCATTTAACAGAAATATTATAAGTTGTATATTTCTCCTCTTGTATTATAAACAATGGTAGTTTTTTTGACACATTGGTTCCACCCGTCAAATTGTATATATAGTCTGTGCGGCGTAGCATGCCTGTGATATTCACAGGGCCGAATGGCCTTGTGATTATGTAACTTGCAACTCGCAATTAGTCGCAAATTTGTCAGTTTCACTATGTCCGAACTGTCAAATTAGCGACGAAATTGCAAGTTACATAATCAGGGTTTGGCTAATTAATGTCAGAGGCACCATGCTACATCGCACAGACTAGACAGTGTAGTTTTTTTTTAGTTTTTTCATCGTAGTTCGTAGCTCTTCTTTTTTTTCAGTTTGTACGAATCTAGTATTCAGCCAGTGTGGGTTCTTAATTCTATTTTTTTTTTTGTTTGTTACCTCGGAACTCCGTAATTTATAAACCGATTTTGTTTCTTTGAAAGGATATACTTTCAGATTGGTCTCATAGAAATTTTATCCAAATCGGTTTGGTCAGTCAGTTTGGTTTTTACATGAAAATAACTGAAAAAAATATTAAAATAACAATGAAGTCGGTTTTTAGGGTTCCGTACTCAAAGGGAAAAACTCCGCTGTCCGTCTGTCTATCTGTCTGTCTGTCCGTTTGTCACCAGGCTGTATCTCATGAACCGTGATAGTTAGACAATTGAAATTTTCACAGATGATGTATTTATATTGCAGCTATAACAAAAAATACTAAAAAACAGAATAATTTTTTTTCCTTTTTTTATAGATAATGGTAGGAACCCTTCGTGCGCAAGTCCGACTCGCACTAACCCGGTTATTTAAATTGATAATTATTTCCTTATCTTAATATTATCTGGAAGAGATCACTCTTAGCGAAAAGACCGCTTTATGTGCCTTTGTTAAATTTATTCCTCTTGTAATATGATTAATCCTTTCTGTAATATGAATAAAGGTCGTATTGTGTTATAGTCAGCAGTGTAATAAAAGTGTATTATATCAAAAACGGCAATAGAAATCTTAATTGCGATACTAAATATCCATAAAGAATCTAAATACTCCGTTAGCTAAGTCGTCCTAAGCTGGGTTTCAATATTGTACCACTAATGGGTGTAACTAAGCCTCGAGCGAATACATGGAGGTATCATTGTCATTATTCAAATATTAATGGCCTCTCAAGCCTATGAGAGCAACTCATACTCCATTATAGTTTAGAGTTAAGTGAGGGAGCCAGCTTCGTGTTTTCTGCGCAAAGCTGACTTAACATTTGTAGTCGCTCATTTCGCCAACTAACGCAGATAAGTTGGTGAAACTCTACATGGGCTCCGGGTAGTCTAAATACTCCTTTAGTTTTATGTTTGTGGTTTGATAACTATCAGGCAATTTTAGACTTCCTATACTGAGTTTTTAATTAATACATGTAACAAAATGTTTTACTTATATCTTTATTTTTATAAGCCTCTTGAGCGGTAGTTTTTTTGAACATTTCCTTAATTATATGAAACTAGCAAGCTATTTTAAACTATCACGGTTGTTCACTAAAGTTATATGATTATTTACGGGATATTTACCGTGGTAAGGTTGTGGAAGAAGCTCCCGATATTTCGGCGCAGTTACTGCACCATGTTCACGGGACGACTGAAGAATGCGGGTGGTTGGTGAAAAAGTTCAAGGTTAGGTACAGACAAAGCGATCTACCCTCTTTCTTAGTCTTTTGCTACGGTTATCACTGGAACTCGAACTCGAACCTAAGTCTCGACAAAACACACTCACTGTATAGTATTTTGAACACATTTTGAACGCGGACTTTTATTTTTAATTTAAATTAAATATCGGGAGCTCCTTCCACAACCTTACCACGGTAAATATCTCGTAAATAATCATATAAATTTAGTAAGCTATAAACAAAATGTGTTAACGTATTCGAGATTTGCTGGGTCAAACTTATGTTTTTTTTTTTTGTATGTGATATATCCCCTTAAATCTAACTTGATGCAGAGGCATGATTACATTACATTTCCCACTAAGAAGAGGCCAACGCATATAGGTTATAAATGTTAGAATACCAAACAAATTAATTGGCATTTCCAGATGGCTTTGGCTAGTGTCCTGTTTTTGGCTCATAGTACCACCATAGCCATCTAAATAAGGTAAGTAATGTTTCCTATTTTACGATGAAATAAGAAAATCACCCCAAAATATTTGTATTTTTTTTACACCTTCGCAATGTTTGAGGAAAGTACTATACAACCATCCTTATTTTCGTGGATCTGTTAGGTGGGCCATTATTTTATTTAGGGTACTAAAATTGGTCCTCATCGAACAAAACCGATTTTTTCCAAAAAAATAGGTAAATACAAAAATAAAACAGCTATTAGTAGCTACCAATTAAAATACCTGTACCAGGAAAACATATGAATTAATGTTAAATACTATATTTATTTGCAAATTACGGTAACTTAATTGTTTTTTTAAGCAACGCAGTTGTTTTCCCTATAAAAATTGGATGTCCCTCTGTGCGAGTCACTTGACATAAACTTAAATTGCTTTAAAAATGTTCACGACGTCAATATTTTTGAAAGTTTTAAGTAATACGTAATTGTTTGAACTTTACTAGAAAGCCAATAGGTATGATTTTACCACAACAGTTTAATAATAATAAAATATTTCTCGCCGTGTCCCCGTTGCAAAGCAAAATGGCGCGTACCCAGTGTTACCATAGGAAAGTGAACCTTAAATAAAGCTTTTTAGACATCTTTACTCCCAATATCCTTTGATCGGCCATGAATTTGATATTGGCGCGCGGGAGGGTGGCGGGGCGGTGGAACTGACAAAGCTAGTCGCTCGAGAGTCACCGTTCGGGGCGCGTGTGTTTATTGTGCGACCACTGAGTTACCGGCGACGGACGGTGAGTTTCCTAGATATTATTAATTTTATTCAATGCAAAATATGTAATAATTAGTCAATATTATGGATGCATCATAATTGATTTAGTATATGTGTCCATTTAAGTACCAAGTTTGAATACGTTTAAGTTTTACAACTGCGTTACCACTACACTGCGTTACTACCAGAAGTAACGCAGTTGTAACTTTGGTAACACAGTGGTTTTCCGTATGCTTTTCACACATTAATCACACATTTTATGGCAGAAATATTACATTTAAGTATTGTTTTGTTATAGAATAATAACATCGAAAAAAATGACCTTAACATCGGCTGAAAAACAACGGCGTTATAGGCAAAAAATTAAAGAAAATGTAGTGAAAAATGCCGAAGCCAAAAAAAAACATCTGGAACGCTATCATGCTACAAAAAAACTCGTAAAAGAAATGACAGAGAAACATAGATCTGCTAAACGCAAATAGAAGATTGCAAACAAGAAACGTCGAGAACGTCAAAAAGCAGCACAGGCCATTTTGGTTGAAACCCTAGTTTCCATTTCACACCACGTTCAGGCACTCCCATTTCTCCTAGGTCAAGGGGAAGAAGACATGTAAGACGAGACCGGTCTGCATTATACAGACAAAATATGAAATTGCAAGAGCAAATGGATAAACTAAAAAAGAAGTGTAAAGTTATGGAGAAAGATGTTTCTTACGAACCGTATGAAAGTATTTTGGAGATAGTTCCGAAGCCCAAAATAAGTAAGAAGGGAAAACGAGTGTACTACGAATTTAATGCGCCATTAAACATTTTTGAAAAATGAGACTAAACATTTTTGAAAAATATTTCTACTAAAAAGTTGATGTTTCAAAGTTTTTTTTACATATGTTTAAGAAGAGTTTTGTTAATTTTTATTAATTTTGAAGAATATAATTGTTTTCTCATGTTTATATTAGTTTAAACTTGACGAAAGTACCAAATTCTGTGATTAAGATACCACTGTGTTACTTTTTGTCCCTCTTTTTCTGGTAGCATTTTGTGCCATAAAGCTAATTAATATTAAATAAGGACTTTAAATTTAATGATAAATTCATTATTTTACTTGTTTGTAGCTATTCCTTATGCCATCAGCATAAAATAATTACTATTTATTCCTATTTTCGAAATGTCATTCATTTTAGTTTAATGTTTGGTAACACAGTGTAAAACTTAGTTATAAAAGAAATCATTAGACTGAGATTATTTGTGATTTAACTTTATAGGATTATCCCATTACTGTTGTTAGTTTATATGTGATATGTTTCCGAACTGAACTAAATGTTCGAAACAATAAAACTTAATTTTGTAAGAAAGTAACGCAGTTGTTATTTTTCCTCATAATTTCATGAACAAACGTCAATAAATATAAGACTTAGCAAGAAAACATCACTGCCAATGTATATAATGTTTACTATAGATAATAGTGAACATGAATAGACATTAAACGGTACAAAATACATAAAAAAAAATCAAAAAAAAAACTGCGAACGTAGTCTAAATTGGTCCCTAAATAAAATAATGGCCCAGGTATGTAATGTCCTTCCCCCAAAAATTTTATTTATTTATTGTGAAATAGGCTTGCGCTTGGCCGCCAACTCGCCTGATGTTAGGCGATGATGCGGCCTACGATGAATCACGCTTGCCTAGAAAAAAAACCGATTCACTTTTGACTTGAAAACACCCAGATTGTAACTATCTCTATCTGTTCTTTCGGCCGAATTTCAACATGAAGCGTTTAAAACGGAATCTGTAACTAAATACCTCTGCGGGCTGGCTAAGCACCGTCAACACCGCTAGTGTTGCAGGTGTCCATAGGCGGCGGTTTCTTCTTACCATAAGGTGAACCTTAGGCTTGTATGCCCCATATTTTATAAAAAAAAATACTGTTTGCGGAACATCTGGCGAAAACTCGGCAATTGGGCTCACATAAACTGACCTTGGTTAAGTTTCGTCCTACAATTTACGTTCGTACATATATTAATATAGTCAGCGTATTAATATAGTCAGCGCGGGAACGAGCGACCGTTCGGATGCGTGCAGCGGGATATTGAAATAAGTGCGTTGGCCAAAATGTCAACAAAGGTGTTAAAGTGTAATACGTGCAATATTGTGATTGATGAAATACTATCTTTCATCCAAAATAAAATTGAAGTGATGGACAATGAAAGCCTTATAAGAATTTGTAGCACATCGTTCACGTCAGAAGATGTTGATAATGCAAAGGTATTGTTGTTTGAATCTATTCCCACAACCAAACGAAAGATAACACGCAAAAAAGTAGACGGAAAAATCCGAAAAGACTTGGAGGACATTATTAAGTTGTTTAAGGATACTGACCCAGAAATCATTCCGATTTTTGTTGCCAAAGACCTCCACAAACTTCCACCGCTTTCCTTTGACCATCTTGATCCTACTAGGCTATTAAAAGATATACTAGTTTTACAAAACGATCTAAAAGAAATAAAAAGCTCATACGTAACAAAAGCAGAAATTGAAAAACTCAAAACTGAGTCCAACATTTCCCTATCATTGCCTACTTCTAACATAAATTGCAAAAAGCCGTTAGAAATTTTAAATGACACTCAAGATGAAATAGATAGCGATTCTTGGAAAACGCCTCAAGTTCAGAGTTCACCGAAAAGGTCAAAACGTTTGACTTACGCAGAAACGCAAGAAGCGCCACCTCTCTTTCAGGTGCCACATACTAAAAGCGCTGTCTCGCTCGCTTCGGGCAATCCAAGTCCATGCGGGGTTAATGAACTCGTACATCCAACACTTGCATCGTCGAATACGGTCAATTTGAATTTAAGCGCGCAAATACCGAAAAATAACGACTGTTTAGAAATAAGTGATATGAATGGAATAAGTGAAAATGGTAGAAAAACTACTTTGGTAGATATTATTAATGGTAATATTGATTGGAAAGTCTCTAAACCTTCTGAGGAATGGATTCAAGTCAATAGACGACGTCTCAGAAACCGTTTTGTAGGGAAGTTGGGGATGGCAAACAATGAAACACAAACGAAATTTAAAGCTGCTGAATCCAAAGTACAACTATTTATTTCAAACGTTCATAAGGATACCACCGAGAATGACATAGTTGATTACATTTACCATAAAACCCAAGAAAAAGTAACACTAGCGCGCATTAACACCAAAATAGACAAAGGGCATAACTCATTCAAGCTGTGGGTATCGAGCAGAAACTTGGCTCTGTTTCTGGATAATAATCTGTGGCCAGAAGGGATCTCTTTCAGGAAGTTTATAAACTTCAACTACAGGGGTATAAGAATGCAAGAAGAGACAGATCATATAAGAAGTCATTATGGATAGTGCAACTAACAAGGACGTAAAAACATTTTATAGTTTTAATTGTAAATCTTTAAAAAGTTCAGTAGAGTGTATAAGAAAACTATGTCGTACGGCTGATATAATTGCCCTACAAGAAACTTGGCTCATGCCATATGATATCCCTATTTTAGGAGAGATTAATCGTGATTTTGAATACACTGGCATATCAGCTGTACACCTAGAAGCTGGTACATTGCGTGGAAGACCATATGGAGGAGTAGCGATTTTATGGAAGAAAAGTTCCTTTCAGGATGTGACAACTCTAACTTGTGATAGTGATAGAATTGCGGCGATAAAAATAAAAATAAATAATAGAGTTCTAATGGTGTTCAGTGTCTACATGCCTACCGATAGTGCTGCCAACTTACCGGAATTTACTGACTGTCTAAGTAACATAAAAGCATTAGTAGAAAACAATGATGCAGAAGCAGTGTACATCTTAGGAGATTTTAATGCACATCCTAATGAGTTATTTGGCAAAGAACTTATAAACTTTTGTGTGGATCAACAATGGATGTGTGTGGATTTTGATTTATTAGGCCTAAATTCTGATACTTTTACTTTTATAAGTGAAGCACACGGAACTAAAAGATGGCTTGACCATTGTTTAGTTACTCAATCTGCTTGTAAATCCATGTTATCCGTAAAAGTTATACACGAGGTTTTCAACTCTGATCATTTTCCTTTAGAAATCAAATGTGACCTTCATACAGTCAGAACTAAATCGTCTATAAACTCTGTTCTGCGCGATAAAGTTATTTGGGGAAATAGAGATAAAGAACAAGCCAAAAAGTATTATGAAGTATGTAAAAATGAACTTAAACATATAGATTTCCCTAAAGATTTTAGCAATTGTTGTGATAAGATATGTAACAATATAAGCCATAGATCAATAATTGATAAACTTTATAATGATATTATATCTATCTTGAAAAATGCTGCAATACAAAGTTACAAAGGTCCCCAAAGAACACAATCGTGTCAATCGAATAAAAATAGGAACATTACTGGATGGAATTTCCATGTAAAGGAAGCTCACAGGGAGGCTAGGCTTAGTTTTCAGATGTGGTTACTGAATGGTAAAAAGTGTGCTGGTCCATATTTTGAAAAAATGAAAAATGACAGGAAAATTTTCAAACTCAAGCTTAAATGGTGCATTAAAAATGAAGAGCAGATTAAAATGGACATAATGGCATCCCATCACAAGAATAAAGATTTTAAACAGTTCTGGAAATTTACATCAAAAATGAACACTAAGCCTAGTGTCCCTTCAAGTGTAAATGGGGTTAACGATCCGCGAAAAATTGCAGACATTTTTCAAGACCAGTTTCAGGTTTCTGCCATACCTCTTCCTCCTGGAAGGGCCACTGATGTGACACTTGAGGTGTTAGATGCTGAGTCCAAGAGTAGTGGAGATGGCCTGATACGTTTTGGAGCTAAAGAAATATCAAGAGCTATTCAATCAATGAAACGGGGGAAGTCTCCTGGTCATGATGGACTTAGTATCGAGCATTTTCAGTGTGCTGGCATCCACTTACCTCGAGCGCTTTCTATGCTGTACTCATTTTGTATTAATCATGTATATCTACCACAGGAGCTGATGAAAACCATAGTCGTTCCAATAGTTAAAAATAAAACCGGGGATATTTCTGACAAGGATAATTACAGGCCTATCTCACTGGCAACAACTGCAGCTAAAGTATTCGACAGTTTGCTTAGTGGTCAACTCAGGAAGAACATTACTTTGAATGAAGCTCAATTCGGGTTTCAGCCTAATGTGTCCACTGAAAGTGCTATCTTGGCCCTTAAGCATACTGTGGAATATTACACAAAAAGAAAGACTCCAGTCTATGCTTGCTTTTTGGATCTTTCCAAGGCATTTGATCGCGTCTCATATCGGCTCCTGTGGGAGAAATTAGAAGGAAAATTACCTATAGAGTTAGTAAACATATTTAAATTCTGGTATCATAACCAACGTAACCATGTTAGATGGTCACACTGCGTGTCGAATACGTATAGACTGGAGTGTGGAGTCAGGCAGGGGGGATTGTCTTCACCTATACTTTTCAATTTGTACATGGACCAGCTGCTTCAGAGGCTCAGCAGTATGCATGTCGGATGCTCAGTTGATGGCGTGATGATAAACAATATCAGCTACGCTGATGACATGGTGCTGTTGAGCCCCTCTATCAGTGGTTTAAGAAAACTAATAAGGGTCTGTGAGGAATATGCTGCAAATCATGGACTAATGTATAACACAAATAAAAGTGAAATATTGATATTTACAGCTAATAATAACCCACCTGAAAATGTACCTCCTGTAACACTTTACGGCAAACCTCTAAAAATTGTTAACCAGTTCAAATACTTGGGACACATAGTCACAGAAGATTTAAAAGATGACGCTGACATAGAGAGGGAGCGTAGAGCGCTGGCGGTAAGGGGTAATATGATAGCCCGTAGATTTGCTCGATGCTCTGTGGAAGTTAAAATGACCCTGTTTAGGGCATATTGTCAGTGCTTCTACACAAGCAACCTATGGATTCATTATACCCAAAGATCCATCAGCGCTCTACGTGTGCAGTATAACAATATACTTAGGATGCTGCTAGGACTGCCTCGATTCTGTAGCGCTTCCGGTATGTTTGCTGAGGCTCGAATCGATGGGTTCAACGCAGTCATAAGAAAAAGGATTTTTTCGCTACTGAGTAGAGTCAGGGGCAGTCCTAATAGGATCCTGAGCACGATTGCCGATAAATATGATAGTCCTATAATAAAATATTGGATAAAAACTATTATTTGATATTTCTGTTAATTGGATATGTAGGGAGCTTAACGTCATTTCTTGTCTCTAGTTGTAATTTTATTTTAGTGTTAGCCTATTAATGTTCCTATAATGTGTATGTGTTTAGTTTAACTGATATGGATCTTGAATCTGAAATAAAGATATAATAATAATAATAAATAATAATATGCCTCTGCAGTAAAAAACAATTAAAATACTGCATCAAATAATTCTACATAAATAAAAAGAAAGAAACGCACAAAAGAAACAAAGCCATGTGGCTAAAAATGGAAAGTCACATTCCGTAATTCAATTTAATGTATTCAAGGTGTGAGATAGCAGTCTTATAAATACAGGAGGGGAGAAATATAATAGTACCATTGCCGTCGCTTTAACGAATGTGTTAATACTTCCCTATGTTGTTAATGTAGAAAAGTTATGACTGTAATATTATATAGCTGCTACGTCCTACTGTCATAGTGACAGAAAAAATAAATGGAAACGTGCTATATTAGTGCTAGCTTGTATTTTGTTTAGTTGATAGAGGCAATTAAAAAATGCAAATAATTAAAATTATGCTGGGTTATTAGTAATTAACATTCAGGTGGCGTATAAATAACGTTAGCCCTAGGGCATAACTTATTTAGTTTTACTTTAAAACTAGCACAATTCCCAAAAACATCCCTAAGCAATAAACAGCACTAAAACTAAAAGGCACGCAACGGTCTCAAAAGTTCGATATTTCAAAATTTAGAACAACCGCACTTTTCACTCAGGCGCTCCGAATGTCCCTAGATAAGCACTCTAGCATCGCGTCCCAGGAGCATTCCCATTAAGCAGACGTGTTTTAGAGTTGGAGCAGGTTGGGCATAAAACATACTTACAGGGGCGGCACTTGTATGCGACCTCGACGAACTTTCTGGAACTAGGGCACGGGTCATCTTCACCTGGGTTTGTGTTGAACTGGCAGCTGGGCTTCTTTTGACATGCTTCCACTACTCGTTGGAGTAGCATGTACTGAAACAATAAGTGCAATTACTTTAAATAATGACTCTGTTTAGGTGAGCGATGGCGGCCAAGCGGAAGCTTGGTGCACTTTATAATCAATATGCATCAATGACTTATTTAGTATAGAAATAAATTAGGCACAGTTCTTTATTTTTATTTATTTGTTTGCCAATGTACACGTTACATGAAGTTCTTAAAACTGACACGTTGGTACAAAAGCTTTATGCCATCGCTCAAAAAACGGTGCAAGAAAACATCGTAAGGTTTGTACGTCCGAGAAACTCAAAAGTTGAAATACATGACATTCACCAACATGGAGAATGGTGAATTAGAGCCCATTCTCTCTCTCTATCTCTCTCTCTCTGTCTGTCTCTCTCTGAGAAAATGCATGTGTTCCAACAGTGGGAACATGATAGGCTAATACCCTAATTTCCTTGCTGATTAAGTAAAATGTAAGACTTAAATTGGGAAGCGTAGTTGCTAACGAAACTCGGAAAATATGAAAAGAAAAATGAATCCAGAGGATCGAAAGCAACTTTTTGCCTGTAACTTTTTTAAGACGATTCTCGTTTATAATTTTCCATATAACTAATTCTCTCTCTGTGTGTGTGTATACGGCAAAATTAACCTTGACCTGCCAAAACTTGAAAAGTATTTATACCTTTTTGTTATTCTTCTAGTTTCACACAAATAAAGATATGCCGTAATGAAACAGAAAGATAATAAAAAAGTCGCAAAAAAATGTGAGTGAGTCGGTTACAAAAACTTTTCTCAATTTCACTGAATGTTCTTGATTATTTGAAACTAGTAGTAGCTACAAAAAAGCATACTAAAATATACAGTTATATGATTATTTACGGGATATTTACCGTGGTAAGGTTGTGGAAGAAGCCCCCGATATTTCAGCGCAGTTACATGCACCATGTTCACGGGAATATTGGGAGCTCCTTCCACAACCTTACCACGGTAAATATCTCGTAAATAATCATATAACTGTAGTGAACAACCGTGATAGTTTAAAACAGTGTTATACTAAAATATGCTTTATTATTAAATGTAAATAAGCATATTTATATCGTATAGTAAAGTTTATTGGCCTTACTTAAAAACGTTACTTAAGTTTCACAGTCACATATAAAAACATTACTTAAATTAATCAATGCTTAATATTGCTTTGTCTCATTTTCGTGTGTAACAATTTCCTTCAGTGAGAAGTAGACAGAGTAATTCTATGCATTGTTTAACTTATATAATATAGGTAACGTTTTTAAGTAAGGCCGTTTTTAATATACGAGTTTTGTCTATGATATATCAGTTATTTAGATATATTTTTTCAGCGTTCTCCAGGTTAGACCGCATCATCACTTAGCATCAGGCAAGGTCGCTACCGAAATGTTTTTTTTTTTTGTCAACTTGTATCAAGATAATTTCTTAGAGTTTTAGAAGTGAAGACTTCTTAAGCCGCTTAGAGCGATTTTTGGTATAGGCAAAAATTATGGGTTCGCGTAACCGACATGCTAATAATGTGACGTATTAGTTTTCACTTCTGTCGGCAGTCCCCATGACAGTGGCAAATAAGTGAAGCGCACCGATGGATGCAGATGGCAGGCTGTCTTTCAGTGTGGAGGTTAAAGGGGGAGGCCTATGTTCAGCAGTTGACGTCTTCTGGATAATGATGATGATGAAGCGAAGCGCCTCTTGATGGTAAATGGTAACTGCCGCTTATTAACAGCAACAATGCCAGTGATGTAAAAATATAGAAAATAACGTTAACTTTGTACGTAAACTAAAGCAGTTTCTGAATGGAAAAGCTTATTATTCAATAGCTGAATATTTAAATGAAACTATAAATTAAAAACATTATATAGCCATCCACCTCACTCCTACTGTGCTGTACCCGACAGGGTCCATATGTCCATATGTTTTAACGTTTTATTTACCATCTTTGTACTGTATGGAAGCAATAAATAATCTGAATCTGAACTTTGTCAGTGCATTTATCTACCTTTATGAACTCTATTCCATATGTGACAATTTCCATCAGAGAAGTTGCATTGTTTAATTTGACGTTTTTTAAGTTATGCCTTTTGCATGTGATTTAGCCCACCTGCAGTTTATTGGGTAGTTTACAGGACCGATCAACGACTGTCTCGCACTCTTGATCCGCTGGAGGGTTGTCTCCGTACTGGGCTACCAGAATGCTGATGGCAGTGCCGGTGGGACACGCGAGCGATACGGGCTGGTCATCACACACCGACCTGTGTACCGGCTTCAACGTGTCCAGGAGTAAAGCTGGAACAAAAGATTAACACCTTTTAAACAAAATCGGTTATGGAGACCACGAACCGGAAGTGGCTCGTAGATAAGCCTCCCACTAGATGGACCGATGACATTGTGAGAGTCGCGGGCATCCAGTGGACGCAGATGGCAGGATGTCATTCAGTGTGAATGTTAAAGGAGGAGGCCTATGTTCAGCAGTGGACGTCTTCTGGGTGATGATGATGATGAAACACAATTATGTAGCCAAAATGCTGTTAGGTACTTCGTTTAGCGCATTAGCATTGAAACTCAACGCGGAAATGCGGCCAGCATTTTGGGAACAATGCCTACGGGCAACGATTTTTTAGATTAGTTTCATTTAGATTGATTTAATTTAGTATTTTAGTGCTTATTTGGTTTAGATTAGTAAAGTTTTTGTTATAATATTTTATTATAATGACCAGAATGAATGGGGGAAACTGTTTAACCCATTTTTTGTGGTCATAATTAAAAATATTAAAACTAAAATATTTTCTAAATAGACAGTTTTTTTTAACTATTGTGCGAGTAAGATAGCGGCGCGCCTTATTTTGGGTCTTGATCAACTGTGATCTGTGGCCTTAAGACTACCCGTTTTAAGCGATTCTGATTAGGTGATGAGAAAAGTTACGCGACTGCAAACCGTGGTTCACGTTGCGTAATTTTCCAAACTGCGCTGTTTCAGCAGTAATTCGAGCCCGCTTTAAGAGTTAGCCGTAAGGCCCTTGATAAGATTGTCATACTATACAGTGAGCGTTACGAGATGGAGTGTAAATATGTTGCAGGTCTTACGAGTAGGTAAATCCGTCGTGGGAATTTTAACATAAACCAGTTTTCGTTCATCACACTAATCACACTAATATCATAAATGTGAAAGTTTGGATGGATGGATGTATGGATGGATGGATAGATGGATAGTTGTTACTCAATAACGCAGAAACGGCTGGATGGATTTGAATGAAATTTGAAATATACATTGCTTATGTCCTGGATTAACACATAGGCTACTTTTCATCATCATCATCACTGATTTTCATCACCACACGGGTGAAACCGCGGGGCGCACCTAGTATCATATATTATGTGAAAGTTTGGATGGATATTTGTTACTCAATCACGCAGAAACGGCTAGACGGATTCGGATGAAATTTGGAATATACATTGCTTATGTCCTGAAATAACACATAAGCTACTTTTCATCATCGTCATCACCACTAATCTTCATCATCATGCGGGTGAAACCGCTTGGCGCAGCTTGTAGTTCAATAAACCCAAATCCCTAGATTTATCTCAGCGTTCTACGTAAACATTTTTAGTACTGACTTGAGTCCTTGATACTCAGTGTTCTCACAAGAATAGATACGCCTGCCCTATCTCGATCAAATAAAACAAAAGACAGACGAGACGTCAGCCCTAGCCCGATACAAATGACGCCATCAGGGAAATCGCGTGAAACAATAGCCCGACAGATAATACGTGTAAAATGTGTTTGTCAGACCCCAGAGATCTATCCTTACACCCAAATATAGCGCTATAGCCCTGAATAGGGCGGCCGACGGTCGCGACAGAAAAACAAAACGGGAAAACGTTTCGGTATGTATTCCGTATCCGATAAGCCGGGCTTACAAAAAGCCATTGTGGAAATGCACGGTAATTTCTAAGTATTAGACAAACTTTATAAAATATAAAAAAGTATATTTTTTTACTCTTGTAATAGACCTGATAATGTTTAAACGGCTAAAAACAGATTTTCTTGAATCATAGCTTAGAAGAATCTCGGTCACAACACGTTAAAAAAAACGATGAAGCCGTTTGGGATTTTCGATACCACAGACAGACACAGGAAACATATACACAGGTTATTCATATGTAGCTAAAAAGGCGAGTTTTCGGGCAACAATATACAGAAAAGGTTTTTCGACTATTGTGCCGTATTTTCTATACCTAAATTAAATTTCATATCTAATGGATTAAACTCGTACTAAAGAATGCGAAATACTTACCAGAACTCGGCACAAATTGGCTCAACAATATTGGAATTATGACGATTCGATGTGATGTGATGTTTTATTTGTTTCTATTAAGATAAATAGATATATGGATAGGAACTATTTATTGTAAAAACCAGAAATAGAACATATTATTTTTTTTGCTTCATAATATTTTATTTCATTTTATTTATTTTTAATTATTATTACTATGTATTGACATGTACCTAATTCTAATTTTGTTTTATTTTATTATCTGTTTTTAATGTAATCTGTGTCAAAATGTATACCAGGGGCCTTACGCCCAACTCTGAACGTGGGCCCGAATACGTGCAGTTTACAAAATCACGCGACCGTAAATGGGCCCACCATAATGACTGCCGTATCTTGGCACCGGAGGGGCAATCGGCTTAGGGTGTCGAGAAGTGTGCTGCACTTTTCACTAAGAGATACTCGCGGCGTTATGCCCTTTAACACTTCCACCCTGGAGCTTAGGTTCTTAGCTCTTGCGGTTTCCACCCCCAGACGGCCAGTTAAGGCAAGCCAGGGGTCGGGGTCTCATTTATCCCCATGGAATCGGGGTACGCGTTGGCGCCACTCCCCGACGGCTCGCCATAAAGCCGCCCCTGCGTTATTATTATTGTTTCGTAAAAACCGCGTAAATGGTTTTTTTTTTATGGTACCGACTCAGTAGTGTCTGGAACTTTATTTGCTCAATCGCACACTGACCTCGTTGGTGAGTGGTACAACTATTCGAACGAAATTTTAACTCAACTTTATTTTCCGGTAAACTCGACAGAAGTTCCACTAAAGCGATATCTACGGGATCTAGTTCCAATAAATAGGAAAATCTCACAATCTTGTTGAGATTTCCTTTGAAGCCCGGATAAAAAATGTAGGAAACAGTGATTGCGCGGTTCAAAGCGGTGTATTGCAGTAGACGAACTTGAACTCTGTGTGGAGTAGCCTTCGATCGAATTCGAAATTTCCAAGAGAAACAAAACAAAATACGATCAAAGATTTTCTAATGTAATATTCACTTCGGGTTTCCAAATGAAAAAAAAAATACAATAAGTAATGACAGCTGTAATGATGAGCTCCTCAGGGCCTGTTCCGGTAAGCTTCACTAGATGGCGTTAAGAGCTCTCTCACATTTTTTTACGAAAATAGCTATAAAAACTCGATTTTTGGCGTTTTGATTTTATCAAATAGAAAAATCTATTGACAATTCATTTTCTGTAACAAATAGATTTTTATTTTTTATTGAAAATATCGGCATCCAAATTTTAAAAACTCAACATATCAACGAAATACCTATATACAATTTACAAAAGTAGTTTTTTGTAAAACTCTGGAAGGGAAAGATTGAGTGTTTTTCATTATATTACTGACATAAAATAAACAATTTTTATGTTATTGTTTACTCGTTTTATATTTTATATTCGATTATATTACGACTTTTTTTTTTATGCCCGAAAATCCTAATACCTTCCTGAAAGTTTACGATTGTATTTTTTAATACGGCTTTTAATAACTAAATTGACGACTGAGTCCAAACTTAGTTTTTGTTTTCTTTTTTTGCTTTTGGCTTTGCGTGATTAACGCATTTGCCATGCATGTGGTTGTATTGACATCTATAGAGTCAGCAGAAACCATTTTTTTATCGTCTCTGAAAACCTTTCATTCTTGATGTTATGTGAGTGGAGTAAAAAGTTTTATTACAGGCACCTACTTTGATTTTACTTGTTACAAAGAGGCTCATAATATAAGCTACGTAACTGTCTCTCAATACACTGTAGTTCCGTCGAGTTGCTTACCCACTTTTATTATGGTTGGATTATACGGTCGCTTTCAATTCCGTGTTTCAAAATATAAGATTTTAAAGGAACAGAGGAACTCATAACGGATGTACTATTGTTGCCTACTTAGAGACAAAGAAAAAGGATTGCAATTTACCCGGACTATGTTTTGGTAAAGAGCAAAATGGGTAAGAAAAAAGACACTTTGAACTTTATAAAGTTTTGGTTTCAGATATCTTTATCTATTTAGCCAGTGTAAAGTTACTGATAAAAAATAATTTCATTTCAAGTTCAGTAAGTGGTGGTCATGTTAAAATTATTTTTTCTTCATATTTGTACATTTGACTTAATATCAAATTGTTAGCCTAGGTAAGCAGTAATTAAATTCAAGCCTAGGGAAGACAACGGCGTGGTGTGGCCCACACCATTGTTAAGGAAAGGAACGGAAACAACAATTCCAAGAACTGTTGCTTCAGGCAGAGTGCTAGGACGGTACCAGTGCGTTCCTATGGAGATCCCGGTGCCTTCCGTCTAGCACAGAAGCTCAGTCTCACATAGCCCACACCCCAATGCAGCTATCGGGTATATTTTCTAACAACTAATAAATCTACTAAACATAGTTTTTTGAACTGCACTGAGTTAGATAAGTGACTTAGTTACTCTGGCATTAATTTATAGCGACCTTGGTTAAACTTTTCGTAACACGGAAAAGCTTCTAACAACCTTTTAGCTTAGTTATTGTGAGCATACATTCCTCAAAACAGAGAATAAAACAACACTAACCTGAAAAAACTTTGAAATGCAGTGAAAACCTTGTGCCTCTGCTAATTGGATTTCTCAGGTGCTCGATCAAAGTCACAAACTGAAGAAAAAGTATTTATTTGACACGGAAAACTTCTAACTTTTATAAATAGAAGTTTCTTGGAAAGATTGCATTTTATTTATGTCCTTGAGGATATAGTTCAAAGTTGAATAAAAAGACTTCATGTCTCTTTTTACTTTTTTCATTACCTACCTATAATTTGGCAAAAAGTTAAGAAATGAAACTAACCTTAAGCTGAAACGTTTCACTTTGGCGGGAAATTCAAATTTCAAACAGTTTTTTTGTTGTTGTAGCTAGGCCGAGTAATTATTGTAAACAATAATGATGTTTGCGAAAATTAATTATTATTCTTTACAAACTCGCCTAAAGTTATTTATCTCCAATGCACATTATTACATAAATTTGTCAATAAACAATTTTTTGCTGTTTCAAACGGTTTATTGCCAAATGTAAGTAATATGGTGAGTAACTGATTAATAACTGTACATGATAATGTAAAGAACGACCAACAACTTTCGCAAACTCTATGCCATTTCACAATAATTACCCGGCCTAGCTACAAGGACAAAAAAACTGTTTGAAATTTGATTTTCCAGTCAATGTGAAACGTTTCACCTTAACCTAAAATAATTCCTCATTTCTGAGGACAACCACCTTCCATCTCTCTCTCTATCTCTCTCTCTCTCTCTCTCTCTCTCTCTGATGACTTCTTTCCATGGAGTGCGTCGTACAGGTGTCGAGAGTGGTGCAAATCCGAAAATACCGAGCAGTGGGTGGAAAATGGTAGATCATGATGATGCAGACAGGAATATTTTACTAAGTTAACATGATGTTAGAAATCTCAAGATATTATGGTACAAATTTTAATACAAGTTAACTTGTATTATCAGAATGAAACCAGGTGCTAACCCTTACACCCTAGATAGCTAACGTTGCTGAACTCCCCTGATAAACTAACCATTCGACTTTTTGACGATCATTTTTGAATTTTTATTTTATACATTATTATTAATATTTTATTTACTTTTATTATAGGCATAGAAAATACGGAATATAAATTAAAGACAATTTTAAAGAAAAGTAATATATATTTATTTTTTATTACACATATAGCAATTTTATATGGTACATGTTTTTTTGAGATCAATTAGGAACCTTACATTTTAAACGACTAAATTAGAACTTTTTAACAAATAAAATGGTTTTTTTTTGTAATATTCTAAAAAAGAAAGACATCCTATCACCTATTAAATAAAAATCACTTATATATTTTTGGCACAAGTTGGGCAAAAATCAACTGTATGTTCACCGCAAATGGGAACTTTACAATTATTACATTGATTCTTTGTCATTCGCCTTTTCTTGTAGGAACACAAACTGCAGCTTTTCCTTTTCTTATTTGAAGCTCCTTCTGGCACAGTAGAACCTCCAGAACTTGGTTGCTCCTGAACTTGACCTTGATCTACAGGAACATCTTCTTGAGTCAACAAGCCCAACACGTCTCTGATATTTCTCTTTACTCTTCGGGGCATTGAAGGTGTCTCAAGGCGACATTTTAGCCATGGTTCAACAAGTTGTTCGTGTAATTTCTTCATGTAACTTCTTCGTGACATTGGTTTACCCGCAGCTACCAGGACATTATGACAGTATATTATGTAAGAGTTGATATTCGATATATTCAACATGCCATAGAACATACACATAGGCCACCTATTGGTCTTACGGTTGCAGGACATAAATGAACACATCTGGTCAAATGTATCCACTCCTCCTTTTGTGGTATTATAATATTCAATCATATTGGGTTTTTTTGTGCTTGGGTTCACCGTTCCTTCTTCATCACATGAAGAAAGCAAATATGCCATTTTGTTTGGCTTTGGTTTGAAAGACAGTAGAGTTAGTGGCCCATCATAACAAAACATAGAAGTTTCGACCTGTCTGCTTCGGTTATTCTTCATTTCTTCCGGTACTTCGCCGCCATTCTTCACAATTACCGTATTAGCTAAAAACAAAATGATGCATCAATAGCGTAAAAATGAAATAAACAAAAAATAATTCAACACGAAGACAGAAAAAAAAGTTACGCTTAAGCTAACCATTCGTCAAAATGACGACCATGCAGTAGGTATCTCAAAAATCAAATTACTTACCAACTGAACGCGACCACCAACCGATGCAGTCAGGCGGGCACTGAGTTGGCGCGAAACCGCGGATGTGTAGGTAAAACAACAAAAGAGGGAGAAAGCAATACTTATCGGATGCTCGTCATTTTGACGAACGTTAGCTTTCTAGGGTTAAAGGTATATTTTCGCGAAACACCGCCGAGATTCCCGGCTTTTAACAAAATTGCAAACATTTCCACGTTGTCGTACTTCGAGACGTCAAGAAATGAAAGCATCTAATAAATTTCGTTTTATTTAACGCTAATGGATACTGAGAATCCTTATAAAGAGACTTGCTTCCACAATTTACATGAAGAACCGATTTACATTATGGAGTTATGCATTTTTAACGCGAAGCATTAGACCTGTCAAATGAAGACTCAAAATCCGTACGTAAATAATATATCTCAAAATATTAGTTATTCATTTAGGCAGGTAATTTAGTAAAGCATAAGAGACTCAAAGGACAAAGAATGTGTTAGAATTTGATTAGCATTTTTATACAGCCCTTATAAAAGTGTCTTTAAAAAAGTGCCTTTACTAAAACCCACGGTAGATAAATGTAAATTCAATGTACTTATAAGATACTCTTAGTGAAAATTTAAATTAGTTTATTTTTTTTATTTTATGGGCACAGGTTTAGGTTTCAATTTCTTTCATTTTTTCTCATTGTAGGTAAGTACATACTTTTTTCAGTAAATACCTAGTCTCTACATACCTTAGTATAAAATCGATTTCCGCGTCTGTCTGTCTGTATATCCGCTAACTCCTTCCAAACCACGCAACGGATTTTGATGCGGATTATGTGTCATCAGTTAGATAATTTTTCACGGAAGGTTTATATATATAATAAAACCCTGTGGCAATGCTGAGGCGGGTCGCTAGTATAAAATAAAGTCACTTTTCGCGTCTGTTTTTCTGTATATCCGCTAACTCCTAAACCACGCAACGGATTTTGATGCATGCAGTTTTCACAACCAGTTATATAATTTATCAGGGAAGGTTTATATTTATTGTATAATAAAAATAAAACTATAATAATAAAACGGATGTACCCGTGCGAAGCCGGGGCGGTCACTAGCTATTAATGACATACGTCATAAGTCGATTGGCAAAGTTCTCGAAAGAACTTCTCACGTCTGTTAGTAAATTATTAAAAATATTCTCTAGGATTGGGAATCCAGTGAGTCAGTCCTGCTAGTTTTGATGTTTGTTTGTGACTTTCGTTAGGCTATTTATTTAAACACAGAGAAACTGACTGATTTGTAGGACTTTTGGGTACCTCGGATAGTTTTTGTCACTGTTCGAAAAATCTTGATTGTTTTTTTTCTGTCTCTATTTATTTATTTTATCTATAATTTTTCATTCATTCTTTCTTATTTTTTTTTTACATCCAATTAATTTTCAAAAAAGACTAAAGGTAGTGGCAAAACTCCCTTCCCTTTATTTGCAAAAGCCACAAAACCTTCCTTCAAACTAACGCCCTACTTTAAACAATAATCCCCATAGCTATGCCCTTATAGCTATGCCCCTATTTTTCCACCCATATAAAATCTAATACTGTAACAACATGCAAACATGTCACGGAAATGCGAGTAACAATTCCACGGTAACAGGCAATATTTACCACATACCGGGTCAAAGGTGCTTAAAAATAGGACATAAATAGACCCATCCTACCTGAGAACTGCCAGAACGTCGCATTGTTTCCGAAGCCGCAGGTATCATTAACATTTAAATCCACGAAAACGGCCGCGCGTATCCCGCCCATTGTTTTACTCGCTCGTGGCATGAAAAGGGCTGAATTCGCGGTTGTCACGTTTTTAATTAATATACGAGGGCGAGGCCGGGATCACGCACGAGCCGTGGCCTGTCCTTATGTGGAATTCATCAATTAGACACCTAGCACGGTCCACTTACATTTACATTTCATTATAGTATAAGTAGGACGTCTTTTCGTTTGTGGTCTAAGGGTGAAATTGAGATAATTGGATGGGTTGAGTGCAAATAGTCGAATAATGAAGATTTGACAGCTAGTAAAATGTATACAAGCAATTGACAGCTATTTAAACTTTAGTGGGATTTTGTCATGTTAGGTAGGAAGACCATGGAGTGGCTGTTACTATTAAATTTGTATGGGTGTGAAGGGATACGGGTGATAGCTGTAAATCAACATGTAAATTTTTTCGCAACTTTGTTTGGGTTAGAAATAGTTGCATAGCTAGGCGGCCGGGTGAAAATTATTTGGACATAATCGAATCTTTAGACAAAATTTATACCTCAATTTATATCTAGGTATAGTATAATAGCTGTTCCATAGTATTCATATCTACCAAGTTTTTTTTATTATAAATGTGAGCTACAGAAACATTGTAGTTATATTTCAAGTCAAGAAAAAAAAAGTCGATATCGTTAAACAATTTGTAGTCCCATTAAAAGACAAGTAAAGATAGTCAGTCAAATCCAAGTAATAAAAACAATACAAAAATGTGGTGAAGACTTTACTAAATGCTTTTGAGGAATCGTTCAACATAAGCACTTTGACATTTCCCTCTGCGATAATAATAATTATTACGTTAATATTTATTTATCGTGTTATTAATTTTTGTGACACTTATTCAGTTTTAGTTTGCAATAATTGGTTTACTACTTAATGTTACTAATACTATTAAAAAAATAAAATTTAAACAAGCTTTTAGGCGTAGGCCATATTGAATTTAGGTGACGTCACTTTATTTTTCGTATTTTTCTCATTAAACTCTTTCATTTGATATCCATGTTATATGGGAGTGCATAAAACATTACTGGTACGCCTTCTTTGGGAGTCCACCATATTGGATTTAGAATGACGTCACTTAGCTAACCATGCATTGTCAACCAAACTAAAAGTGTGTGCAAAATGTACACTCAATCGGTTAGGGATAACTGGTCTAAAATTCAGTTGCAATATTTGTCCCACACATACATAAATACTATCAGGGCAAGCTTGTAAATAAACAGGCCAAGTACGAGTTAGGCTCGCGCACTTAGGGTTCCGTATCACCAAAAAATACAATAATTATCAATTAAAAAAACACGTTTGTTGGAGCCCTCTTAAATTTTTCTTTTATTCTGTTTTTAGTACATGTTGTTATAGCGGCAACAGAAATACGGCATCTGTGAAAACTGTCTATCACGGTTCATGAGATAGCCTGGTGACTGACGGACAGACAGACAGACAGACGGACACACTAGTCTTAGTAACCCTTTTTACCCTTTGGGTACGGAAGCATAAAAACTTTGCTGGCTAAATCACGTAACCTAATTCACCAACACTGGAAACTGCATGCAACCTATTTACCCTACCCACTTTACTACAAAGAGGCTACAGCCATAATTATGATTAAAATAACTATACAAGAAAGAATATTTTTAACCAGCACAAATAAACCTGGGGAAATTTCCCCTGAAAATATAAAAACTGCCTTAAACTCATAAACAATGTACAGGCTGTGCTGGAAAAGTTATTATACCATACACGGTCTTTCACGCGGAACGGGCGGCAAAAGTACAGGTTATGCGGCAGAGGGCGGCAAAGTATACGTTATGCGCGGGAAACGCCACGTGATTACTGTTTGTTCAAGACGAGAAGACGCTTCTTTATTTTTATTTGTGTTACTTCATAACTCCGTCATTTATAAACCGATTTGTTTTATTTTATTTTATTTCAAGCCCTATTCAGATTGGTCCCATAGAACTTCATCAAAATCGGTATAGTAGTTTGGCTTTTAAATCAAAATAACTGTTTTTTTTTTCCTGGATGACAATAGATAGATAGAAACTCTTTATTGTGTGTGTATAGTGCTACAAGTTTAGTGGCGCTCTTATCGCTCAAAGCGATTTCTTTCAGGCAACTATTAGATCTGATCTGATCTTGATCACCCAAGTAACCGAATTTGCCCATTTTATACAAAAGTCCAGCGGGAAAGCGGGAAGCACGGGCTTTCAAATAAAAAAAGAATCATTAAAATCGGTTCAACCGGTCAAAGTTCTGACGTAACAAATATAAAACAAAAAAACAGTCGAATTGTTAACATCCTCCTTTTTGGAAGTCGGTTAAAAAGTTGAATCAATTTCATTTTTTTTATGATACTGAGTGACGAGACGAGCGAAGTCGCTTGCCTGATGGCTCTTCACACTTGTCAATAACAGTTCAACGCTACTTAGAATTTTGAACTTCAACAGTTCAAAACCCTGGATGGCAATGCACTGCGCTCGTCACCCCGAGATATAACATGTCAAATCTCTGTGTACCCTCTGTGTAATTTCGCTGGAAACATTGCCCTTCAATCTGGAACACAGTAGTGTTTGCACATTACTGCTTGGCGGTTGAATAACTGGCAAAGGTGTGGTACTTCCCCAGGCGGACCCCTGCAAAAGAATCCTACCACTACAAAAAATCAATTCAATGTGGTATTTCAGTACTTATACAAAGATACAAAGAGGTAGAGGTATTAAAATTTATATTTATAAATATGTCTGTCCGTCCTAATTCTTTAGAACGTCTAACTTCTATAGTTACTAAGGGAAGTGTATGTAAGTATGTATTCAAATTTTTATTCCCGTAAAATGTGATTATTCTATTTTATGTACCTTTTAAATGAAATAAATACATGTAACTTTGTTAAAATAATTGGTTTACCACAACTTCGCAAAATGTAGGCAAACGTTATATTTAAGCTGGCTCATAGAAAAATCAAACATTGATATTTTAAACGCGGGTTTGTTAAAAATAACATGTGTATAGAAATATTAATATTAGATATAATTCATTTAAACAAACCAAAAGTCCGCATTTTCATCGCAGATTTATTTCATAAAACTTAGCAGTTAAAACAAAGCGTAAAATGAAGTATTCTCATGAATATGTATAACTCGTCGACTACTCAGCGAGCTTATTTGTCATTATCTATCTTTCATTAGCATAATAGAAGAAAACTTTAATTGAGTTCTTAACTCAAACTCGATTCGAATTAACAGAATGTTATGCGAGAAGTAACTCGCCTGTGCTCAGTTTAGTACCTACTGTTAAGGCAAGAGGGCTCCTTTGGGCGCGTGTATCGTTGGATCAGATACACGATACGGTAGATTGGGGATCTGCAGATCCCTGGAAGACCGTTTGACACTGGAGAACTGTTTGATCTGATGCCGGCGTCGCTGTTTTACCATCGCATTCACAGAAAAGAGAAGCTCATCCACATATCATAGATGAGTGGAAATCGCGCACTGTGCGCTATACGCGATCTTTCTTGTCTCACACCTGCTAAATTTGGAATGAGCTACCTACCGCAATGTTTCAGTGAAGCTACAACATGGGGTTCTTCAAGACGATTTAATAAATTTTTACAAATTTGGCAGCGTAGTTGAGATGCCTCTGATGTTACTGTAAATATCCATAGGCGATGAAGACTGCTTATTATCAGGCAGCCAGGCTGCTTGTTTGCCACCTATAGCACAAAAAAAATCAGATAACAAACGTTGAGTTCTACTGGGGAAAACAGATTTCTACTTCCCAGTTATGTAACAAGATTTCTTATTCCCACTAGATAACCAGTTGCCACCAAACCAAAGGTACGAATTTCTTTGTGGTGTGAACCCTCAGACAATGTCACACTTGATGGAGTGTACAGCATGCCTTGCAACCTGCACACTGGACTACCTGAATGAAGCCACGGAGAGTGCCATTGGAGTGGCGGAATTTTGGTCCAAAAACTTAATATAAAATTTTAAATAAAAAATGAAACATCGACTCGAAAGAAGACCAATCAAACTTGCTGTTCTGAGGAACACAAATTCCCACTTCGTGACCAATAATACCAGGGGAAGGTATATGTTCAGCAGTGCACATCGTCTGACTGCAGATGTAAAACCAGTAAAATAACAAGATTTTCCTTCCACTAGATAATCAGTTATTAAATCTAATACTAGGAAAAACAGCGCCCTACTTCCACCAGTAATACGTTTAACAAAAAGTTTCCTATTAAGTTGTAAACTGGTCATCAAAATTTCAGCTGTAACTGTCGCGACGTGTCGCGATACCATAGACAATTTTAATATGGCCACACTGAGGGAGTGGAAACCTCGCTAGTGTGCGCACCCAAGTAAGTCATTTTGAATTCAACCGTCATACCTTGATCACTAGAGAGAGGTCGTCACTAGAGTCAGTGTGAATTTATAAAGTGAAAGTGTTGGTGCTCCGGGGAGTCCTGGACCGGCTGATGAATGTTAAGTACCTAGACTAAGTTCTATTGGCTCTATTTATTAATTGCAATAACTTGTGTGACGAGATGACTGATACCGATACCCTCAGACTTAGATTGATGACCGTTAATTCTTGACCCTGTTAATGACTGACTTGAGATACATGTATTTACTAGATCTGTGCTGCACCTTGAACCTAAGATAAGCTAGTATAATGTTATATTATATGCGGTACCTATAGCCCGTGGCTCTGAGCGGTTGCTCTAATGTTATATTATATGCGGTACCTATAGCCCGTGGCTCTGAGCGGTTGCTCTAATGTTATATTATATGCGGTATCTATAGCCCGTGGCTCTGAGATCTGAGCGGTTGCTCTAATGTTATATTATATGCGGTACCTATAGCCCGTGGCTCTGAGATCTGAGCGGTTGCTCTAATGTTATATTATATGCGGTACCTATAGCCCGTGGCTCTGAGCGGTTGCTCTAATGTTATATTATATGCGGTACCTATAGCCCGTGGCTCTGAGATCTGAGCGGTTGCTCTAATGTTATATTATATGCGGTACCTATAGCCCGTGGCTCTGAGATCTGAGCGGTTGCTCTAATGTTATATTATATGCGGTACCTATAGCCCGTGGCTCTGAGATCTGAGCGGTTGCTCTAATGTTATATTATATGCGGTACCTATAGCCCGTGGCTCTGAGATCTGAGCGGTTGCTCTAATGTTATATTATATGCGGTACCTATAGCCCGTGGCTCTGAGATCTGAGCGGTTGCTCTAATGTTATATTATATGCGGTACCTATAGCCCGTGGCTCTGAGATCTGAGCGGTTGCTCTAATGTTATATTATATGCGGTACCTATAGCCCTAAGTTTGAATATTGTGATATACTGTACCTATTTAGCCCTAAGGTGATGAGCGGTTGCTCGAACGTTATATGATAAGCGGTACCTATAGCCCTAAGTATGAATATTGTGACTTTAGCCCTAAGCTCATATGTTAGATGTTACTTGCACTGTTGTGACTAACCTAAACCTTGATCCTTCCTGTACTGCCTTTACCTTACCTGACTTGACAGTTCACAGCCATGTCTCGTGGAGTCTAGTCTTAGTACTTGGGACCACTGCTCGGTGCGGACCTTGAGTGAGTCCCATTGCCGGTGGCACCACTTGCAGTGGTGTCACCGGTATCAACTTTTACAGGTTGCACAGCAGTTCCAGTCCCTCATTCTCAATGCGAAGCAGATGTGGTCAATTAAAGGCGTGTACGAGGGTAGGATGACTTTCAACGAAGACATTGCTCCAGGCACAAGGGTGAGCAAGATACACACCCAACCAATACACTTTATTTTCTTTTGTTTACACACTACATATCCGTTCAGATCGCGGCTCTTTCGTCATGGTGCTTCATGCCACACTAATTCATACTTGTCATGTCTGGAGGAGACACAATGGTGTGTGGTCGATGCGCTATGTGAAGGAATCGCGACATGGTGGAGATGCTGGGATATGAAAGAATCCAGAGAATTTCATGTCAAGAAATCCTTATTTCTATACTACTGAAAGATTTAAATAAAAATGTAGTAGCTATATGTTTTTAAATAACCTTATTGGGTGTGTGTCTGGCTTTAGTACCTTTGCCTGAAATGAAAGAGTTTAGCTCTGTTTCTGTATAGTCTGTTGTGCATTTATTAGAAAAAAAAAATATGGCGCCGTTATTGAAAATACCGTATTAATATAATAAATTATTGTACGACCCTCAGCTAGAGGGGAAAATGGTATTTTAAAGAAGAAAATGTATAATTATTAAAACAGGATTTGTTTTCGTGTTTGGTTGTTTTTGCAACCAAATCGTTGTAAAAGGAGAAAAAAGGTTGGTTATTACTATGAAACAAAAACCGTAAATTTAGGTCGACAAATATGTCTGCCGCCAGCGCTGCAGTGCAGCAGTGGAAGCTTCGGTGAACTAATGAAAACATTTTTTCAGACAATGTGTTGTGGGTTGTAATTGCATCATTTAAAAGTAAAACTATTATTTTAAATATAATCAATTGAAATTCTTAGTCAGCTTCAATAATGCGAAAATTTCACTTATTTTAAGTATCAATTTTGATTTTCATCGAACTAGCAATAGCAGGCTTAATGTTGCCAAATAAAGCCATTTTGATGAAAAATGGGTAAACTGGGAAAATAATTACACCTTTTGTTAAAGATTTGCTTGATCAAAAGCTACAATAAAGAAAAATTATTGCCTTAAATTATTATCACCTTAACACCATTAATCGCAAATTTGATTAATCATTCATATACATAACCATTACTCGTAATCTATTTATGTTTTCAACAATCGACAAAAAAAAAATCGAGTGGACTATGGCACTAGTTTATTCCATGTGCTGGCAACATTATTTGAGAAATGGTTTCCTTCAAACACGGAGTGAATAAAATATCTTATAATTACTGTATTTTACGAGTTAAATAGTGGAAACAAGTGAGTGTACATCAATTAACCAGTTACGGTGCCGGAGGATATTAGAGGATATACCAAGGCCAACGGGAATAATCCTACAAGATGGAACAGGTTTTAATCTCACGGTTGCAAGACATAGTGACGGGCATAGAGACCTTTACAAAACAAGCCTCAGAGCTTCTTGATACATTGTCGGAACAAAATATACAGGAAGCGGAGATCCTTAATAAAAAATTCGAAGCGTTCAACACGCGGTTCACCACTGAATTAACAAATTACTTTCACATTAGCACACAACCTTCGGCTGAGGATATATCAAATTTTAGTACAAGCCAATTGAAAGCAGAGGAGGTTTTCTCTGAATTGGCTTGTAAAATTAAAACAATTAAAGACAAACCGTCTACTAATCATAATGCGACAACTTCTTCAAAGCATCTTCCCAAATTACAGCTGCCAGAGTATTCGGGAGACGTTTTGCAATGGCAATCATTTTGGGATCATTTCTCATCCAATATTGATAGTAGAAATTTATCAGAAGTGGACAAATTATTATACCTCAAATCATCCCTGAAAGGAAAAGCAAAGGGAGCCATTGAAGGATTAGAAATGACAAATAGAAATTATTCCATTGCTGTAGCCACCTTAAAGGAACGTTTTGGGAAAGAGAACCAGATAATCGATGCACATTATGCGGCCCTGTATGCAGTCAAGGCCGCCAATAAAACTGCCACGGATTGTCGAAGAGCTTTAAATGAAATAGAAAGACACCTAAGAGTATTGAATTCGCTGGGTGAAGATATTACTCACAATAATCTGCGTTTCATGATAATAGAAAAGTTTCCGGAGGATGTGATATATGAAATGAAGGTAGCAATGAAAACTGACTCTATTGAAGATATGAGAAAGCAATTGGAAATTATAATATCAGCTAGAGAAGATGCCAGCCGGATCACAGACAACCATCAATTAAAAAATGACCATTATACTGTGGAAACTCTACATTTAAAGCAAGAAACTTTTCGCAATCCCCCGCATCAACCAAAATTTAGCCAATTTATTCCAAGAGGTAAAGGATTTAACAAGAGGCAACATATTACACCATCACCAAACCGGAATGTCAACAAAGGAAATAATGGTGGAATCAACAGTGGATATAATAATGGATACTATAAAAGAAAATTTGATGAACGGCAAACCCATCCATTTGTTAGACAGCACAACAAACAAAATGGGCATTTTAATAAAGAACATAACTCTAATAAAGAACAGAACAACAAGAAAAGGAAGCAATCTTGTATTTTTTGTGATGGCCCGCATTATAATGACCAATGTAAAAAGGTAGCAACGCTTCATGAAAGAAAATTAAGGTTGAAAAATCGTTGTTATAGCTGTTTCCAAATCGGACATAGTTTGGCCATGTGTAATAGAAAAGGAAAATGTCCATATTGCCATACCTACGGAAAACACAACAGGGCGTTGTGCACAAGACTCATAAACATGAACTCAACAGGGACAGATACTAGAGTTATGCATACAAATGATTCGTACAAACCTTCTCTTACCATTCTCCAAACTGCAGTTGTTCAAGTAACAAATCAGGATAACTCGAAGAAACTGAGCTGCAGAGTTTTGATGGACTCCGGAAGTCAAAGATCCTATGTGGCTAAACGAATAGCAAGCCATTTGAACTTGCCTGTGCAAGAAGAAAATCATCTTTCCGTCTTTACATTTGGATCTGACAAACCACAAGAATACGAGAGCCCCTTAGTGAAACTATTCATTGAGAGTCGAACCAACCAGCACCGAACACTCTATGCTAACGTAGTTCCGACCATTTCTCAGGGTGTTCCATACCCGCTAGATGAATTGACACCCTGGAAAAATGAAGTTACTTTAGCTGACGACGGATCTTTAGATGACCGGATTGATATACTCATAGGCAATGACTATTATTTCACACTAATGTCCACGGAAAAACGCCAAATTCAGAGCAACTTGTTTTTGGTCAACTCTGACTTTGGATGGATTTTGACCGGCAAGACTGAGTGGAAATCCGAAAGTGACTTGTCAGTAGTGACATATTTCCAGTCCACAATGGATTCCAAATTAACAAAGCCAGACTTGCCTTTGGACGAAGGAAGGGTCAAGGCTCTATGGGACTTGGAATCTATTGGGATTACGGACTCTCCTAACACCACTAAAGAAGAGGAAGCCCTCAAAAACTTTAATGAAACAACTGAATATGTAGACCAAAGGTACTCAGTATGTTGGCCGTGGAAAGAGTATCCGCCCAACATACCGACCAACAAAGGACTAGCACAAGGAAGGCTAGTCAATTTACTTCGTCGCATGGATAGAGATTCCTTAACGTCTTACAATGATACCATTGTGGATCAACTCCAAAAGGGTATTGTAGAAGTCATACCTTATAATGAAATCACTACCTGTGAATTCCCAACACACTACTTAGCCCATCATGGGATAAAGATACCAGGGAAATCTACCCGAATTGTTTATGATGGGTCAGGAAAATTGAAAGATCAGAAGAGCCTTAACGAATGCTTACTAGCGGGACCTTTACTGTTGGAAAATTTAATTGGACTACTGTTAAGGTTCAGAACTCATAAAATAGCAATTCTAGCTGATGTTGAGAAGGCCTTTCTCCAATTAAGCCTTCAAAGGAATAGCAGGGACGTTACAAGATTCCTATGGCTCAAGGATATTTCCAAACCTGCGACGGAAGATAACATATTGCATCTACGCTTTTGTCGTGTACCGTTTGGCATAATATCAAGTCCATTTCTCTTGAATGCGACAATCAAACACCACCTTAAGAAATCTACAGACCCAGATGTACAGAGGGTGGCAGGAGATATTTATGTAGATAATTTGGTAACGGGCACCTCAAATATAAAGCAAGCAATAGAACTTCACGATAATTTAAAAAGAGAATTTCAAAAGATTTCTATGAATTTAAGGGAATGGAACTCCAATGCAGCAGAATTTAGGCATCATATTCCAGACAAATGCAAAGATGAAATTGTAAAAACACTTGGATTGGACTGGAACACTAAAAAGGATACAATACAATTAAGACTGAAAAGTATGGTTGCTAATAAGGTAACAAAGAGGGAAATTCTGAAAATAGTAGCTTCGATCTACGATCCTTGTGGATTTGCAGTTCCAGAATTGTTATTACCGAAACTATTTATTCAGGATTTATGGAAATTAAAGGTTAAATGGGATGATAAATTATCAGAACAAAGGTGTGAAGAATGGAAAATTATACATGAAGACCTTAACAATATACAAGTAACACTACCAAAATGTTACATACAAACAAAAACAGATTTAAACAAATTTTCTCTGCACTGCTTTACAGATGCATCTTTGAAAAGTTATGCCGCAGTAGTGTATATAGTAAATGAAAATGGAAAAGCATTTGTTATAGGAAAATCAAGATTGGTGCCAATAAAGGATCAAGAAAACTTAAAAATACCGCGTTTGGAACTACTGGGAGCACTTATTGGATTTCGCTTACTAAAGTATGTAGAAGAGTCTCTTCAGATGAACATACATCAACAATTTCTTTGGACTGATAGTCAAATAGTAATTGACTGGTACAACTCAAATAAACTATTAACACCATTTGTTGCGAGAAGGATCGAAGAAATGAAACAAAATAAAAACGTAACTTTAAGGTTTATCTGTTCAGAATTGAACCCTGCAGACGTAGCTACACGTCCTAACAAAACCGTAGTTGAAAGATCGTATTGGCTTCAAGGACCAGATTTCCTACTGCAGAAATCTAAAATGTGGCCGACAAATAGACCGAAGGAACTTTCTTTTTTGGCTAAGGTGGGTCTGTCCAAGACAGATGAATTGATGAAGCAAACTCCAAGTACTTCAAGGGAAGACTTGCCATCTGAAAAAGATCAAATACAAGAACATAAGGAAAATACAAAAAAATATTTCGAAGAAATTAAAAAGTTACAAGAAGATTTTTTCCCGGAAGAGACAAGGAAGAAGGAGACATCTTTAAGTAGAAACTTAAAATTGTTCATCGATGAAGATGGATTATTAAGATGTAGAGGAAGGTTGGAGAATACAGAATGGTCATTTGATATGAAATATCCAATACTGTTGCCAAAAAGTTGTGATTTCACAAACAATTTGATTAAGAAAGTACATGAAGAAAATTATCATGTGGGGGCAAATCACACTCTAGGTACCATCCGAAAACATTACTGGATCCCACAGGGCAAGGCCCAAGTACAAAAGATTATTCGACGATGCTCCAATTGTATCAAGCACGGAGGTGGACCATTCAAATTACCTTCTACTCCTGCACTTCCACCAGAAAGAGTAACTTATAACTCCCCGTATCAATATACAGGCTTAGATTATCTTGGCCCTCTGTATTTGGATGGAACCCGAGGAGAAAAACGATGGATTTGCTTGTACACGTGTTTAGTTGTGCGTGCAGTGCATTTAGAGGTGGTAAAATCTCTTAGTGCAGAAGAGTGTCTTCTTGCATTGAGAAGGTTCATAGCAACGAGAGGAATACCAACCGTCATCATTTCGGATAATGCCGCACAGTTTAAGTTAAACGCTGAATTGATAGCTGACGATTACTGCATTCAAAATAATCTCTCATGGAAATTTGTCACCCCGCTCGCCCCATGGCAAGGGGGTTTTTATGAACGATTAGTGGGGATGGTCAAGAATTGTCTCAAAAGGACACTAGAAAAACATTTGTTGAATGACAGTCAGTTGAACACTGTTGTGAAAGAAATAGAAGCGGTCTTAAATAACAGACCACTCACCTGCGTCGACACCGAAGTAGAGCACGTTTTAACTCCAGCCGACTTTTTAGCTGTGGGTAAATGCATCACACCTGAATTCAATACAGAGTCGGGTAACTTGCAAGGAACAACTACAAAGATCGAGTTAGTAAAAGGTTGGAAACGAGCAATGAAATTAATAGAGGAGTTTAAAGAAATGTTTATGAACCGTTATCTTCCCAGCCTCAGGGAACGATACAACCATTCAGTTAGAGAACCACGAATCAAATCTAGCTTGGTACCTACAGAGGGACAAATAGTACAACTAAAAGAAGATACGAAAAATCGTCTCAGCTGGAAGGTTGGTAAAATAACTTCACTGATAAGAGGAAACGATGGTCACTGTAGGGTGGCTAAAGTAAAGATAGGAGACAAAGAGTTCTTAAGGTCCATTGGCCAGTTATATCCACTGGAGATTGAAGAAAATGAACAAAGAACTCCCGAACAGAATCAAGTGAGTCATGTACCTGAGACATCATTTCCCTGTGTTCCACCAGGTATTAGGGAGGATACTGAAAAGTTAATTGAGTCTGATGATATAGAAATGGAAACGCTACCACATATAGATGTGGATCATATATGTGCAGATGTAGATGCATATAATGATACGGAAATTAATGAAAAAGGTACTCCCAAGGAACTTCCTGATATTCCAAAAACTTTAGAGAGTTCTGAAGTGTCTGACAATGTTGATATGGGTCTAAGTGCAACCGGTGAGAACTTTCCAAGGCAGTCTCCTGAACTGTTGAGGCCGAGACGCAAGGCAGCCACGAAAGCCCTGGAGAAGATTAGAGAGTGGACGCGCAACCTGGTAGCGGTCATCAGCTTTTCGCCGTCGGGTGTGTCGCGACGTGTCGCGATACCATAGACAATTTTAATATGGCCACACTGAGGGAGTGGAAACCTCGCTAGTGTGCGCACCCAAGTAAGTCATTTTGAATTCAACCGTCATACCTTGATCACTAGAGAGAGGTCGTCACTAGAGTCAGTGTGAATTTATAAAGTGAAAGTGTTGGTGCTCCGGGGAGTCCTGGACCGGCTGATGAATGTTAAGTACCTAGACTAAGTTCTATTGGCTCTATTTATTAATTGCAATAACTTGTGTGACGAGATGACTGATACCGATACCCTCAGACTTAGATTGATGACCGTTAATTCTTGACCCTGTTAATGACTGACTTGAGATACATGTATTTACTAGATCTGTGCTGCACCTTGAACCTAAGATAAGCTAGTATAATGTTATATTATATGCGGTACCTATAGCCCGTGGCTCTGAGCGGTTGCTCTAATGTTATATTATATGCGGTACCTATAGCCCGTGGCTCTGAGCGGTTGCTCTAATGTTATATTATATGCGGTATCTATAGCCCGTGGCTCTGAGATCTGAGCGGTTGCTCTAATGTTATATTATATGCGGTACCTATAGCCCGTGGCTCTGAGATCTGAGCGGTTGCTCTAATGTTATATTATATGCGGTACCTATAGCCCGTGGCTCTGAGCGGTTGCTCTAATGTTATATTATATGCGGTACCTATAGCCCGTGGCTCTGAGATCTGAGCGGTTGCTCTAATGTTATATTATATGCGGTACCTATAGCCCGTGGCTCTGAGATCTGAGCGGTTGCTCTAATGTTATATTATATGCGGTACCTATAGCCCGTGGCTCTGAGATCTGAGCGGTTGCTCTAATGTTATATTATATGCGGTACCTATAGCCCGTGGCTCTGAGATCTGAGCGGTTGCTCTAATGTTATATTATATGCGGTACCTATAGCCCGTGGCTCTGAGATCTGAGCGGTTGCTCTAATGTTATATTATATGCGGTACCTATAGCCCGTGGCTCTGAGATCTGAGCGGTTGCTCTAATGTTATATTATATGCGGTACCTATAGCCCTAAGTTTGAATATTGTGATATACTGTACCTATTTAGCCCTAAGGTGATGAGCGGTTGCTCGAACGTTATATGATAAGCGGTACCTATAGCCCTAAGTATGAATATTGTGACTTTAGCCCTAAGCTCATATGTTAGATGTTACTTGCACTGTTGTGACTAACCTAAACCTTGATCCTTCCTGTACTGCCTTTACCTTACCTGACTTGACAGTTCACAGCCATGTCTCGTGGAGTCTAGTCTTAGTACTTGGGACCACTGCTCGGTGCGGACCTTGAGTGAGTCCCATTGCCGGTGGCACCACTTGCAGTGGTGTCACCGGTATCAACTTTTACAGGTTGCACAGCAGTTCCAGTCCCTCATTCTCAATGCGAAGCAGATGTGGTCAATTAAAGGCGTGTACGAGGGTAGGATGACTTTCAACGAAGACATTGCTCCAGGCACAAGGGTGAGCAAGATACACACCCAACCAATACACTTTATTTTCTTTTGTTTACACACTACATATCCGTTCAGATCGCGGCTCTTTCGTCATGGTGCTTCATGCCACACTAATTCATACTTGTCATGTCTGGAGGAGACACAATGGTGTGTGGTCGATGCGCTATGTGAAGGAATCGCGACAGTAACAAAACAGATTCCTCCTTCGTAACCAGTGACTTAATAAAAAACGTAACTAGAAAACCAGGTCTGCCTGTCCATACATCTGTCCGTCCGTCTGTCTGTCCGTCCGTCTGTCTGTCCGTATGTCCTACCTTTCAACGGCTGTATCTTTCGAACCGTAATAGATACCAAGTTGAAATTTTCACGAAATATGTAATGTTACGGCGGATTAACAAAAAAATTATAACAAAGTCATAACGATAAAACTAAAAGACACCCCCTTTTAGCCCTCATACAACAAACGTATTTATGTATTTGCTCTAATGTAAAAATGGTAATACGTACAAGCGTTAAACTTGGCATAATTATAGTACACATGGTAAAGTATAACAAAAAAATAATTGCCAAATGCGAGTCGTTAACAAATTTCTGTTCACCACCGGGTCTCGCACAATCACTGAAGTTAAGCAACGTCGGGGGTGGTCAGAACTTGAATGGGACTCGCCTGGGCGTTGATGGGATGATGTCTTTTTATCAGACTTCGAAAAAGGCGGAAGTTCTATATTCCACTGTTTATAAATATATTTTTTATGTATATACCCCCAACGGTTGACCGATTTAGAAAAAAAATCTTTTGTTCTGTAGGGAATACTTCCAATTTAGTCCCGCATTGTCGCCAAGTCAGGATCTGATGATAGGATCCCAGGGAAATAGGGAGCAACCCTTAAATTTTATTACGTTTTTCTTATATGTATTTTCTAAAGCTGTTCAAGTATTTGCGTCTGATAATCATCATCTCATATGGATGAGCTGATGATGGAGGGTACAACTCTTCAACGGTTAGGAGTTGTACCCTTCGGTAGGACCGATAGTTGTATTCTTTCAGGCTATTATAAATTACTTCAAAAAAGGCGGAGGTTCTATGTTAAGTCGGTTTTAATGAGTGCCACTTGTTGCACTATACTTTTTTGTACTTTAGTCATTGACAATTTATGTGGTGATACGGAACCCTCAATGCACGAGACTGACTCGCACTTGGCAGCTTTTATTCTATATTATATTTAAATATTACTATCTATAATGTCTACCTACATTTTAATGACGCGAGTTGCGTGCACGGATGTTATTCGTGTTACATTATCTATTGTTCAGAAACTCTGTGAGCATTTTGTAGTTTTGTTTTCGTTCATAGGTATTATTTATTTTGTAACAAAGCGAAACATCGTATTTTGTATGTTACTCACGCAGTTTAGTTTTTTAATTTTTTTCCCAATTATTATTAATGTTATTTTAATAAGGCTTCGATTATGTTATCAGGAATGTTGGCCTCGACTCAAATCGAAAACGACGTCATAAAAAAATACATTGTTGTAATTTATAACAACAATAAATCAAGGTTATTATGTACTGAATCAAAATCACGGGTGCCCAATTAGTCTGCTGCAATAAAAAGGTAGGGCCTTTCTCCTCGCGTATTTGAGTTTTGATCTATAACGAACCTTTTCTCTGGTTTACAGGGGACTGCAGCGCAAGCGCATGGGTTTGTGACTGATGTTTTAATTTCATTCATGATGGGCGTTTTGCGTTTTGCGTTTGTCCATTTTATGCCTGGTGTTAAGCAAAGCCGCAAACTATTATAAAGCACACTTGTATCTAGAAGTAACCTATTTAGTCATGATTAATTTGAAGCATCGACAAAAGATTTGAAGACAGTATCTCACGGCAGCGTGCCAATCGACCGCAAATTTTACTTTTCACAGAACTCAGACTCCGGCAGAGAATCAGACGATATACAAGGTTACGCCAATTGGGTGTACTAGGCTGAAAGAGGTTCGTAATAACCATATTTATTAATAACTTTTATAGCGTAATCCTGAAGACAATATCAGCATAAATAACGGTCATTCACATTCGACAAAATATATCGATTGGTCCCATAGTAAAAGTTAATCATAATGATAGTCTGTTATACTCGATAACAGACTTCTTTCGGATTAGAACACCTTTTCCGCGTAACCCTGTATAGACGATAACCCGCACCCCCACCCCCTTTTATGCAAAATACAAACTTATGTGTCAGATAGTGTGACCCGACCCTATCTCAAGTTCAATTGAGTGCTACAGCGTAGCCACGTAGCGTTAACATTCTCGACTCGTAGCACTTCGTAGCATCTGATGTACCGATAGCAAATGCATTGTGCTCTATGCAGTGACAGGTAATAGTTTTGCTAAGATACTTTCTATTCGAGTAAACTTATACTCGTAGAAGTAGCTATATGATTCTAAATTGAAACTAGAGTATCGACATCGTAACGATGATTGCTACAAAATGTAAGTGTTATAATTGCATAATAGTTGACAAAAGTAGGTAAGGGCACGGACACAAAAGTCAGTGGAGCTACAAATTAAAAAAAATAGCATAATATTATAGGTTTACCAAATAGGATACTTACCATAGGATGTACCCAAATAATTAAAATATACAATTACACAACATTTATGCAAATAGGTATTTATTAATCACTAACTCTTTATTTACAGAAATATAACAGTACACCAACAAGCACGATCAATGAAAACAGTAAACGAAGTACCTATTCCAATTAAAAAAACTATCATTCATATTCAACATGTACATTCATTAAAATCTTATATAAAAAATAAACAAAACCCCCGACAAAAGCCCCAATGATTTTCAACACAATGATGGCTCAACACATTTTCGGAAAATTGTGTTAGAAGTTAGAAACTACACGCAACAAACAACAAATGCCTACAACTAACAAAGCTTTCAACTTCAAAATAAACCCATTATCTACATTAAAATGTATCTATACATAACATAGCCATCAAACTAAATCCAATTTATCATACTCATCGTCCCGCAGACAAGTAACTAAGTAACTAAACAGGATCTCCTAATTAATAGCAACAGATCTCGAGCCGCGAAAGCGCACACTGTCAACTAACTGTTATTAAGTTAAAACCATTAGCCGAGCTGCGGAACCCTCGGTAATTATGTTAGTAATAAATCTTACACCGACCTAAATTATCTGAGTTGCTGCAGGAAGGGCCAACGAGCACCAGGAACCCGACGATGGCTGTAAACGGCCGCACACACATGTTCACACGATTAATTTAATTTATAAAAGCTTGAAACTAAACGTTTATTATCAAACTCGGATGTTGCAAAGTGTTCTTCAAAGTTCAAAGACAATTGAAAGTCAAACCGCGCGTATGTAAGCAGTAAGTATCTCTCAGCGTGGGATGTAAACAAACGCACGTGTCAGTGGCGTGACACGTGGCCACGTGACAGACCGTGTCCACAATTCACAGGCGTGTGGCCACACTGAGTACGGACTTGCAACTGAGCCGAGCAGACGATACAAACGCTCCACGACTATTGGTCACGAGCCACGACTCACGGCGGGCCCATCTATTCCGCGTGACGCTACAGAGAAACCCTTCCTTCTTTCCCCCAGAGAGAAATTAGGGTGCTCCCGCCCGGTTATAATTAAAAAACGTGTATCGATTACGGGCGGCCTTAATTTAAGTTTGATGAGGAAACTTTAGTGTTGGCTTCGTTACTTTCGTTACTCCAGTTTTATTTGAGGTCCCTTTACAGATGACTGTAAAGTTGAACCCCTTCGTAATGTATGCGAAGCTCGCTTCGCGCGATAAGGGCGCGTGACATCGAAAGAGCATTACGTATTAACTCCCAAACGTGTCGACGTCACGTCGTATTTTTAAAGCCTGGTATCTGGAGGAATAAAGCCCACAGTCGATTTGCTCGTAAAAATCATGACGACGAAAACAAATACATATATAGGAAAGAAAACGATATTCACTCGCTTCTAACGCACAGCTTGATGAAATGCAAATACTTTAGATAAGCAGTCTTTTTCACAAGACGATTTTGTTTTTATTAATTTTACTTTCGTGTTTCACTTCATAATAAACTCTAGGTAGGTTTAAGGCAACATTCAATACAGATGCACTTGCACGCGTTCCACGCAAAACCGCTGAGTTTCTTCAAATCCCGACCTTATTTCAATACCACTAAACTTTTCGGAAAAACAAACACAAAATTGTCATAGTATGCATAATATATATCTTCTATAAAAATACGAAACGCAAAAAAGACAAAACGGTCCATGATAAAAAAATAACAGGATTCGGTAAATTGAAATAAAGGCAATTTAGCAATTGAATTAAAGGCGATAATACATTACAATAAACTTAGTAAGTCAAACGCAACCCCGTGCATCCGTAATGTGAACGGGGCCTATGAGAGCAATCTGTGTAAATAATAATTGACATCCAGAAATTCACAATCAACCTACATTGCCCACTTTCAAAGTGGGAAAAGCCCTGAAATCTTAAAAAAACAGATGTTCCGTAGAAATATTTCATTCACACTCATTGATTTACAAACACAGTTTTAATTAAATATCTTTGTTTTTGTTGTTATATTCAAAAAAATCTATTAAAGTTTTTTTTTTTTTTTTTTTCAATATTGGTCCCATAGTTAAAATTGTTCATGATAATTCAATTCATTTATTTCGGATCTTAGCGGCAGTAAAATGGCCTTGTCAATAATTTTGTAACTGTAAAGAGGCTTTATTTATGATGGGTTATATCTGTATATAATGGGTACAATGACAATACTTTCAGCTTAATACAACCATTCTATGTACCTAACCCTGTAGATACTTTATTAGTACCGGATCATAACGAAAAAACAAAATTATTGAATAAAAACCAGCCAAGTGCGAGTCAGACTCGCGCACGAAGGGTTCCGTACCGTTATAAAAACCACCATCTATAAAAACGGCAAAAAATCACGTTTGTTGTATGGAATCCCATTAAATATTAATTTAATAATCTAAACTTATATTATAAAGAGGAAAGATTTGATTGTTTGTTTGTTTGTTTGCATTTAATAGGCTCCGAAACTACTGAACCGATTTGAAAAATTCTGTCACTGTTGGGAAGTTACACTATCCCCGGGTGACATAGGCTATATCATATTTTGTGGCGAGGCTGAAGGCCGAGCTTACACCCGTGCGAAGCCGGGACGGTTGACTAGTTTATATATAAAGTGAATAATATAATCAATGTTCTGTGAATATTTCAAGCGTCTACCTGTTGCCGTTATCAATATCGAACAAAAACGAGCAAAAACAATCACGTTTGTTGTATGGGAGCCCCCTTCCCCCTAAATATTTATTTTATTTTAATTTATTTTTTATTTTGAAATCGAATATACCTATACCTAACTAAATATTCTGTGAATATTTCAAGCGTATACCTGTTGCCGTTATCAATATCGAGCAAAAACGAGCAAAAAATCATCACGTTTGTTGTATGGGAGCCCGCTTAAATATTTATTTTATCTTGTTTATTAGTAAGTATTTGTTGATATATCGGCAATAGAAATACATAATCTGTGAAAATTTCAACTGTCTAACTATCACAGTTCATGTGGTACAACCTGGTGACAGACGGACAGACAGCGTAGTCTTTACGGCTTTTAGTAATAGGGTCCCGTTTTACCCTTTGGGTACGGAACCCTAAAAATGACCTCATCTCGTTAGAGTAAGTAAATTTGTACACCAATTTTCTTTTCATTGTTTTACGAGATGCCTGTCCACTAACATATTAACATAGCGAAGTCTCCCTTCGATTCACATCGGATTTCGGGACACCCCTCGAGCCGAAAAAGCGGAAAACGCGCCAAACGTGACAAAGCCATTCCGTGATACCATCTCAATTCAATAAAAGTTGCGTTAGCGGTGCGAAGTTAACATTTTTGCGGAAATATAGACGGAAATCCATAGAGTGTAGTTGAGAATATCACTATATTTTCAGGCGGGAAATACTTAAAGTGAAAATGTTAGTTTAATGCAATACGTGGCAGCTATAAGCTTTTTATTTGTAAATTGGACGCACTAAAAGTTTATCTGTTTTCTTTCATTTAGAGGATGTGAGGATTCCATAATAGAAAAAAAAAACAATTCACAAAATAAATTGCAAGAAAAATTCCGCTTTTTTTTTCACTTTTAGATAACCGCCATAATCTAGTGGTTTTGAGGGCTCCTTCTCTACGGTTATAAGCTTGTTCGATCCATCTGTCCGTCCGTCCTAATCTACAATATTAGACATAGAAACTTGTACGATTCAATGATATCTTACACGAAGGGGTGTAGCGTTTTTTAAATCCCCAATGCATATGTTAGATCCACCCCTAAAATAAAACATTCTATATTTTTTATGTTTTATAATTGAGATCTATACTTAAACTGTATTTGCACAAAGTTTCATGCACTTGCCTAACTATACAAGTTACAAGGCTCTAAAAAAATTGGACGGACGGATAGACTGACGGTCAGACAGACGGAGGGACAGAACGAGCTTATAAGGGTTCCTTGTCGGGCTACGGAACCCTAAATAACCGGCCTAGTCCGAGTCGGACTCGCGCACGAAGGGTTCCGTACCATTATCTATAAAAATGGCAAAAAACACGTTTGTTGTATAGGAGCCCCCCTTAAATGTTTATTTTATTTTAATAATTTATTTTTAAAGTCAATAATATAACTCAATATTCTCTGAATATTTTAAGTGTCTACCTGTAATGTTGCCGTTATCAATATCCAGCAAAAACGAGCATAAAAAACACTTTTGTTGTATGGGAGCCCTCCTAAATATTTATTTTATTCTATTTTTTAGTATTTGTTGTTATATCAGCAACAGAAATACATCACCTGTAACTCCTGTCACCTGCTTTAGTAATAAGGTCCCGTTTTACCCTTTGGGTATGGAACCTTAAAATAAAACATAAAATAACCTTCAAAGTCAAGATATTCAAAATAATGGGTACATCCCGTTATATCCTCACAGACACATATTACAATCTAAGCTCACACCTTTACATACATACACTAAAATGTAAACTGAATGCACAACATGAAACGAAGTCGTAATATTAGTCATAATCATGTTAACTACCGTACAACGTAGATACAGAATAAGAGAAACACGTGAGCAATTATGAAGTTACAACAAACCCAATTTGCAATCGAGCTGGGTTCCTCTACAGATCCACTAACTTATCTGTACAGTTGAACGAGAGAGCCACCGTCGTTATCTCTGAACAAAACCGAAAGTTTCCTATGGAAAGTTTTATTTCTGTCCTTTATCCAACTGCATCTGTATGTCGGTCGCTTAGTTACTCTGGATACCGCAACCTATATAAATTCAACTTCTGATTGTTTTCTTACCTTTGGAACTGTTTCTAACATTCAAGTTGTAAATCTAAATTCTAACATGCGAACCGCATCGTTTACTTTTGTATGCCGTCTAGTTATATCCTGCGCACACGACGTACTTTAGTTCGCAAAATTTCAAAATATTCAGTCCCAGCTGAATCAAACAGCTGCCTCTGCGGCGTCCTACTAACAAAAACTGGCTCATTCTCACTATATAGGACACCCAGTTAGTGCAACCATTGAATTATTGGGAGTTTTTTGTCCCAGTTATTCAAATGTGTATAATTTTTTGAGACTTCAACTACTGGGATGAGTCGTTCTCACTAGTCCTACACTTAATAAATTCAACCGTTGAACTACTGCGAGTTTGTGTCCCAGTTATTCAACTACATACGTATATTTTTTTTAAGATTTAATCTTCTGGAACAATCTATAACTCACAAAAGCTAATTCAATTAAATTTAAAGGCCAAAGTACCGGGTGAAACGATTTCGCTCGCGCATTTGATATAATATAAAATTACTGTATCTACTTTGGAAAAATGAGTCATAATTGGAACGTCAATGAAAGGCCGTGGTTGACAACAGACTGGTTTATTAACTGAAGCTTACCCACATTATTAACCCCACATCTTTCCCCCTTAAATCAGTAAGTATATACAAAATAAAAAATTCAAGTATACATAAGAAAAACATAATAACTATCTCTTAAATACTAGCTAACATGACCTACCGTGGTAACATGGTTTTCTAGCCGACAGTAGGACACACTTGATATTTAAATACCTTCGGATACAGCTACATAAAAAACTAAGTATGTCAATCCCATAAATTTGCTTTTGTGCTATTTTGGATGAGTGCGATAATAATGTCTGAGCGCACGGGCTGTCGCGTTCTGGGACGGAGAGGTCGGTGAGCGCGGGGAAGTAGTCACCGCGACTGGCTGAGACTGTTCGCCCTGACCTTCATCTTTATCTGCCGTCTCCGACATCTTTTCCCCCGTCGCATCCTCGAACGTGTCGTCAGCCTCATTACCGGGGTTCACGGCACTGTCTCCCTTCCTGGAGGAGCCTATATTTGGTCTCGATAAAGAGTATCGATAGTACGTATTTTATGCAAATATTCGTACTTAGGTCACTGTTGTGACACTCGATTGAAGCCATTGACTGCCTGCGAGAGATTATTGGCACATTAAAAATAACCCGGTATTAAACATTCATTTAATTAATAAAATTGGCCAAGAGCGTGTCGAGACACGCATATGGTAGGGTTCCGTAATCAAAGCCATATAATTGTAGTCATAGTTCAGAAAATTCTGGTTATAGAAAAATTCGAACGAACGAAGCTCTGTGGACTTATTCAGAGATGTACCATCCCGACATAGCATATACTTTTTATGGTTTAAACATAGAGAAAACTGATTGTGAAACATTATTTGTTAAGACCATTTTACAAAAAGGTCAATGGCCTTTGAGCTAGAACGCTTTGTATTTTATTACAGTTTTATCGCTGTTACTCAATAAATCATCTTTAGATAATGTTCGAAATAATTTTGAATGAAGTTTTTGAATATGACCTATCTGTATTGTAAGATTCAAGTTTCTATGTCTTATAGTTTAGAAATGCAGGGGGGGACCAACTTTTTTGTAACCACGAGTAGTTGGAGAGCAAAAAAAATTTCATCCCCATTTCACATGTACCAGAGCCACCCCTAAAATACAATATTATATATTGTTTTATACTTTTAAAATTGAGATCTATATTACAACTATCATTATGCAAAGTTTCATTTACTTATCTTAATATATATAGAAGTTAGGTTTTAAAAAATTCGGATGGACGGACAGACAGACAGACAGACAGACAGACAGACAGACAGACAGACAGACAGACAGACATACATACAGACATACAGACAGACAGACAGACATACAGACGGACGGACAGAACGAATTTATAAGGGTTCCTTGTCGGGCTACGGAACTCTAAAAAGGTTACCTACTTAAAAACGTTATATAATAAGATTCTCATACCGGCAAACAATCACGTGTCCATGTCTAAGAGACTGTCATTTTATCTTCACAGGCATAAGTAAATAAAATTCGGCGTGGGGTGCGCAACAAATATTTGATCAACCCTGTACCCGAACAAACAAACTCCTCCCATAGCGGTCATCGCACTTAAATTCAATACAAAATTCAATACCCACGACTCAAATATGGTTACGAAAATGCTACGCATACAGGGTTACACACAGTTTCACGGTGGTACTAAGTAGAAAGGTCATTGTATATATTCGTCATTGTATCATTATGTCATTATCTATCTTATTATTTAAATTTATTAGTTTCAATAATTACTTAGATACGAGTAGATAGAAACCTTTTATTGTGTACACCATAAATAAAAATTACAGATAGAAAACACTTACGAGCTAGTGCCACAAGTGCTAAAAGCAATCTCTTCCTGGTAACCATTAATTATAATAAATACATCTCTTTAAGTTTTTTTTAACAGCTGCAATTGTTTCTCTATTTAAGAGTTGTTCCATTAACAAAAATTATTCATAATCATAAGTACGGAAACCTTTTTTCGACTTAGTACCTTCAATATAACCCTGTATGCCTACATCGCCTACACAACACGCGAACACACGCGAGCCAACGCCCTGCGGCACAAAAATGCTATTATTTAATATAATTTAGACATGACATTACATCCCCATTAGTTATGGATAGTATTCGATGTTATGGCTGGTTAGACATGACATGGGGACGGAGTAATGAAGGGGAACGATATGAATGAATAAGGAATATGTTTTTTTTACTTGCAAGCCATTATTAAGAAAAAAACATATTATATAGAGACATGTTTTAATTTCATTGAGCTTGTCATGTCTCAAGTTAGTGATTCTAATAGATAACCAAAGTTAAGCAACGGGCGATCCGTTCAGTTTTGTGATGGGTGACCTCGAATAATATCACTTAATCTATTACACCCATTCGTAAATGCCTTTTATGGCTGTTAGAATGCTACCGTGGCTCAGAAGGCATATTGAAGGCATACTTACACATAATTTAATAAAGTTTGGTATTGGCTTTTGTATGTGTTTGGTATTAGTCTGGCGGCAATGCCACGTTGAATGGCAATGCTTAATATCTGTGTGAAATAATCACCAGTAAGCATTCTGGACATCCAAAGCCTCTACTAATCGCCAAGCCAATTAAAAAAAAAAAGAAAATTTATTATTTCAATTTTATACTTTCTTATGTGAATCTAGTATAGGAAAATAAAATGATACTAAAGACGTAAACTTTTTAAGTTTTACCTGGTTCAAAATGTGTGAAAATTTGTTGCTGAGTTGTCACCTTAATTTGAGCAAAAGGGCATCAAATTAAGACGCGGTGGTTTTGAGAAATACATGGTAAAACCATTAACAGGTAGGACACCTACCTTTGAAATGAAAACGGCCTGACAGAACAATCTATAGATTTTAGAGACATTTTGATTGCCAAAAAATACAGTCAAAAAGAAAAAGGTAATTCTCAAAAAAAAAGTTCAATTGATTTTTGTTTTTGTTCTAAATAAATATATTCTTAAAATGTTGTCATGGTCATACTCAAAAGAAGATAACCAAGGTAACATTGTATTAAAATTAAATATTTTTTGTAGTGGTAGGACTCTTTTGCAGGGGTCCGTCTGGGGAAGTACCACACCTTTGCCAGTTATTCAACTGCCAAGCAATAGTGTGCAAACACTACTGTGTTCCGAATTGAAGGGCAATGTTTCCAGCGAAATTACAGGGCACACAGAGATTTGACATCTTATATCTCGGGGTGACGAGCGCAGTGCATTGCCATCCAGGGTTTTGAATTATTGAAGTTCAAAATTCTGAGTGGCGTTGAGCTGTTATGTCACTCAGTATCATAAAAAAAAATATTACAAAAAATAACAAAAAATAAATAAATGTAAATGTCAAACAATAAATGTATGTCTTTCATTTTTTAGCTAGACACTGTTTATAAGTTCCAGGTTTAATGCCTGATTTACACTTTGTTAAGTGCAAGTGCAAGAAATATGTGATTAATTAACAGGTTTTGTAATGTCTAATGTTGAGAGTTATTCAGAATATTTACACAGTGTTTAGTTGGTTTTGCAGGTTCAAATTAACCAGTAAAGACAATCAGCGGTGAAAGGGAGAAACGCGGGTGTGCGGGAGGATACTTGACAGTAAAAATAGACACGAGTTCTTCTTATTTGACTTCACACCAGCACTTGTAACTTGCTCTTATCACTCCGTTTACACGCAGTTTTTACTAATTACTAAACACTTACACTTGTCACTTGCACTACTTAACAAAGTGTAAATGAGGCACAAGTGTTGTTAAGGGCCAGTGAATGAAAAAAAATGACGACCTAAAAGAGACCGCAGGAAAAAATGCAGGCCGCTTCCAACCGGTCCTTTTGGAAATCGATGGGGGAGGCCTATGTCCAGCAGTGGACGTCCTATGGCTGAAATGATGATGATGATGAGTGAATGTGGTTCTTTATTGGCCTTATAACATTGATAGTTACGCTGGGTAAGTCAAATTCTTTACTCTAGGCAAGGATGCTCCATCGTAGACAGTGCCGTCGCTTAACATCAGGCTCTTTAGAGATAACGGTCAAACGCAAACTTATTACTTTAAAAAAACCATGTATATCTATTTCTATGCAATCTCTACATGGCATCTCTTTAAAGAAATAATTGTTTCCATATGCGGAAACTATTAAAAGGTGTTTAATTATTCAATGTATTAGCAATCTTGTAATTAATCACTATATGTTTTCTAAATATAATAAAATAAAATGACGTATAAATTCTGCAAAATGAACATGACATTAATGTAGAGAAATAATAACAAAAACTCGGTTCCCGTTATCGAGTAGGTAGAAGACAGTATAATAGTTTACTAATGAAATAACAAAACCTTGATAAAAATGCTAAAACATTTACATTAATATCGCTATTGTGGGTGTTAAGCACCCACGCCCGCGATACTATCAGTACCCTACCCACGGGTACTTACCTTATATATTTAGTGTATTTATAAAATACTATGCTAAAACATAGCATTCTTAATTATTATTATAACAAATAATTCGCACGCAGACCGCATAACTAACTAGTAACAAACAATCACTGAAGTTATGATTTTACAAATTGAAAGCTTAGAAAGATTAGCAACATAAATTATTTTTGGTATTATATAAAATACAGCTATTCGTCATGACATTTACGTGAAACGCCACTCATAGCGAATGACGTCACAGTTTTTAAAACATAAACCATGTTATTTAATTGTTCACACAAGAATAGACTAATATACATTATGAACCATATTTTTACGGCGTTAATGGTCAAAATAGTATAAATATCTGATCCAGTATAAATAAATATGTAGCCAGAATGAATGAGCAAAATGGACAAGAATTGTTACAGCATGGGACATCAAGGCAAGCGAAAAACTTGGTAGACCAAAAATTTTATGGAAGGAAGATATAGAAAAAATATTATAGAATGCACCACAATTAGTAACCCTAAATACGAAGAATTAAAAGAAACTGCTGGAGGCTTTCTCACAAAATAGGGGGTCATATTCAATTCAGTTTTTTTAAATTGTAAAACGAATAAAATATTTAAATTGCTATAAATGACTAACATGCAACATTAACTAAAACTATACAGGGTTACGCATATAGACTATACTAAGCTGAATGGAGGTCATTGTACTTATCATTATGAACATTTTTCCTATGGGACCTACCCTAAATCACGTAACCCTGTATAATAATATTGTGACATAACTAAATCTCTATCTAGTTTCTAATAAAACTTCATTTTCTCAACTTGGCGCAAGGTTTCGAGGAAATGGAGTAACTGAGCACTTTCGAAGTACATACAGGATACATTTCATTGAATCGAACCGAGAAAAGTTGTCGAAGAAACTTTTTATCGAGTTTTAAATTCTACTTGTGGTTCGATTTCTCGATACATTTCTAAGTTGAATGAAATAGCTTATTGGAATTGAAACTCCTAGGTTACACGGAAAGGCTGTAGTAAAAAGAAAGAATCTCATTTACACCAACAAGTTCTACTATGGGAATCTAGAAACAGGAAATTAGTTAGTGGGTCTATAAGTTACACGTAAATGGTTCATACGTATTTGTTTTAGTGTGAATAATATTTTTATATGTATCTAATAGCTGATATTTTTATCACAATTTTAGGGGTACTCCTAAAGTTAAAATTGTGCATAACTATTAGTACATTGACCGTCTTTCGTGTAAGTGCAGCCGTCCCGTGTAATCCTGTAAAAACAAATACTAAGCTTATAACACATTTAATTAGTGCTCATTTGCCATGTTTCAGTTTTCAATTATGATAACACTTTATTTCATACAATTCTCGAGTCTAGCCCAGACATTAGGTGGGCATTGGTGGAGCCAAAGCCAACACCAAGAAGCCCTTTTGAATATAAAAAATACAATAATGGAATGTGTATAAAATGGAATATGAAACTATTGTACAGTATAAGATAAAAAAACTGGGCTATTGAGGTGAACAACTTGTGTATATGAGAACAGATCTATGGGATGTGAAATGGTACCTGCCTTACTCTGTCTCATCTCAAAATATAAATAATAATATAATAGGGTGTAGAGAGGTGTAGAGAGATGTGCTGCACTTTCACTAAGAGCTACTCGTGGCGTTATGCCTTTTAACACTTCCACCCTGGAGCTTAGGTTCTTAGCTCTTACGGTTCCCAGGACGGCCGGTTAAGGCAAGCCAGGGGTAGGGGTCTGGGGTTTTAGGCCCCCTGGAATCAGGGTACGCGGTGTCGCCCCTCACCGACGGCTCGCCATAAAACCGCCCCTGCGTATCAATTATTATTATTATTAATAGATTGAGCTTTCATCTTCAATCATTGAGCTTCAATCTTGTTTTAAACATATCCGCATAGGAAAACTGAAGACAGAAAAGGAACTTGTAATTCCCTAAAATTTAGGACAAAAAAGTGTATAACCCCTTGTTATTAGAACATCAATTCGAACGAGTGATGCTTGGTTCCGTTTCATGTAAGGCCGCAGAGTCCTATACAAACACATTGCGTTGCAACCGTGGAGCTAAATAATCAAGAGAGGGTGATCCAAACAATACGCTCTCATATTTATTTGGTGCCTGCCGGCTTCCTTGTTTCCTGTGAAATATAATCTGGGCCTTTTCAAGGCAAGAGTGAATAGATATCTTCTAAGTCTGCGTGCTTCATCTTCGACCACATCATCGCTTACCAACAGGCGGGTTGATGGTCAAACGCGGACTTATTCGCGACAAAAAAAAAACTTGATTACTTAGTTCATTTTTAATAAAAAAAATATCTTACTGGAAGTTCAATAAACGGGATTCAACCCCTAATTTTTGACCCTTACCTAGAAATTGAATGTATTCTTCAAATTTAAAAGGGACCACCTTCCTATGTAGATATACTTAGGTTACGCAAATAACCATTACAATACAATAACTCTTTATTAAAAACCACAAAAACAAGGATAACATTATAAACTAAAGTAATTATCTAGGCCAACCATAAAAACCAACCATTCAAATAGGCGAAGAGTCGCGTAACATACACACAAATTACATTCGTAAAGAAAACCTCCTTTTTGAAGGCGTTGTGCTTCATCACAACTTACTACTACCCATTGTAGCGAGCATAATATATTACTATGTGAATATTATTATAATTAAATACGTACCTATTTAAGTTTGCCGCGACCCGCAACGACATCGCAGCTACGCTGTCACCGAGCGTCTGACTTCACACTGGTGCGCAATACATCTTAAACGCACCACATAATTCAGTCGTCTCATCCTTACTTTATAAGTGCAATGGTTCCAATATTCGATGATGGTACGTAAATAGTATTGATTCGCTCGTTGATTCAATAGAATTTGGTCCTGTTGTTATTTTTTCAGTGGCTAATTGGTATTCGGGCCATGTTTTGTTAAAACGCATGGTTGTATAAATTGTTTTTGTGAGAGTTTGTGGCTATTGAAATATTTTAATACTGATTTCAGAATACGTATTTCTTAAGTGGTAGATAAAAACCATTATTTTTATGGTTGGCATACCTAGATTTTTTGATACTATACTCTTCCTTTTTTAACTTCAAGTGTATAACATTTAATTATATTTACACTAAACCTGTTATTTTGACAAATCAAACATGATACAACAGTCCGATATAACGCCGATTAGAATTAGGTTAAAATTGGCATTACTTAGTTACCTAGTTCGTTCGTTAGATACAAGTGAAACTAATAAAAGCGTGTCAATATGAATTGTAAATATGTCAATTTACGTTTGTGTATATAACGATGTTGACGAGTACTTGAATCATAAATTTTAATTAACTTTGACACATCTGCTTAATTTAAAATTGTTATTTATTAATGACTAAATCTTATATATGTAATTGTAAATTGAGTAGAGTTGTACTTCGATAATGTGCAATGTGGTGATATTTTTTTTATTTTTAGTTTATTTTTCCTTAGGTTCTTAAATTTGTTTGCATGCCGAAAGGTCGATTATGGCGCTCTTTTACTGTAATTTTTAGGGTTCCGTACTCAAAGGGTAAAACGGGACCCTTTTACTAAGGGCTCCGCTGTCCGTCCGTCCGTCTGTCCATCCGTCCGTCCGTCTGTCCGTCCGTCCGTCTGTCACCAGGCTGTATCTCATGAACCGTGACAGTAAGACAGTTGAAATTTTCACAGATCATGTATTTCCGTTGCCGCTATAACAACAAATACAAAAAAATATAATAAAATAAATATTTAAGGGGGGCTTCCATACAACAAACGTGATTTTTTCCGTTTTTATAGAAAACGATACGGAACCCTTTGTGCGCGAGTCCAACTCGCACTTGGCCAGTTATTCCATCTGAATCCTATGTACCCATATTATAAGCAATAAAATGAATTATGAATTTTAGTACCCAAACTGTCTTTAATTTGTCCAGGTTCCAAATTACAGTTACAAATCATTTTAAACAAATTATAATTAAGGTACCAGAAAAAACCCGCCCACGACAAATGTCAACTTAGGGCCGATTTCACCATCAAAGTGAACGCGATCAACGCAAAACTAAACTGGTATAAAGTGGCTTATTGAGTTCAAAACGTCAATTTGGGTTTCACCAACATAAACTGATCGCAGTTAAGTTTATGTTGGTGAAACCCAAATTGACGTTTTGAACTCAATAAGCCACATTATACCAGTTTAGTTTTGCGTTGATCGCATTCACTTTGATGGTGAAATCGGCCCTTGGAAGTAAAAGTTAATTTGATTCAATTCAGGGTGAAATCACAAGGGGCCATAAATAAACACAAAGAAATTAATTTACTTTTGTAGATTTCACAATAGGTAACGTTTTAGTTAAAGAGTGTGTTTCCTTGGCTGTCAAGTGAGATTGTCCAGTTGCTGCCAAGAAATGGATTTTATTGGTTTCTATTAGAGGATGCAGGATGCCAATGGTAAGTGGTTTCTGTGTAACAGGATCTCTGCCACCGTTTCGGCGGTTTAGGACCACAATTAAAAATGACATTTTCTTATAATGACCACTTCTTCAAACGATCACTTATTAAAATGACCACTTCTTGAAATGACCACTTCTTGAAATGACCACTTCTCGGTCACACATTTTAAAACATTGTTAATAATTATTTGAAAACCACTAAGTAGGAATAAAAAAACCCAATTAGGCATTATTTTTATAACAACGCCGCAAACGTTTCAAAACAACTTTCTTGTTGATCATCATCATCATCAGCCAGAAGACGTCAAGAAATTAAACAAATTTATTTTTCAAATATTGGATAAAAGGAATAATCTTCTAAAGGCTGAACAGAATTGCTTGAATCATAGCTAAGAACACTCTCAGATCACCATTCAAACAAATACACTTATGACGTCGAGGGTAAAAAAAAGAAATATTATAATCGGTTTGGGATCGGTGATATCGCGTAACATACTCGCACAAAAAAAAAAGACAGTCAAACTGAGAACCTCCTACTTTTTTATGTATCAATAATCTTGCGTTTGATCGCCAACTCGCCTTGCGGTCTACCAAAGAGCACGCTTGCCTAGAATACACAGATTCACTCGTGATTTGAAGACACTCATTATCGGGAAACACCCATTCAGGCAGCGCATTCCACAGACCAGCAGTTCGCAAAAGTGGAATCAAAGCGCTTCGTACAGGTTTTCGGAATTTTCGGTTCCTTTTTTCTATGTGGGTTTGTTAAATATTGGACAGTATCCGAACCCACAACAACGAATTTCTACTAATCCAGGAATTCTCTGTACCACCAAGTATCTATCAATTTCCAGTTGACTGACCTGAAATGACCTGACTTCGCAACCCGTCGCTGGATGTTTTTTCTAACCCCCATGTTTTTTCCGCCGCCATCGATCATGGACCGGGGACATGCAAGACAAATTATCTGTGAAACTTTCTTAACCCTGATATCTTCCCCTTCTTCCTATTTGGAAGTGAATGGTAAGTATTACGTTATTTAATGAATTGAAAAAAACATGGTATTACTATAATAATAAATAAAAACGATTATTTGTGTGCAACTAGATTTAAAAAATAATAATGCAAAGGTGATAAGATAAAGTCACAAATTGGACCCAACTCAGAATAATGCCTGTAAAAATATCCTGGAAAACCATATCTATGCTCGCCTGCGACTCGAGCTGCTATCTCGGCTAAAATAGCTTGCTTTATGCACTCGTTAACAATCAACTACCAATATTAATTGACAGCCCCGGCAGCTTAGTTGGTAGTGAACCTGCCTTCTGCGCTTGGGGGCGTGGATTCGATTCCCACCTAGGACAAACATTTGTGTGATGAACATTTGTGTTTGTTCTATGTCTGGGTGTTAATATCTATTTAAGTATGTATATAAAAATATATATGTATGTATATCAGTCTCTGGCAGCCATATTACAAACTTTGCTTAGTTTGGGGTCAGATGACCGTGTGTGCAATAATGTCCCAGATATTTATTTATTTAATATAACACAAGGTACATTTTTCATGTAGGCGTGCGGTTGGCCAAATCCGAAACTATGAGGCATAGCGAAAAATACTCAAAGGAGTCTCGGCCCCATTTTGATTAAAAATAAAATTGCATTATTGAATTTCTGAAAAACCTATATATATTATCTTCATAGTTTCGAGTTTGGCCATCCACGCCCACTTGAAAAATTCACATGTATATTGTATTTATCGCAGATATACTTCGAAAGTGCTCTCGTAATATATTGTACAGTGCCGTGCCAAACTAAAGATACTACTCCGCACGTCTATTCAGACTAGACGATCACTATCTCACGTGACTCCCTCAAGCTTTTTCCGATAACCTTTAGGAATACCATCTGTCAAAACTGCTTACATTGTGTCTATAGAACTTCAACGATGAATTTTTACGAGTGTACTTAAAAAATTAAATATGAGCGAACATACTTCATGGCGTATTTCCAAAGTAATCGATAAATTATTAAAACGAGGTGTCATTAGGCCCAGCGCCTATACTGGTACATCGATATAAGGCAATGCGTCAAAAACTCAAGGCTTCCCGTTCTATATAGGCTTGCGTTTGACCACCACCTCACCGCCTGATGTTAAACGATGATGCGGTTACCGTGATGGTGCGGTTTACCGCATATTTTGTCCCGCTCCGTCCTCGCCACCCCTCTGTTAAATTAGATACGATTGTTTTGTAATATCGGGAGGTTTCATCCGTAATCTAATCACGGCAAATGTCTCATTAGGTAGTAATCATATGTAACTGTACTGAACAGCCGTAATAGCTTAAAAACGTATTTAAATCACTAAGATACGATTTCAGACTCGGCTCGCACCTAGCCCCTTTTAACACGCTGTGTTAAAATAAAATATAAGGTAAAAACACTAAACATCACTTTGGGGAAACTAGATTTAAAACTGGGTTGGATTACGGCTCGCCCTACGGCTGTGTACTATGTTTTAGCACTAAGTAGAAATACTTGTCCAGCCTAGAACATGTTTAAAACCATTATAGTAAAGAAAAATAATAAAATTAATGCATTTCTCAACAGATTTTGTAGTGGTAGGACTCTGGTTTGACATCTTATATCTCGGGGTAACGAGCGCAGTGCATTGCCATCCAGGGTTTTGAACTGTTGAAGTTCAAAATTCTGGTTGGCGTTGAGCTGTTATGGGCAAGCGTGAAGAGCCATCAGCCGAGCGGCTTCGCTCGTATCATCACTGTATAATAATAAAAAACAGTGTGGTTATGGACCAGTTGGCGTAAGAGTCCAAAATAGTTGCAGATCCTCTTTGACTTTTTAAATACGGTCATAGTCAGATTTTGTTACGATAGCAATATCATTATCATAATTCTACTTAATGTATTTAAAAGCGACATTATAAATGCACTTACTGGGTAGTATCTAAGCTATGTCGACAAACCATAAGCTGCTCTGATCGGGCTCCTGATTACGAATGTCCCGATCAAAGGGAAGGGTCCCCCTATAAGGTCATCATTGACACGCTCAATGGGATTTCGGAACGTTGAAGCAGATATTCGAGATACTTTCCTCGTTCAAAAGTCACTGCGGAAAAAAATATTTTTTATGGAACCTTAATTACTAATGAGTTATTTGATTTATCTTTATCTGACAAATGAAATGAAAAATTCATGACTTTTATCATTTCAGTCTTATATTATGTACCTACATAACATCGTGCATTTTTTTTTCTGAAGATCACCATAGAAGACCGATTTTTACTCAGTGGCCCAAAGCAGTGGCCATAAAAAAACTTTGTATGCTTGAGTGAGCGACGGTTTAAGAACAAAAGAAGACTATTTTATTGACATTTTAAAAGTGACGTTTTATTTTTTTTATCAAAAATCATGAACTCAGTTTGTAGACGTGGACAGGCTCGGCCATCGATATACAATATGAACCTATAGGTATTGTATCTCGATGGGCTCGGCGGACAAATTTTGAATTCCAAAACTCCGCGACTGAAACGACAAGGCACACAAGCGACAGGACAGTGTTCGCCGCTCCGGCTGGCTTCGCTTGGGCCCAGTTTAAATATTCTAAGCTTGGGCCGAAAACCAGCGACATCTGACGCGAAGCAAATAACATGACATGAAATATTATTGAATACATAAACAGCGTTTTTATTATTTCCAGTCACTGTTTCCAGTAAATTAATAAGTATGGAAAGTGGTCCCCTTTGTATCATTTTTGTTCCAAATTGTTTCAAGAACCAATTACAGCACAAGGAGATAATATGGTACGGCATACTTGTTAACGGCTGTTCATGACAATATTCCATGGGTTTTAATTCTTATTTAATCACAATGTCTTGCATAATGATCGATAAATGTACCTAGTTAATTTCATTAATATTGCCAACATTTTCATGTCATTTTGTTCTACTGAACCAGAAAAACACAGAAGTTATATAATTTAAGATTAGTATCTTCTTCTTCTTCTTAATATATAAAAGGCTATGTATGTATGTTCCCTATGGACTCCAAAATGGCTAAATCGATTTTGATGAGATTTTCACTGGCGTATAGCTGATGATATAAGGAATTAACGTTGATGAAACTGCGGGCGCAGCTAGTTAAATAATAAACTCTAAAACAGTCATATTAAACAATAACTTCCTTATAAATTTGAGATTCAATACTTATGAAAAAACATGTTTTCAAGCCAAGTTTTGACAAAGTTAGACGAAATCTTAAGAGCGCCTCTCTTGCTTTGTTTTCTGCGCATGTTTCAAATAAAATCATAAGAAATAGGTATATACAAACATATATATGTGAAGTAAGTATGCAAAATAGTACTAAATTATTATAAATATCATACATTCCCTAAACTCTACTATCTTTGTTTGAGTAACCACTACCGTACCACAATATAATTACACCACAATCACGGTTTAATGTTAGGGTTTATTACACTCATACATGAGTCATCACACCCTTTGATGGGTATTATGGGATATCAATTTAAAGCCCCATCATTTTATGGCACATTTGCAATAAATTTCAATAACTAGGTATCCATGTCCACAGAGATTTTAGCTAAACCGTTACACTGTATCCCAATATTTTTATTTCCTAAATACAGATGTCCGCTCTCAGAATGTCGTCGGTCCAGTGGAAAGGATGTGTGGAAATCCAAGTCACGCCCTAAGTATTTTCTTATATACGTAGGTTTTATTACTTTGTATGGGACGGCCACCAACTTTCAAGGTGGTGAACGATTATATGGCCGAGGATGAAGGTCGTTGATGCAGAAGAAAATTATTCATTCTGGACTTGAAGATGCCTAGATTGTAGTTCTCATGAAACTTATTGCATACAACCTTTTATTATCTGATACAGACTACTACGATGACTTCATTGCCACCTTTCAAAATCACCAACGGCTTTAGGGTAAACTACCTGAGTCAGGTGAACTATGCGTTCGTCCTAAGTAAATATATGTGGTTGGCACCATTCTACCGACGGCACGGCGACACCGCAATGGGTCGCTATTGTGCAAACAAAGAGTTTCATTGCAAAGAGGTCATGTACGTTGACATCTTTATGATCTTGTCTCATCTCTTCTCGTTTCAGTAGACCCTTTGAGCAGCACATAAACTACCGGATGCGTCTATAAGCCTCAGACGCCACTGATGGGCATGCATTGTTCGGACAGCTATCCTCAGTAATTGAGGGGTAATAATATCAAGTAGCGACAGTAAGGACGTGGATTTTGAATTAACACTTGAAAAAACACGTTTTGGAAAATAACATTTTTCATTATTTTTCCACATTGGCGCCAAAAAGTCTGTCAACGATGTCTTGTCTCACGGACGAGTCCAAGCCCTGTACACAGAATCCGCAGCGTTTGTGGACAGTTTTAGCTGAGGAAACCCAGGACGAGCCTGATCATTTTCGGTCCTCAATGTTGTTTTCGGTCGGTGTTCAATGTTGACTCGACAACACATCCACGACGTAAGGCCGATAGATGTGAGACGCATCGGATAGGTGTTTGCAGCTTTTAAACTTTTCGGCATCAAATGCAGGACAATACGGGTTAAGAGTAATGGTGGCCAAGCGGTAGCATGTGCGCTTTACAATATGACGGTACCCGGTTCGATCCTCAGCTCGGCACCAATGACTTGTTTAATACCTCTATAAATTACGTGCAGTTTCGATACCATCGCTCAAAAATGTGAAGGAAAACATCGTGAGGAATCCAGTATGTCCAAGAACCTCAAAAGTCCAAAGACATAATGACATTAACCAACATGAACTGGTCCAGTATGGTGAATTAGGGCCCATCCTCTCATTGAGAGAAAGCCTGTATCCCAGTAGTGAAAACATAAGATACTGTAGAGACTTGACCAGCATGACAACATCGTCGCTTACAAACAGGCGAGTTGGTGGTCAAACGCGGACTTATTCGCGATAAAAAAGGGTATCTAATACGTGAATAAAAAAAAGTTATCACATATTTTACACCTTATGGTGTGTCTATATTGAACAAGTACAGAAAACTATCATCATATTTTTCATTTATGTACTCCAAAAATAAATTCACAATATATTCATCAGATAGCTTTGTTTACAGCTACTGTGTATATTTATTTAGGACAAGAGAGTAGTTCCTGAGTCGGTCGGTTTTTTATCTGCAAACAGTGCCGAAAACTTTCGCATGGTGATTTCGAGGACCTATTTTTTACATGTGGGCGAGTTAAAGGATATCTCATAAAATTATATTTTTTTATTTTCATGTAATAGCTGTATCACAAAATGCATAGTTAAAATGTAGATATCTGAATTTTCGGATTTGGAACGAAAAAATAAAGCCGTGATTGTCAAGACGAATAACCCGTACAAGTAAACCCGTATAACCCGTATTTTTACTTGTACGGGTGTACATACAAACATAACATAGCAACATTTTATGTCAGGAATATAACGAAATCCACCCTCAAACTTTCCCTTCAAAGGTTGACGAAAAACTACTTCCGTTAATTGGCAATAATATATTTTCCCAATTTAAGTTCATATGTTGAGTATAGGAAAATTTTAAAGGCGTTATTTTCAATAAAAATACATATATATTTATTAAAGAAATTGAATCAGAAGGCCAAAAATCCAGTATTTTTTATGCCATTGGTGGCAAACAAGCTGACGGGCCGCCTGATGGTAAGCGATCACCGTCTTCTATGGATACCTGCAACACCAGGGCCATGACAGATACGTTGCCGTCCCTTACAGACTCTATTAACAGCCCTTTTAAATAACCCCATATTAAAGTTACTCTAGTTAAAACACTGTTTTAAACTATCACGGTTGTTCACTAAAGTTATATGATTATTTACGGGATATTTACCGTGGTAAGGTAGTGGAAGGAGCTTCCGATATGTCGGCGCAGTTACATGCACCATGTACTGTGTTAGTTCTATTTTCGTTACTTTATTCGTAATTTTTTTTATAGGGCTATTAACTAGCGACGCTCCGTTTTTCAAGTGAGAAACTATAAGACTACTCGGTTTTGGAAAGAAACAAGTGTAATAACAGTACTCTGGTAACAAAGGCTCTAAAACATTCGTAATCAGTACCAGCAGACCCATAACTCACTCCCAAGTGTAAAGGCCGCTAAATCTTTGCGGTTACATTTAGAGATACACCCACAATAAACACCTTTTACCTCCACTTGCTATTTACGCACCTACCTAGTTTGCCCTGAAATGTGAGAACAACTGAGGTGTGTTACTCCGAGTTTAGGGTCAGCGCCTACTGGGTACGGCTTATACCGGATTTATATACAACACATATAGCGTTTACGCCTTTAAATATTTTGAAGATTTTCAATGCAAATCCTCTTAACTGTTGGTCCAGTCCTTTGATGGGATAACACCGTTTTTGTTTGTGTTATGTGTACTTTCGCTCTATCGGTCGCTTTTATCAAACAAGGCTAACAATATTAAGAGGTATATTGTTATTCCTCTACACTACACTACACTTAAAAAAACTTTTATCAAACTAGGTAAGAGCTAAAAATGTCTACTCCTCTACAATATGTCTAAAATAATACAGCTGAATTAATTTCCCAACTGGTCCGCGTCGTTTCAATTCTCGGACACATCTCACAAGAGCCCAGTATACGGGAGCATTATGCACACGGAAATTACACAAGTTCGAGGATGTTTTGCTAATACAATACACGGGTTGGAGAATCGCTGGTAACAAGAACAGCTGTCAAAACACAAACTTCGGTGCCAATTTAGGGAGTCCCTAGTCAGTGGGTGTTTATTCGACGATGGCTTCTATTATTGTACTCTGGTGTCACGGATAAAAAACTAGTATGTTTCCCATTGACTTATATATTGCAAGAATTCACAATCGCACAAATTAACTATATGCAATCGTCGCTGTTAAAAAAGCGATAATCAGTTTATTTTTTATTTTTAACGAATATGTATAGAAATTTTAAAGCCGGGTCTGCTGGGGCATGTTTTCGTGTTAGCTAACACACTAACATGTTACTGACACGAAAAGTGGGTGTAACTTTGGTGTTAGCCAGCAGTTAGTGTGTTAGCTAACACGAAAACATTCCGCAACGGACCCGGCTTAAAACAAATAGTGTTGCTAAATTGCCAATTCGGTCGCTGGCTTTGTAAATCAAAATACCTAGAAATAAAAAAAATAACCAACAATTGACCATCAACCATAAATACCTATAATTGTTGTTCTTAAGTTGAAGCTGTGTTTGTAACATTCCGTCGGTGTTCTAAATAAGACGAATCAGTTTCATTTTCTCATTTTTCCGTTGTATACATACAAAATAGGACGTTAGGTCCAGTCGGAAAATAAAACTTCGAAGGTTAATAATTTTCCAATTATAAAGAGAGAGCTAAAGCAATTCAAGATACGTTATCTAACGCCCTGTTTTCTTCAATAGCCATTACGGTAACAAAGTAACAGAATAGATAAACAGAGTCCACGAACTCTTTATAAACAGTCTTAACGTCTCCTTTCGGGATAAAACACTTTGTCTACTCGTTTATCTAATCTATATTAATCTGTTCAGGAAATTACTTTATCCTTTAAGATCCAGACGCCGCAACTTGGATACTTCGTAGCTGAAGGATGAAAGTTTCAGAAGAACAAAGTTAGATAATATTGTATTATATCACCAATTTATAAAACAAAGAGTAATAAAGAAACAAAAATTATAATAAAGAGTTAAAAAGAAAGAGAGAGAGTGTGGTGAAATAAAGAATTTCCTAGTTATCTATAAATATATATATAATCATCATCAGCCATGAGACGTCCACTGCTGAACATAAGCCTCCCCCTTTAACCTCCACACTGAACGACAACCTGCCATCTGCATCCACTGGATGCCCGCGACTTTCACGATGTCGTCGGTCCATCTAGTGGGAGGCTTACTTACGCTGCGTCTTCCGGTTCGTGGTCTTCACTCTAGAACCTTGCTTCCCCATCGGTTATCGGTTCTTCGAGCGATGTGGCCTGCCCATTGCCACTTCAACTTGCAAATATAATATAATGTATATATATATTAAATTTTAAAACCCGCATTTAAAACGATCCTTTAAAAGACTCTACTATATTGCTGTAGAGGTACATTCAGTTCTATCCATTGTGCATAAATCCTGGATCAATTCATACAAAACCTATAAATATTTCAACCTTAGAATAAATTAGGTATTTATTCCAAGATTTGAACAGATTTTTATCAAACATAGTTGACAGTAACAGACGTAAAATACGCATCGAATTCGATACGAGTACAAACTCGTACTTCGCCTACTGATAAATTTTTTGACCCTGTAAAAACTATGAATAAATCTTGCTTATCTTTTTTGCGGGAAGATCACTAGTGATGTAGTGACTAGTGACCTATTGTTATAGATATTCTGTGCTCCTAGTCATGTTATCTATAAAATGCCCATTTAAGTAAACATCTATAGTGAAAACTTAATTTGTAGCAAGGCTTTTACGAACCTTTAAAATTACCTTCTGTAGCCAAGAATTATTTAGATGCCAAAAATTATATTCGTCAAAAGTCGCCTTTTTTTTGCAGTTCCAAACCACCTGTGGCTCTCAAATTTACGCGTTTTCCTTGACAACGAGAGATCCTTTAAATTATCTCTGGAATTAAGATTCAACCTTGAAATAAGGGTACCGTAGAAACCCGAGAACTGGCAATCACCGATACTGCCAACATTCCATTCCCCGGACGCATTCCACACTTCAATTTCCTAAGAATCTTCCTCAAAACTTCCCTTGAATTAAATTAAACTCTGTCCCATTTAACGAAGAAAAGTGCAGATTCAATGAACATTGAAATAGTTTTCTAATTGAGGGTGAAAAAAGATAATTTTCGTTTCGTGGAGCGGTGCGAGCGAAGTTTTAATGAGTTCAGTAGACCGAGAAATCTTGATGTTTGGGGAAATTTTGTACGAGAGGCAAAAGTCATATGATAATTACTTAATTTTTGTGACGTGGTTTACCTTTTTGCAGCTGATTTTTGGCACAAATTTATAAAAAAAATACTACTGGTGTCTACAATAGCACATTATAAATCGTTAACATGATATTGCCATTTAGCGCATAATGTGTTCGAAGCCTTCCGTCAGATTAATATGTTCAAAATCTTATATTTAAATATTACGTTTAAAAAAACAACCGACTTCAAGGGAAGTTCTATAAACGTGATTAACTCCCTAATTTTCTAACATTAGAGGTGAAAATTTCTGTTTAAATTTAGGGGGTAGTTTCCGTCTACAACTGTCTCGCACACACAAAGTGTGAATTTGGAAAAAAGTGACATAACCATGTTTTGCTGTCTATCGTAATAGTCTAAGATCCGGCTGCAGAATTAGTCGAGATTTTGCTTAAAACCAAATTTTTTATGCATTATTATGATTAGGAGAATATATATCAACCATTATATCATAATTTTGGTCATAACTGATATTTATCATTTATATATCAAATTAAAGCAATTTTTTTCTTATATTGCCGTGAACTCGACGATATTTTATTTAAAAACCAATTGAATGAAATTTATTCCCATAAATTAATTTACAATAATTTAGTTAAATATACTAGCGGCCACATTTTCATTGGCACCTGGTTGATATAAATATTCTCCTAATCATAAAAATGCGTAAAAATTTGGTTTTTAACAAAAACTCGCTGACCGCACTAATTCTGCAGCCGGATCTCGTACTATAACATTATGAATTAAATTATTTATTTATCTACACTATAATCTACACTATCTACACTAATATTATAAAGAGGAAAGATTTGTACCTATGTTTGTATGTTTGTAATGAATAGGCTCCGAAACTACTGAACCGATTTGAAAAATTCTTTCACTGTTGGGAAGCTACACTATCCCCGGGTGATATAGGTTATATCATATTTTGTAGCGAGGCCGAAGGCCGAGCTTACACTCGTGCGAAGCCGGGGCGGACGGCTAGTAGCAAATAACTTTACAGTTTTGTACCGTGACGTTTCTTAGGTAGGAACTAGGTAAGTATCTCACTTTTAAGTTGAACACGTGCGTGTGGTGACAGCATTCTGAAAACTAGACATTGTAGGTTTATTTGTTCCATCCTGCACCATCATATCCGGTTATTATTGAGTTAATTATCATAATTTAATTGCTATTGTGCTAATTTATTTCGATGTTGACGTTGTTTGTAACAATAATGATATAATTCAGATTAATTTATTTCGACTTTTATCATGATTTATGGAACTTGTGACTGAAAATAAAATTTCAATTTCTTAAAATTTCTCAACTTAAAAAAAACAGAAAATTGACGAAAACTTAAAATTACTAAATAACAACTTAAGCTAAATGACCATTAGTGGAGGGAAAGGTCCCCGGAATGCTGGCGGCATTGCCACGTTGAATGGCAATGCTCAATTTCTGTGCGAAATAATACCGAGCATTCTGAACACCCGACTCCTACACCAATCACCTGGCCAAATCAGGTTTTTTTTATGAATATTAATTTTACTGTATAAATAAGTTTTTGATTTGAAATAAATTATTTTTTTAAGAACGCACGAAAAAATGCATACGTATAAAAAATTTGGTAGGCAGTAGATAAATTTAAACTGTCTATATTTTTGGAAAATTAAGTAAAACCTCGAGGTAAAAGTTACGGGGCACTCCCCATTTCAGAGTTTCTGTTTGTAGTATTTTAAAGTTCTATCTTGCATTCCCTGTAAATTGAAAGCAAAATAATAAAACTTAAAAACCCTAAAACCTTCAAGTGTTTCTGACTTCACTGCCAGATCTTATTTACGGAAATATATGGAAATGGAGGTCTTTTAAATTCACTAGAATAAATTCAGGGAGAGGAAGTAAAAGAACTCGTGTTTTAGTAATTATGCAAAATTGCAAAAAAAACCTTTTGAACTGTGTACGGACACACCTTAATTTATGAGTTATTTTAGCTCTTCGTACAATAGCAAGGTTATTTTACAAAAACAGGCGTGAAACTAGGTGATTTTTTTTTTTTTAATATATTATAACACTTTATTTCAAACAATTCTCAGGTCTAGCCCGGACATTTGGTGGGCATTGGTGGAGCCGAAGCCAACACCAAGAGGCCCTTTTGAATATAAAATACATACAACTATGAAATATGTATAAAAAGGAATATGAAACTATTTTACAATATAGGATTAAAAAAGACTGGGCTATTGAGGTGAACAACTTGTGGATGGAATAACAGATCTATAGAATGAGAAACAAAATCTATATTAAAATATATTATACTTCATTTATTTCTCTTCTCGGGTCTAGCCCGGACATTTGGTGGGCATTGGTGGGGCCGAAGCCAACACCAAGAGGCCCTTTTGAATATAAAATACATGCAACTATAAAATATGTATAAAAAGGAATATGAAACTATTGTACAGTATAGGATTAAAAAAGACTGGGCTATTGAGGTGAACAACTTGTGGATGGAATAACAGATCTATAGAATGAGAAACGGCACCTGCCTTATCCTGTCTCATATCAAAATATATTTAGGCAGGTGATGACTTGCCACCCACTGAATGGGCCCCCCATAAAGGCTGCCGTATCTTGGCACCGGAGGGGCAACATCGGCGTGGGTGGCTTAGGGTGTAGAGAGGTGTGCTGCACTTTCACTAAGAGCTACTCGCGGCGTTATGCCCTTTAACACTTCCACCCTGGAGCTTAGGTTCTTAGCTCTTGCGGTTTCCACTCCTGAACGGCCGGTTAAGGCAAGCCAGGGGTCAGGGGTCTTATTTAGCCCCATGGAATCGGGGTACGCGGTGTCGCCACTCACCGACGGCTCGCCATAAAGCCGCCCCTGCGTTTAAAAATATATTATAAATATATAAAATATATTATTATTATATAAAATATATTATTTCATGAAATTCTCGGGTCTAGCTGGGACATTTGGTAGGCATTGGTGGAGCCGAAGCCAACACCAAGAGGCCCTGTTGAATATAAAAAATACATATATAAATACATATAAATATATATATATATACAAATACATACAAATATATTATTATTATTATCTGAAACGTACGTTAGTTATGACGAGTAGTTGAGGGTCGGTGTAAGGGATAACCCCAGAAGTTTCAGGTGGTCTGTTCAAGGTATAGGAATATTCGGAAACAGTGGAGGTAGCGTAAATAGGATTTTCCCATTCAAAAAAGACAAGCTCGGGTTTTATTGGCGTTGATTTTGACGAGGTTCTTTTCATGTCATACCCAAATTTAATACGGTCCTTTAAAAAACCCAAGGTCAACTATTCGATAGGTGGTGACTTTTCCTGAAAATAAATTGGGTATTTTGTTAGCTATATTATTGGCTATATGGTAGGTATATTTAGCTAAATTGGTGCTGAAATTGAGATACCTTCTTATCTCTCGATGATTTTTGTACCAAGAAAATGATCGACTATTATTTTTCCTATGCGTAGTAATATAACACGCTGGAATCGCTTCATTACCTACTATAACCGCTTCAATACCAATAAAACTATTCTAACAAACTCCACTGATGAGGAAAATTACCTAACATTTGTCGGTCAATCTAGTAGCTCGTATTGTGATAAACATTTTTATGGACATGAAAAAGTGAAACAATTTGTTTTTATGCTGTTGGCCTACTGACCGAGCTTTGTAGTTCTAATCATACCAAGGAAGCGATTTTATTTGTTATTTTTATTAGACACGCAGTGGTATATTTCGTCTGTTTACGCAAAGAGAAACGAACTAGTACTACACAATATTTATATTTGTCTTATTCATAATTTTGTCATAGCTGATTTTAATTATTTTGTATGGTAAATCTGTAAAAAGTCGTCACCAAATATACGAATCTGAATAGAGCCCCTGGAGTAACTACTATCGAGTTTGAAATGGCAGTTAGTTTTCTTTTCTCACCGGACGATGCAAAGCCAAAAAGGAGGGTAGTCTGCCTGTAGGAGCCTGTATGTGTGTACACTTGTATGATCATATCTACATCCTAATAAACCACTTTTGACAAACGATATATTCGTGTTGGTTCAGGGATACCGGCCACTGGAAAGTGATGGCAACATAAAATATAATTTGGCTGAAAACAAAGTAGAGATGCAAAAAAGTCATCCCTATTATAATTTACCTATGTTATGACGTGAATAGAGGTATTTTAAAATTAAAACGAGATTTTCTTTCAGGTTCAGGTTGATTTTAATATTTTAATGACTTCTTCCATCAAAAAGATTAAAATCGTTCTGAAATAAAATCAGACATGAGTCGGAAATGCCAAAAAACGGCTTTAACAAACACAGCTAATATATGAAGTATACCTACTTACAATAAATTCTGCAAAAGTGACAAAAATTGCAGACACCCGCATAATGCACGGTCTATTGTGGACAGCGAATGGAACGAAGAATTTTATGAATGCATCACAATTTCCTAGCGAAGTTCCTCCAATGCAAAATAGTCGCAACATTTCCATTCTGTATAATTTAGGTACACATATTTGTGGGTTTTAAGAAGAAGAAAGAAAAATTAATTTAAAAACAAGACTAATACATTATATTTAAAACACAGGTGAACATATGCATTTAACGTTTTCTCTCTTAATTTTTCTGGACTACTAGTTTTAAATAATTAAGAACATGACATTCATTGATAATGAATAAAAATCCAGATTTTTTAACTTAAGATTTTAGTTAAAGGGATGCGTGTTATTTTTACAATTAATACGTTTTTTATAATGCGTAATTATATACCTATATCTAATTGAGACAATCGCTTTTGGCTGATTGCTTCATCATTATAATTTTCAGATTATTGTATGTTCCCACTACTGGGACACAGACCTTCAGAGAGAAAGAGACAGAAAGAGAGAGAGAAAGAGAATGGGCTCTAATCAACCATGCTCATCCAGTGTATTATAACTGTCATAATATTATCTTTGAACTTTCTTGGACATACCAGTTTCCTCACGATATTTCCCTTCGCCATTTTTGAGCAATGGCAACTAAACTGCTCATCATTTATTGAAGTAAATAAGTCATTGGTGCAGTGTAGGATGAAACCAGGTTCCGTAAGATTGTAAATCACACATGCTACCGCTCGGCCACCATCGCTCATTGAGGATTGCTTAATAATTACACAAAATAAACAAGTATTGAGATTCTAAGTATTGAGGTTGGTTCCACAATAAAAACGCTAAGTAACGAGAGCAAAGATATACAAAATAAGCAGTTACAGAAGGTCAACCTATGACCTTAATTTTAATAACTTACGTGCAACCTTAGGGCTTGCATAGCAACAATAAAAAAATCTGTTCTGTTCTGTGAATGATTTAGATTTGGAAGTTCCAATTAAAAATAATTTATTGGGTATATGTTACTTTAATACACATTTATTTCTAATAGAAAAGATTTAGCAAATATAAGTCTATAAATTGGTTATCGAAAAATACTTTCGTCGATTATGGCACGTATAAAATGCTAGATATAAAGATAAGGCCTTATTCTTTTTTTTTGCAATATTACAATGGAAAGATCATTGATTATTATGACAATTGTTACACAAAACGATAATTACGTGTATTGCCGAAGCACGGGTAGTCGACACTGCCGTTCGACTGACTTGATCCGAGATCACTGAATGTACGCGTCTTTCCGTGCGTGCGCCTGTAAAAGATCGGAGAGATGGAGTCGGACTTCTGTACCTATTTATTTTGTGATAAATATGTGAAACTAATTGGTTAACAAAATAAAATAATGAAGGCATACTTTGCAAGTATTGCTAAGTTAAAAATATGTTATAATAATGTGTTTAGAATAACATTGCAAATAGTATAAAGCAATTAATGACCAATCGATTTGTAAAAATTACTTCTCACTGATTTGACTTCAAAATCTCTAACTCTAACTTAAATAACCGGCCAAGTGCGAGTTGGACTCGTGCACGAAGGGTTCCGTATCATTATCTATAAAAACGGAAAAAAATCACGTTTGTTGTATGGGAGCCCCTCTTAAAAATTTATTTTATTTTAATTATTTATTTTAAATTGAATATACTACTATATATTCTGTGAATATTTCAAGCGTCTACCTGTTGCCGTTATAAATATCGAGCAAAAACGAGCAAAAAATCACGTTTGTTGTATGGGAGCCCCCTTAAATATTTATTTTATTCTGTTTTTTAGTATTTTTTGTTATAGCGGCAACAGAAATACATCATCTTTGAAAATTTCAACTATCTAACTATCACAGTTCATGAGATACAGCCTGGTGACAGACGGACAGATGGACAGCGGAGCCTTAGTAATAGGGTCCCGTTTTACCTTTTGGGTACGGAACCCTAAAAATGATTAAATCGTGCAAAACAGATAGCTTTGGCCAGCAAGCGCAGCCTTAACTATTTAAACCGCATTTAAGTAACTGTGTGCACACTATTTTCAGTGCATGCAGGCGAGGCGTACCGTGACCAAGCGCCGTTAGTAGTTTTAGTAGGACTTCGCCCGTCGCTAGCGGAGCCAACTCAAACATCGAGTCATGAACTCCGAGGGTGCGCCGGGATAGGCCGGGAGCTGGTAACATGCGAAAGTAAAACAAATGTGTGAAAAACCAATGACATAAATTCATATTTCACTTAGCGTTTTGACTTCCCTCTTCAGAGTTTTTTTGCATTATCAGCATCGAGCTAAACCAGCTCGATGATTATCAGTCACAGGAAAGAAAATATGCCTATTTTTTGTTGTTGTTGTCAGTTCAGTGTTAAAATAAAACACTTAAACCACTGCGCCATCAATTAAACCCGTAGTGTTTTTTTTTTTATTTAGCTTGAAAAAAACGTGTATCAAAATTAAAAACAGAAACACGTAAATAGGTTCAAAAGTTTCGTGTAATAGATGTACAATGAACATACAAAAAAAACGGGTCGAATTGAGATCCTCTCTTCTTTTTTTAAGTCGGTTAAAATACCACGTAACCAAAGACACAAGGGAGAAAATAGATTGAACTTTATGATAAAGTGACATGCTAAGCTAACGTCTATTGCTACTAAACGTATTTGGCTGTCATTAAACTAAGAGGTATTTCAAGGTTACAGGCTAAAAAATTCGCACAAACAGGTTACTCGTACCATAACTAAACCTCTTAAATTCAGTTAAAAGGTTGGTCTATTTCCATACAAAAACAAAAGAAAAACATTTCAATTAGGGCTCTAATTTTTATTAGCTTCACTCGGTCTCAAATGAGAAGGAAAGTCGCCCGGGCGAAGCTTAGGCTTCAACTGTGGCACCTACAAGATAAAAAATAGCTCTTTCATAACTGCTTTATGTTTTGTCTTGTAAAAAGACATAGAACAAAAGTTGATAATAAATATGGTATGGTATTATTGACCTTTCTAACTTTTTTTGTTGACCGCATAACTTTTTTGGTACATTAAAATTAACCCTGTTGTTTAATGTTGTTGTTGTATTTTAGCAGTGTTAAAAATACCATTTGATTTGTAATTGATTTAAATGAATGAATGATTTGTTGTATGAAGATCGATTATGGCGCTCTTTTACTGTAATTTTTCCATCCTATGTCCCCATATTATACGCAATAAAATGAATATGAAATCCTTAAATCTAACAATTTTTTATTTATTATGTATATAGTTGATTAATTTAGGTTTTGTTTTATATTTCCTTCGGAGTACATCTTCATATGTCCATTTGTCCTTTAAGTTTTAGACTACCTACATCTTAAGCTATTTTGGCCCATGAATACAGGTACTAACATCACCTTTGCAAAGGTGTGCTTTACAAAACCATTAGGTAAATTGGCCTTAGCGTTCGCAAGCAATTCGCAAATTGCTTGCTTACGCGTAAAAGTCCTGGTAATGGTTAAACAGTAGGTACCTAGCTGTTGCTTTAGAAGAAAACACTACAATATTATTTATTACTGGCTGCGGTTTTATAGATTTCCATTTACACGCAAATTTCCGGAACAAAATAAGTAATGTATATTTACTAAAGTTAAATAATTATTTACGGGATATTTACCATGGTAAGGTTGTGGAAGAAGCTCCCGATATTTCGGCGCAGTTACATGCACCATGTTCACGGGAAGACTGAAGAATGCGGGTGGTTGGTGAAAAAGTGGTGGTTGGTGGTTGGTGGTGGTGGTGGTGGTGGTTTAAAACAGTGTTTAATGTATATTTAGTCTATTTGTTTTACGGAATGTTCTTTTAGACAACGGACGTATTCTAGTATATCGTTGTACTCATAATTAAAAACCACTTTTACTAAGGACCCAACCCTGAAACCGCAAAAAATATATATTTCATTGGAGGATAACATCGTGAGGAAATCGGTGTCTTTTTTGTTGTAGAATAGGCTTGCGCTTGGCCGCCAACTCGCCTGATGTTAAGCGATGATGCGGTCTACGGTGGATCACGCTTGCCTAGAAGAAACCGATTCACTCTTGACTTGAGACACCCATATTGTAACTATCGGGGAACAGGAACACCCATTCAGTGCATTCCACAAACTAGCAGTTCGCTTCGTCTTAAGAATCTCAAAAGTTCAAAGACATACACTGGGCCAGCGTGGTAAGTCCCATCCTTTCTCTCTGAGAGAAAGCCTGTATCCCAGCAGTGGGAGCATGATAGGCTGCAATGATGATGATACATTTCGTTGAGCATTATAATTTTTTCGATTTATTTTTCGTGATTCTAGTTTACAATGAAAGAGGACCACCAAAAATGAATTTTAAAGGCTAAATTAAAAGGGGCAAAAGGGGGTTGAAAGTCTACGTGTACGAAATCGCGGGCAACAGTTATTTGGTTTAAATATATGTCTAATCTAATACAAAGCTAGTTAATTTATTTGCTGTCTAAATAATCATTTTAGTGGTCATTAAACTGGTCAATGAAATCAACACAGCTAATCCAAATAAAAATAATAAGCTGACCGTCCCGGCTTCGTAAGGGTGGAGATTTATTTTTAAACATTTTAATAATAATCTTATGTTACTCAGGGATAATGTAGCATTCTAAAGGTGAAAGAATTTTTAAAATCGGTCCAGTAGTTTTTGATTTAATTCGTTACACACATCCAAAAATACAAATCTTTCCTCTTTATAATAAGTGTAGAGAGTTGATGTAAAAAAAACAAAAGGCTTTGAGATTTTACAATTTCCAACTAGCTGTGCTAATAAAACTGAACAGAAAACAGAAATTGTAATAAAAACATCGAGTTGGTAGGAGCTTCCGGACTGCGCTGCGTCGCGCCGCTTCAACGGCTTTATAAACAGTTTTAGAGCATTTGGTGGACATTCCAGCTTAAACTGTTGGGAAATTTTGGCAATTCCTAGTATTTTGTGTGTAAGTAGTACGTGCTTTAAATGTGAATAGATTTCCATAGAACATGGTGTTTTCGCCGGATAACACCGATAAACCGCTGGATAAAGTTCGGAGCCTAAGTTTTCAATTAGTTTATCGTTTTTCTATAATGTACAATAATGAAAATGAATGAATGAATGGATGTTGTGTTTTCTGTAATGTATATTATTATGTTCTGTTGTATGTGTTTTTCATGTATTATGTAAACTAAGAACACTCTCCTCGTGAATTTTGTACTATGCCCAATATTTATGTAGGTTCTATAATCAATATCTTGGAGCTTCCAATGGTAATGGTATACATAATTATACCGGCCTATTTATAGTCCAAGTCGCCAACTGGCGAGACAAAGCGAATCCGGGACCGAATGCGTACTCTTGCTCTTGCCAAGACCAACTTCGCCTGTGGAGTAAATGAGTTTTTAAATACTTACAATACATATACAATACAATACAAATACAATACGAATACAAAACGAATACATATACGAATGCGAATGCGGACGCGGATGCTTATGCGGATGCGGATGCGGATGCGGATGCGGATGCTGATGCGGATGCGGATGCAGATGCAGATGCGGAAGCGATTGCGAATGCGAACGCGAACGTGAACGCAAATACAAATATAAATACAAAGACGAGCACCTACATTTTAGCGTTTGTTTGAGATCGTTGCTGTGCGCCAAGAATATTATGAACGGGTGAATGTAATGATGGTTTAATATTCGGTTATGAATTGAACTAAAGGAAAAGATCTGGTAATCATTTTGACTAAAATTTTACAATTGAGTATCAATGCGTAGTGGCAGCCTTTAATCAGCCTATAATCCACCATGCTGGCCCAGTGAATGTTGGTGAATGTCATTATTATGACCAAATAACAAATAGAAAGTATTTAATATCAAATAAACAGTTCATTCCACCCCTGATAGACTGGCGACAGAAACAGTTTTTATTAACGTTATTATATTACCTTTACACGGCAGAGTCCATTTAACGAGGCGAACATGGCACAAAATTATAATCGGTTACATTCTGAAGAGGTCGTACTCCACGAACTCTACAAATGACCTTTAGTTCAGTACAAGACGAGTAGTTTTGAAAGTACATGATTGGTCAGTAATGCGTCTTCTGGATGGATTCCCAGACGATTTGAATGATGAATTATTTATTGTTGATGGCCTCACTCACTGACTAGAGCTATCTCTTTCACACATTTTCAACATACACAAGAACGTAATCCAATTTTGGCGAATTTTATCTTCAAAAATGTAAAAAAAACTGCAATTTTGGCCGTTGAGTATGGTCTCAAATATTTGTCTTAGCTTTTTATAAACAATCTTTTTCGTATTCAGAAGAATACGAAAAAACTGAGAACAGCAAACCCTTTCATGTCATACTCATATCATGATTGTAGATAAGATTTTTTTGGGCGAATAGAATTTTTACTTAATTCAATATGGCGTCCGCCATACTGAATTTAGTATGACAACATTTTATTTTTAGTTTTCTTAGCAAACCCTTTCATTTGATACCCATATCATGGGGGTGCATAAAAAATAACTGGTCCGCCATCTTTGGGAGTTCTCCATATTAGATTTAGAATGACGTCACATATAGCTAAATCCAATGTCATCTAAGTATACGTATGCAAAATTTCAGCTCAATCGGTTGGGGATTACTGTTTTAAAATTAAGTTGCAAGGTTTCACCCATACTTACAAGACAAGTTAAATAAAAGTTTGTAAAAATATTGAAATGCGCGAACGAGTTAGAGCAAGCACAAAGATTCTTTCATTTCATTGCGCGATAAAATCCAAAACGAAGATTTTGCCGAAGAACTACAGTCACCGACATAGCTGCTCAGCAGTGCAATTACCGTTCTTACTGATCGATAAATTTGACAGACGAAATCGACAAATTCGATCAAATGCCATTGTGTCGATCATAGCGAGTACGGATCATATGACATTTTATCGAATTTGTATCGAATATCGAATAGAATGAAACCGAATCTTCAGTGCAATGCAAGTTTGCCAGTTGAAGTGGCAATCAACTGGCAAACTTGCATTGCAGGCCATCCCCAAAGAACCGGTGGAGAAGTCAGGTTTTTGAGTGCAGTCCACAAACCGAAAGACGCAGCGTATATGTAGGCCACTAGATGAACCGACGACACCGTGAGAGTTGTGGGCATCCAGTTGATGCAGATGGCAAGCTATCGTTCAGTGTCGAGTTCTAAGGGGGAGGCCTGTGTTCAGCAATTGACGTCTTCTGTGATGAAGCACGGCTACAATCAGGTTTGGAAACCATAGCTTCTCTTGTGAACTTGTGTAACGTATCTTCAAAATTGCGCCCCGGTCTATAGGGACATCCAGCCAGCTAATTAATGATAACCCTGTGGGAGCCTGAATAAAAGCAGATATTAAAACTTTATACCTATGTTGAAACTTGCGTCGTAAAACTTAGCCTCAAGTAAGTAATAAAAATAACTGCTAGGTGGCTTTGACATCTCAATGAGCTCAAGTTTATTACAAATGACATTATTGTAAAACTGGATTTTCAGCTATACTTTACTAGCTTGTTCAATCACGGCAAGCGTGTTCCATCTTAGATCGCATCATCGCTAAATATCAGGCAAAGTGGCGGTCAAAGGCAAGCCTATCTTTCAATTATTATTAATTTACTTGTCGTTGGCTGAAAATATTTTCATCATCATCAGTCAGAAGACGTCCACTGCTGAATATAGGCCTCCCCCTTAACCTATATACTGAACGACAACCTGCCATCTGCATCCTTTGGATGCCTGCGACTCTCACAATATCGTCGCCGTCGGTCCATCGAGTGGGAAGCCTACCTACGCTGTGTCTTCCGGTTCGTGGTCTCCACTCAAGTAGGAGTTACTCTAGTATAATAATATCATCTACCAGCAACAATAACCAACAATATAACTTTGATATTACTCAGCCTATACGAATTTATTCTTGACCCAACTGCCCAAGAAAGAGAGTAATGTTTTTAGGTATATGCAAGTATCGTTGGATTCCTCTTTCAGTGATGTCCAGAGTTCCATAGGGTTCTCAATTCTGTTCGTATTTTTATACATTTTTATTAGATTTTTTTTAATATTTACATTATACCTACATATATATGTACATAAAAAAAACAGAATGTTTATTGTAGTAATGGGCAGGCCACATCGCTCGAAGAACCAATAACCGATGTATGTAGGCCTCCCACTAGATGGACTGACGAAATCTTGGGAGGCCCGGGCATCTAATGAATGTAGATGGCAGGCTGTCATTCAGTGTGGAGTTCTAAAGGTGAGGCCTATGATGGGTCTATGTATAGCAGTAGACGTCATCTAGCTGATGATGATGATAAAAAAAACTAGGGTGCCGCCGGCAGCGGAGCAGACTCAAGAAACTGGTGCGGTAGTCAATGCTGCGCTGCAGAGTGAGGAACCTCCAGATCATGCATGCCGTGTCCATGATGACTGTCTTCTGCATCTGACCCTTGACCTAATCATCCTACAAGAGCCTACAGAGAAGGTGTTGTTTGAGACTCTTCACTACACCGAAACGACTATCAGAACAATGATCGTCAAGTCAACATCCCACATGGCGGTGACCATGTGAGCCAAGTCTAGGTACTTGTAGAGTTTGTCCTTCTCTGCCTTCACGAGGTTCTCGTCAAGGGAGATGGTGATATCGACGAGATTTGTCCGGTTATTTACAAAGAAATCATATTAATTAATTGTTAAGTTTATAAAAGCTTTGGGCTATCCTTTGAGAGGTGCACTAGTTCAACGAAGGTTAACGTTATCCAGATAGTTCGGATTTAAAAGTTTTAGTTTACTTTTCTCACTTAAAACCAATTTAAAAACAAATGTGTAAACTTCCTGATTTTCGGCTTTATTACTCTTTAGATAAGTGCTCCTGATTACCTATAAGTACCTACCTAAGCGGAACGATTTTGTCGGAAATCAATTTCATAGAAAGGAAATAATTTATATTCTACCATCTACTAATTACAGGCTGCGCTTATTTTTTGTGTCAGATTCTACGCGGGTAACCCTAACATAAAATATTTTACCGCCTTCAAATGATAAAGCTCCGACACAATGAGCACCAGACTGACAAAAGCTAAGCCTAATAAAGTCAATTTTATTATTATAGCCGCTTCCCATCGCGGAATTATTTCGCCCTGAAGAAAAAAAGACACCCTTTTCAACGCGGCAAGGCGGCAGTATAATTTGTTGTGACAAATCGTGGGGCTATTCAAAACAAGCGGGCGCGGCTAGACTGATTTACTTCGCCTTTGTCGGAGATAGACAGCCCGCGGTTTGCTCAATTTGATGGAGGTTTTTATACGCGTCCATGTCTGACTTTGATTGTAAGATAAATTTAATATGTAAAAAAAAAAACTTCAAACAGCTGAACAGATTTTCTTGGATCAGCTAAAAACACTCACCATCGAGTCACATTCAAAAAAAAAACTGCCCAAGTGCGAGTTGGACTCGCGCACGAAGGGTTCCGTAATATTATCAACAAAAAAAAAACGGGAAAAAACACGTTTGTTGTATGGGAGCCCCCTTAAATTTTTATTTTATTCTGTTTTGTTATAGCGACAACAGAAATACATCATCTGTGAAAATTTCAACTGTTTAACTATCACGGTTCATGAGATACAGCCTGGTGATAGACGGACAGCGGAGCCTTAGTAATAGGGTCCCGTTTTACCCTTTGGGTACGAAACCCTAAAAACACATCAATCATAGAACTGCACGTCAGTAATTAGTATTATATAGTAATTCACCTATTCTACAAGAGATGGCGCTGTTTTAAAATACACGGTACAGCGTAACGATGACACGAGTTCCATGATTTTCATTCACCCAAAAGGTGCTCAACGCACCTAAACAAGTTTTCACTTCAATAAAACTTAATCATAATCAGATCAGCCGTTTGGGAGCTACGATACTACATAAACGCAATGAGAAGCCACATCAATTAACTTACCAAGCGTGTCAATTCTCTTTTTCGCACCGAGACTCTCTACTTCCAATATTTTGCGTAAAACAAACTCCGCCACGATACCCGGCCGTATGGCAAATTCAATTTATCTCAGGGGAACGAAGTCAATAAAAGACTGTTCGCGAAACGCGTTCCAATTTCCATACTCAATCAATCTTCCTCTTCAATTAGGCCGCGGAAAAATGCCGACTCGTCATATTGTCGTCGAAATGAGGTTGAGTGGAGTCTTGAGTGTATTTTGCTGTATTTTAAGCTTACGCATTTCATTTTGGAGATACTTTTCTTCAGCTGCGGTGTTTTCATTATTCATTCATGAATGAGATAATGTAATGATGGGAGATGCCAGGTTATAAGATTAAACAGTAAACGGAATAAATCTATTATTTTACAGTGCGCCGGACACCGGGTCATATTATAGTTTACATACAAAATGTACCAGTTACATTTTTCGGACTTAACTCGTCCGATTATAATGGAACTTGATAAGTGTTTGAATTGGCAAAAGGTATTTCTAATGTCATTTATCTTTTCAGTTAAAAAAAAAACAATCATTTAATTACTATTTAAATAAACACTTTTTTATCAAAATCGGACAAGTTCTTTCTGAAAACTGTATTTTACGTGTACATTGAGAAATAAAGACCGTCAAAGTTAGATTTCAAAGTCAAAAATGTTTATTTCCATACGAACACTTGGACACTTCAATAAAATAGTTATAATTCAAGACCTAATTTCATGTGTCATCATCATCATCATCCAGAAGACGTCCACTGCTGAACATAGGCCTCCCCTTTAACCTCCACACTGAACGACATCCTGCCATCTGCAATTTTATGTGTACTTTAAGATATATATTTGTTTTTATTCACTTTTACCCGCCTCTAGAGCGTGTTCTAGACAACTTTTTAAAATTTTGTGTCAGTTAATTTATGAATATTATATGAATTTTTATTATAGAATTATTTGTTATATATATGTCGAATCGTCAAAAGCATCATGCATCAAAAGTGTAGAAGTAGAATAGTAGGTAGGCAGGCCGATCCGCATCAGACATCATTGTTCTACGGCGTGGGTATAGCGGGCGAGGAAATTAGACATCGCTCGTTCAGAATTATTCCATAACACTATGATTAATTTTACAATTGAAAATTATTGTAAATTACTTGGGGACAAGGTATTCCGCTTGGTAACGAATGCTGCCACCGTTTCAACCAAAAATAAAATGCCACCGTCCAAAGCAAAAGGTAAACTCAAAGTGAGCTCCCCGAGCCTCGCTTGTCCATGCGCTCTCGCTAGCGCCTCTGCAGGATGGTATGCCAAACTCGCTAGCTGATTGGTCGCAACGACCGATCAGCGAGCTGCCTCAAATCTGATCCATAAAAACTATGCGCCGAAAGTTCCGATAGAATGTCGAAACATCAACTGTCAGCCGTCTGCTACCATCTGTCATTTTCAGTTCTGTTTCTTGCCACTTTATAAATATCGACGCGCCTACATATAGTTTACAAAGCTCACAACAACAACAAGCTTAGTTGCTATAAATAGATTAGCTCACTTTGGCTAGCCTAGCATTAAGAAGTGCTAGTTTATGTCTATGCCTTGTATTATTTGTATGCCCGTCACCAACTCTTAGAAAACTGAAAATAAAGATCGTCGCGACAGCGTTTCTTAGATCTTCCTCGACTGCGTCATTCATCAGGCACCCACGGTGTTTTTTTTTTTTTTTAATAATCTGGCACCTATTTCGTCAACGTCAACCAACCCTGTTTTGGAACGTAGCATGCTGTTGCGGACTAGCCATTCTTTTGATACCTTTGAATAGGTACAGCAAAGAACTGTAAATCCAAAACAAACATAGCGTGCTATTTAGTGTTGGTATTTCTGCACGTGAATGGACACATTGATACAATAATAATTATCAATAGAAAAAACCGACATCATAAAAATCTCAGAACTGGACCAAATTAAAATGGGACCACACGGGAACGCACCACCTTTGAAAAAAATAAAAAATCATCAAAATCGGTTCACACAGTCGAAATTTCTGAGGTAAGAAACATAAAAACGTATAATATATAATTGATAACCTCCTCCTTTTTGAAATTCGGTTGAAACTAAATAGGTATTTGTTTGTGAGCAGATGAATAGATGTACAAAAAGCTACATGAAATAAGTTGGCACTGTTAAAACAACATTTACACAAAGATTTAGGTTACAGCCGTTACAGAGCTCTTTCTTTGTCCTTTCAACATCTTGCCATATTGTGGAAATACCTAAATAAACAAAAATATAGAAAACATTGAGGAGATATCGGAATACCAAGCTTTTTTGAAAGTGAATTAAGAGGACAAATCTTATAAGCATAGTAAAGATAGGCGATGTATGTTTGACACAATTCAATCTTGGGTAAAGTGAATTGAGCAAAAGACGACTGAGCCAAGTAGAAGACAAGCGCGATAAAATATCGTTAGTGATACTATTGGTTATTTAGTGGTAGCTGCGTAGAGACACTGACTAGTTTGGTTGAAAAATCTCTAATACGCATATAAAACACGTATATAAATTACTCGTATGTCGACGCCAGGAGCGCTGCATTATTCAGAGGGAACATATTAGGATCGGGTTCCGACGTGCTGGCGCCTCAAGCACTAAATTGAAGTTTATTGTTAATGTAGGTAGATTATTAATAAACTCGTTGAAAAGATAGAAGCTGGCGTGTTACTCTGCTTATAGGCGATGAGAAGTTGGTGGCTAAGAAACTTCTCAGTCTAGAACACCGTCGTAAAGTAGCGAGTCTGTAAATTTTCTATAGGACTAATTTCGGAGAATCTACATCAGAGCTACACGTTCTATCCTCCCATCCCTTTTCTCCTACAGGACAAGCAGGAAATCGGCCCACTACCACCCATACATTGTGAAGCGTGGACTTTCCTAACGTACCAAATACGTACCAAACGTTTCGATTCTACGTTTCTCCGTACAGCCAAGGATTGGAACAACCTGCCGGCTTCCTGTTTCCTGAGGGATATAATCTGGGCCTTTTCAAGGCAAGAGTGAATAGTTATCTTCTAAGTCTTCGTGCTTCATCATCGACCACATCGTCGCTTACCAATAGGCTAGTTGGTAGTCAAACGCGGACTAACTCGCGATAAAAAAAGATACTCCCGATCAAGTATTTTTTAGGAAGAAAACTCATACGCTCTGAATGGCACATCCAAGTACTTACCTTCGTGAAGCCTCGCTTGTGTTCGGAAATGGAACGAACAGTGGGTGAATTACGAATATTATATAGCAACTGGTAGTGGCTTAGCATAGGTACTGGAGGCGTGGAGCGGGTAAACCTTCACGGGCTTAGGTTTTTGGTCCAAAGAGGCTGAAGAGCCGTGTTTTGCCGTTGTACAAATCATCTTGGAGTCTGTCTTTCAGGTTGAGTTCTTTGGTGGTGGTTAAATCAAACCCAGGCTCGAAATTAAGACTGATTTATATGTTTTTTTTACTACATACGCCTAAATCTTGTTTTATGGAGTCCATATTAGACCAAAAAATACTATAAGGAAGAATTATTTATACTTATTAACTTTATTGACAAGAATATATAAATATCGATTCTTTCAAGTGATACTTATGAATCACCAGAAATAATCTGTTCACTGTAGTGTAACCACTTTCAAGAAGCACGATATCAAAAAAAAAACAGTAATTCTTATGATATTGTTTATAATTACAGTTATATAATAATTTACGGGATATTTACCGTGGTAAGGTTGCGGAATGAGCTCCCGATATTTCGGCGCAGTTACATGTATACAGTTCATATAGTGGTGAACAACCGTGATAGTTTAAAACAGTGTTTTTGTTTAGAATTATTTAACACTTCTTTGTTTACAAAACTTTCATACCGGGAATATTGAAATCATAATAAATCAATTAATATTATTATATGCCTGCAAAATATTAAACAGCTACATGTAAACAGTAAACAATAATTCTGCATAAAATATTTTTTTTGTTCATTCAGTTTGTTGTCACCCATACACAATGCAGAGTTAACCTACACAAGGCAAAATGTAAGTGGAATTAAACATAAAATATAGTTATTCAGTTATTTTGTTCTCGTTATTTGGAGAGATTACCTGGTATTTAATCCAAAGAAAGCGAAGGATTATATAACCCGTTCCTGAGCGTAGTGAAGAATTCAATTTGCACGAGACGGAAATAAATTTTGCAGCCAAGTGGAACACACAATTTTTCACCTGACTTTAACGAAGAAAATATTGTATTATTTTTAAGTAAGCTACTTTTTTAGTATGCTACTTTTGTTTCGGTAAAAAATATAAAGGTTAAACAATAATTTGTCACGTTTGATTTTCAAATTTACTTTCCATGCTAGCGTAATACGATAGTAACGACCTTTGCCGCAGATTTTAAACAATAAAGAAATGCTTTCCGTCCTGGTGAGGTGAATATTATTATAATTAATATTATTGATTGATTAAAGAGTACACATAACATAACAACAGATTTTTTTACATGTATTTTAAAGGCACTGTTTGTCAATAAAAAAATAAGTTAATAATATAATTAATGTATATTTTTTTGTTAATATTAGGTTAGTTCTGATTTTCTACATCATGGCTGCTCCGTACGTCTACGTAAGCTCAGAAGAAGATCAGAAACCACGTTGGGTCGATTGGCTGGATCCTGAAGATCAAGACATGGATTTGTTCTTCGATAGACTTTGTATTATTATATATGATGATGGTCAAAAACGTAGATACATGGCACCGGGAGTTATTATATGGGCGTACCAAGTAATCACATCGTTGAACCCATTTAGAGAAATAATCCAGTCGAAACAAGAAAGCAAATTAAAAATTGCGGTCTTACTTGAAAGAACTATCACTGACTGGAAGGATGTTACATACAAAATCGAATACTACGACGTATTTTGCATACGGGCTATTGTTCCGTTAGTAAGTATTTAACTTTTCTTTTCAAATAATCTTAGGTTTATTTGTATGCCATAGGTGGCAAACAAGGTGACGGTCCGCCTGAATGTAAGCGATCACCGTCGCCTTTATATACCTGCAGGGGTATCACAGATACGTTGATGACCCTTAAAGACTTTATTGACAGCCCTTTTGAAGAACCCCATCTTAAAGTTACTCGGAAATGCCCCAGGATCCCGGGAGCTCATTCCAAAAATTGCAGGTGTTAAGCAAAAAAGATCGCGTAAAACGTACATCGGTGGAAATAGCACACACAGTGCTATTTCCACCGATATGGATGAATTTTCAGGCAGTGGTAGCTGGTGAGATGATATAACAAATAATAAGTGTAAGTGGCATTAGCCGTTCTTATTGTTATCAAATAAATAAATAAATAACTGCTATGCTGGCATCAGATCGAATAGTCCTTCAGAACATTCCCCGTTGTAAATGCGATAAAAGATACAAAGAGACCCAACGTCTCTGCGTAGTCTGAGTGGCTCTAGGTGTTCAGTGAGCTTGGGATCGATACTTGGGTGCTCCGTTCCAAAGATGGGAGCAGTACTCCATGTGAGGTCGGACTTGCACTTTGTGAAGCAAAAGCAATAAAGTAATTTTGTATTGCACTGTATTGGCTGACTTGGACTAGAACCCATACTCAAACCAGACATTTCAATAAGTCTATAATTTAAATATCTACCCGGCCAAGAATATAAGCTAGGACTTCCTATTCCTGCTGTAGACTAGGGCCCCGATTCTACTAAACTAATTGTTTTTCAATTGTTAATGAATTGCCTCAATTTTTTTACTTATTACACTTTATCTATACAAAAAGTGTAAAAAAATTACATTTTGAGGCAATTAATTAACAATTTAAAAACAATTTTGTTTTTCACTTTTGACACTTTATCTATGCCAAAACTGTCAAAAGGGCAATTGTTGAGAAAATTCATTAACAATTTAAAAACAATTGGTTTAGTAGAATCGGGGCCTAGGTAGTCTACCAAGCAGCAATGACCAATGGGATGAGCCACATACGTACACAGCATCTATCTAAGATATTGCTACTGCCTACAAGAGTTCTACTATTTTTTCTTATAATTACGCGGGCGAAGCCTCATGCAGAAGCTAGTTTATCATATTCGTAACTTAACATACCCATAACAACATATATTCTAGTACTTTTTCATTAACCACAGCTTGAAGATCAACCCTGGCATGGTATAGAACAAAAACATAGCCCGCTGCACGATATAGCAGCATTAAAAACAACAACAGTTGTTTGGGAGCACAACACAAATGCCATTGAGGATGAAATTTGGAAAATTCCATTAAATTATTATTCCTTTGAAAACTACAGCAAAACAGGATCGAGCCCACAAAAAGCAGGGCCAATTTACACTCCATACTACGAGACCGTCAAAGATGAACCTTTGCCAAGAGAATTAAAATTTGCGTCACTGGGATTTAAGGACGACCAACACATATTAGATTCTTGTTACTTACGCACGGTAGAGTTCAAGACTGATGACAACGTGGTTGAAGATTGCGACGAGTGGATCCCCAGGGAGTGGGGTTATTTTATCTGCCTCAAGAATCTTGCAGATTTTAAAGGAGTAGGATCAGGCGCCATGTTGTTTGATCTCAGAGGCAGGATATTCGGAATTGGGTCCTTTTTGTTGCAAAAGGGTCAACGAAGTATACTGGTATTCACAGACATTAGACCATACAGAACTCAAATTAGATTGGCATGTACTGTAAATGAAGAAGAACACTTTGCATTGCACAAAAAAGGTAAGAAAAGGTAAATGGTAAATTCTAACCCTTTCCGACAATGACTGGTTCAAATAATGTATTGTTTTAAAACTATTGTTGACTTTTTTAACAAAAAGATTAGTTAAAATCCAAAGGTATTATCACCACATAAATGACACCAAACTGTATATTATTTTAAATTTGCATATAATAAAATGAGATGTAATTAATATTATGAATAAAGTTATCATTATCATTTGATACTAAAGAATATCACTTTTATTTCAAACTAGTTGGTGCCCGCGACTTCGTATGCGTACTTAGAAAGAGAGAGAAAGAGAGAGCTGATAGCCCAATCTAGCTAGTCCAGAGCATGTTGGGCTTTTTATTACAACCTTCTTAAAATGCAAAATATAATGGGAAAATAAATTTCTTCATAATTGGTTTTACGTCAATATTTTCCATATTTTAATACTTATTCTGCTATTGGGGCCGGAGAGAAATAGAACAACTCAAAAATCATGAAAATTGATACAGCCGTTCTTGAGTTAAGTATAAATGGTGTCACTAACCCAAATTTGTTTTATATATATAGATAGATTATACTATTTTAACAAAAACCCGAAAATATATTTAATTAAATTTAAACTTCTTATTTAAACTGGTTATTAATTATTACCAAACAAAATACATGTTAACACTTACACTACAAAACAGTTAAGACTGCCCATAGACCCGAAGATTAAAACTGACCCTGGCAAACACGACGAGACGTGCGATGCCGAAATACTCGCAGGAGGAAAAAAAATATACAAGTGGACTGTGACTCAGAACTTCAGAAAACTGACTATTATTGTTATTATTATTCTGAGAACTGTGACGGATTTCTAGCATGACGCATCGCTTAACCTATAATTTAGGAAGGTCCAGTTTGTATACAACTTAAGCTTAAAAATAGGGATCCGATTGTTTTTGACTACTGTCTCTGTCCTGTCCATGAACGTACTAGGTATTTAAAGGGTTAGGTCAAGAGGAAGTAAAATCCACAGTCAAGAGACTGTGGTTTTTACTCAACTCAACTTACGGATTTTTTTAGTTCCTTCTTCTTATGCCACTCAACCAAGCCTACTCATGTCATCCAGCCAAAGTCTCGCCTTGTGGCGTGGTGAGCTAAGATTGGCTGACCAATGTGCTTGATTGGCGTTCGTAAATCTAGTCGCCTTTACAATTAAAAACGGAAGTCAATATGAAATTAAATACTCTTTATCAGGCAAAATAAATAATAATAATTATTTTACATATGGGTTTGCTGGGTACGCTGCCAACTGATAGTGGGTTTGAGCATTTGGATTGTCTTTAGATCTTCAACGGTCTATGGACAGTCTAACTGTTTATTTAGTGTTAGTTTTAGCTAGTATTTTGTTTATTTAATAAAGGTAATTTTACATATTAGTACTAAGAGAAATAACTGTATTGATATAATAGAATAGAATATAATGGAACGGCACGGAACGGAACGAAACAGAACGGAACGGAACTGAACTGAACTGAACTGAACGGAACGGAACAGAACAGAACAGAACAGAATAGAATTGAATAGAATAGAATAGAAAATAATTTATTAATAAGTCGATTTTCAACATCTTAGGTTAAATACTAAGAACTTGCCATCACACCAATCTAGTCATGTCACAAAAATAGTAATAAACGAATTCGTAGTTAGCTGTAACGGGGCTGTAGTAAAAATCATAAATCACAATAAGTATAAAAATTCAAATTAAATAAGTAGGTATGTTCAAACATATCTTACTGGCTCTAAATGGCTATCATCATCATCATTTCAGCCATAGGACGTCCACTGCTGGACATAAGCCTCCCCCGTCGATTTCCAAAAGGACCGGTTGGAAGCGGCATGCATCGAGCGTTTTCCTGCGATCTCTTTTAGGTCGTCTGTCCATCTTGTGGCGGACGTCCTACGCTGCGCTTACCGGTCCGCGGTCTCTACTCGAGAACCCTTCGGCCCCATCGGCCATCTGTCCTGCCCACTGCCACTTCAACTAAATTGCTATAGTCATAATCGAAAACTCTTTGATCGTATAAATTGACCTGTCTAACAAAAACATCTTGACAGCATTGGAGAATTGTATTTCATACTTAATGGACTTTATAAACCCTGGGAGTTTATTAAACAAAGATTGACCCATAATAAAGCCCTGAGACTCGTTGGAGTGACGATATACGTAAGACGACTGGCAGTGGCTGGAAGACAAAAGCCGAAGATCGGGCTGAGTGGCGTGCCTTGGGAGAGGCCTATGTCCTGCAGTGGACTAGTATAGGCTGATTATGATGATGATGATGACCCATAATCATTGGTTTCTTTTTTGTCATGTTTAGTCTTAGTTATGTTGTCTCTAATAGTATTCTATTATTTCGTATGGCCCGCTTACTTATCACTAGTCTTAAACGCGCGAATATATAAATCAAATAGTAATATTTGCTATAATACCTAACAGCTTTCGGTATGTAATTTATTATAATTTAAAAAGCCTAGAGCTGAGTAGGTACCTACCTACCTACGCAGTTACATGTCCTTATCTCCCGCACCTTCGTAAATCTCCATTATGGCCATGTCTCTTGAGTTAAAGGCAAGAAAATTGTTAAGTTCTCGGCCTTATTAAATTTTACATTAATGGTAGACGTAAAGGAAAATATTTTACGGTTAGTATTGGCCGTTAGTAAGGAAGTATAACATTTTAATAACAGAATACTTAGTAAGTTATAAAATTTTAAGATGAAAAAGTGGTGATGTGAAGCTTATTTTTGTATATTAACTAAATCCTTTAAATCTTTAGCTTTTTTCCTTTATACGACATAAATATTTGGGCTCTACTGGAGCTTAAATGTTTATGCCTGCACAACAAATAAAAAAACATACTGTACTGTCCAGAATTTTGGAAACAATTATTATACCTATGTATATCTATGTAAAATATTATGGTTGCAAGTTAGTAGCACAGTAGATCCGTCAGCGTAGAAAGAGCGTACAAAATAATAACAAAAATCTTAAAATATAAAAAATCCTTGTGGCAGACAGCTTTTTTCCTTTAAAGCTTGTCACATACCGTGCAGCTATTAAATTTGAATCGGCCTCAACTCAAAACCGTGGGAATTCAAATTTGGTAATCGAACAGTTGGACAGACCTTTGAGATGGATCAGCTAAGTACCAGATTGGAGCGAACAGGGGCTATTGAGAGACGCACCAAGAGACTCATCGGCAACGAATCCCTGGTTCAGACTAAGCTCCTTAGTCTTGATTTTAGCCATTGGCGCAAAGTTGGTAGTCTATCCGTTTTTTATCGGATACATTTCGGAGAGAGTGCATCGTATCTGCATGATCTAATTCCCTCCTGCCCATTATTCTATCGGACTGCCAGAGTGGGCACGAAAAATCAACACCGCACTGAGCGTACTGCTGGTCTGTGGAATGCGCTGCCTGAATGGGTGTTCCCCGATAGTTACAATCTAGGTGTCTTCAAATCACGAGTGAATCGGTTTCTTCTAGGCAAGCGTGCTCTATCATAGACCGCATCATCGCTTAACATCAAATGAGTTGGCGGTCAAACGCAAGCATATTTATGCATAAAATATATAAAATAAAAATAGTTTCGTAACAAGCTACATAAACGAATTCCCGGATAATTCACTAATTTTCTTACGCACCGCGTTGTCACTCTAATGGATATTTCTAGTAGGTAAACAAAAATCTGGGTAATCTGGGACATTTTTGCACACTCGGTCATCTGACCCCAAACTAAGCAAAGCTTATAATATGGCTGCCAGAGACTGATATACGTACATTTTATTTTAAAGATACTTTTATAGATATTAACACCCAGGCATAGAACATACACAAATGTTCATCACACAAATGTTTGTCCTAGGTGGGAATCGAACCCACGCCCTCAGGCTCAGAAGGCAGGTTCACTACCAACTGAGCCACTGGAGAAATAAGCTACTGTGTAATTCATAGTGTTGTTTTATAATTATACAATTTGTTCAACAAGTTTTAGACGATAAAACATTGATCTGATCTAAAAAAACGACCCTGGTTTCATTCTGACCCATACTTGTACAATAGCATTTTTTATTATACCCTATGACCCTCGTGATAATACAAGGATTCTAATGATACCACTCACATTCAATCCAGGCGTGCAGGAGTTATTGTAGAATTAAGAAACCCACATTAGTACATACATAGATAGATACACAAATGTGATGTACCTTAAAACCATAACACTCCTTTTTCAGGCAGCCGTGTAAAAAGATAGGCGTTGTGACTACCTTAGAAATATATTTTAAGCTTGATTATTCCCCCCCATACTACAGCCATAGTCCAGTTTTATTGAGAAACTTCCTGGGCCCGTGAGTTGGGTCCGATAGCGATATATCAAGGCGCCTTATAGAAACTTTTACCGATTCCTCAGCATTGCCCGGGGCATCAGTGCAAATGAAAATTGAAAAAAGTTTAGCCTGAGCTTGCTGATATCTTTTAGGGACTGTTCTTCTACATTTTTGCACAAATACTATTGAAAGTAATTGAAGAAGTAAATTGAAAGTTGGGTTGTCACACTTCATACTCATATTAATAATTTTTTATTTGTTTATTAGAACAATACATATATCATTACAAGTTATAATTAACTGTTTGTATGTTCATCGAAGTAACGAAATACTATTATTTCATATCTATTAATTATTTTTTACAATAATATGTATAGTACAAAATATTAAAAAAAAAAACGATAAAAGAGCAGATTATCTTCAAACGGGTGCACCGATTTTCATGAATCATAGAACACTCTCGATAAAGTCACCTTTCAAATAAATAAATAAATAAACTAAATCAAACCCGGTTTTTCCGTGTGGGAGAGTAGTACAATGCCACAGATAAATAGATACACATATATACAGACACACAGGCACACAGTAGACACGTTAAACTCATTACACCCCTCTTTATACGTCGGGATTTATAACTAATAGGGCAAAATAAAAAACAAAACAGCTTTAAAATCTTGGTTCTCCACACAGTAAAGAGACGAAAAATTCTCACTTCAGTGGTTCTCCAAATGTTTTTTTTTTTAATTTAATATTTTTTTTGTTTCCACGAAAAGAATGCTGATTATACTCGCAATACGTTTTTATTAATAAGTATACAAATAAGAGAAAATAAAAACAGTAGTTACTTATACTTACAAAAAGGTAGGTTTAAAATTTTTAACAGAAACTAACAATAGGTAAGTAGTTAAAGGGAACTTTTCCAAGAGGCAATTAAAAAATATTACTCTTTCCCTTGAACTTTCCCAGTTTTGACCATAAGTTTACACCGTAAAACGGTTGCGATACTTATTTCATCACTGCCCAAATTTACAAAGTTTCACTTGCTTAATAAAGGATTGGTACTGAGGCTTATTAGAGCTCTTCACGGCGTCTCTCCGGGGAATATAACTTCTCAAAGATCGCCAGGGATGTTCTCACTTGACCGCGTCCGAAGGCTCCTTTGTTCCAAGTTTTCAAGCTTTAGATCATAACGTACAAGAAACATACATTTGTATGCAAACAGTGAACAAAGCTGTGTTCAAGGCAGCATTTTCCCGTAGAAGTAAGGCGCTGAACTTTAGAATAAATAATCACACTAATGTCATATATGTGAAAGTTTGGATGGATGGATGGATGGATGGATGTTTGTTACTCAATCACGCAGAACCGGCTTGATGGATTTGGATGAAATTTGGAATATACATTGCTTATGTCCTGGATACTGGATCCTGGATAGAACACACAGAATACTTTTCATTATAATCATCACCGATTTTCGGCACCACGCGGGTGAAACCGCGGGGCATTTTTTTACACTTTTTGTAAAGATAAAGTGTGTCAAAAGTAAAAAAATTGAGGCAATTCATTAACAATTGAAAAACAATTAGTTTAGTAGAATCGGGGCCCAGGTGAGTTGTGGTCAAACGCTAGGCCATTACATCATTAAAAAAAACTAATATCCTAAGATAAAGTTGATTTGAACTCTATCTGCAGATACGAACTCTATCTGCAGATACCTATCTGCAGATCAGCTTTATCTTAGCTGTGTGAATTGTACTTTACATAATATGTTAATATTAATGTTCTGATCCCGTATTACATGTCACCTGGTTAGCACGATAAGCAGTTTAATTAATCAGGTGCGTATTTTGTAAAGTTTAATTTCCGTCATGTATAGGTACTGGTGGGCACAATTGGTTTTGCGGTCGACACTCGACATGCGACGCAGAAGTGCCGTTATAAAAATTAATTCAACGTTTCGCAGCGAAAATCGCGCAGCTATATCACTCGCGCATTTCAACATTTTTAAAGTTACAACATCCCTGAATTCAATGAAAAAAATATACTTTTTTGTTCATGTAAACATTACAAATATTTTTTTGAGTAATCAATTAAATAATAAATGTTCAAATCTTGTTCAAATGTGAGTTATCTGTCAGAGACCGCACAGAGAGTTTTGGCACCAACATGCATGAAGAAAAACATGTTGGCTCGTTGTATTATTTTCCTAACCTTGTGTATTTTCGAGTGTAATAATGGTAGATTATTATTTATTGAGTGCTTGCGAACGTGCTTGAGTGTAGGCAATTGATATAACGAGGCGAAACGTATATGTATTTTCGTATTGTTTACAAAACTTCATATAAAGAAAGAAAATCTTATTTTGCGCACAAAACACTACACCATAAACATTACAAAACAGAATAAATATAATTAAACATACACAAAAAAAAACATACAGACGAACATAGTACCTACTCCTTTTTGGAAGTCGGTAAAAATAACAATAATACATGTTCAGTTGTCGTTGTAGTGTCCAGTGCGACAAAAAAAGGGCAGTGCTCAGCTATAATGCTACAGATTTCTCTGCAGCGCTGATTTTCAGCACTGACCTTCTGAGACGCACGGGGCTACATATAAGCCTCTTGTAAAGCCTCCACCACTTTACGGGGCATGAGTTTGACTTGATCGTGACTTTGCTTGACTCTGACTGTGACTCTTTTTATATTGAAAGTTCTGTGTTAAACACGCATAAGGAATCTATCTATTATCCTATCTTAAATAAAGAAAAAAAAGTCTTAAAAGTCCCAGTTATTTTATAACCGACTTCAAAAAAGGCGGAGGTTCTATGTTCCCTGTATATTTTTTTATGTATGTTCACCGATATCTCCGCCAACTGTTGACCGATTTCAAAAAATACTATTTTGTTCGGTAGAGTATACTTCCAATTTGGTCCCATTGTCACCAAGTCAGGATCTGATGATGGGATCCCAGGGAAATCGAGGGCACCCTCAAATTTTATAGGCACTATTACGTTTTTCATATATTTTTGAAGTCGGTTTTTAATGTGATTCACATGTTGTTTGTAAATTCTAACATGAGTGCATTCGCCTCTTATTAGTAAAATGTTGTAAGTATAACGTACCTAAAAACTTTTAGAGGAGTCAAAATTTATCCCCAATGACTTTAATGTCATGGCCTTAAAGTAAAACCTCCGTAGAAAAACGTTATTTAAATCATGAACACATAAAATTCCATGTTCCAATTTTTTTTTTATTTTTAAATGTAGTAACGCTGGTGCAAGTTAGCCACGTTTTATCACAAAGTTACAGTTACGAAGCTACCTATCCGAGCTAACGACCTAGAAAAAACATAAAGTAACTTGCCAAGACTTGCTGCTTGTTCTTGATAAATCAACTAAGTAAGTTAAGGTTTTAAAGTTTACGGAAGAAGAAGAGAGACATAAACTAACGTAATCAGGTTGTGCGGACGCTGGTAGCGAAATAACTAAATCCATTAAACAAACTACCGTAAAGTGGGATCAATAGAAACTACAAGGAATAAGGTATTTTTTTATCATATAACTAGCTGACCCGGCAATGGTGGTCCTGTCCAAATTTTCATACAAATAACTGGCCAAAGCGGGTCGAGACAGGTGGTCTTTAGGTACATTACAGCGCATCGCTGAAACGATAAGTCTTTCGATATACAAGATTAATTAAATTCACCTAAAACCTCTCGTAGGAAGCCTAATTCACTACATAATTCCGGACAACTTTTGTTCCATGCATGGCTTAATCCTTGGTGAGTTTATTGCCTCTCATGTCATCTTTCACGACGTCAATCCATCGTCGCTTTGGTCAAAGCGACAAAAAGATAAAGATGATAAAGGCGAATGAAACAAAGCATAACCAATTTTTATTTAATTTTTTATTATACAATGTTTAACAAAAAGGTGTGATAATACCAGCGAAGTTGGATAAGTACCAACTTCGCTGGATAATACTGAAGGGTATGTGTACTCATTATTATATCACAAACAACTGATACTATGGGTTCAACTCTGAAATCGTGAAACAAAACAGTTGTTCCATACATTTTGTCGAGTTACAATGACCGTTTTCTATGGAACAGCAGTTTTTTTTTTGGTGATTTTAGGTTTTGTCCCGAACTAAAAGTAGTTCATAATGATGAGTAGATACGGCCCTTAAGAGGGTGCTAACTGATTACCAGTATATATTAGAATAACTAAGTTTTTAATTCAGTTTAAATTTCAATGAACTTAGATAACACACTCGTAACGACATAGATAAATTAGTTTTCCATTATCTGTCGAGGTACAGGATTAGGTCCTACACAGGTACACAAAAGCTTATTTCCATTGATATAAATGTACTAGGTACCTACTAGAGTTCATTGCTTATTTCCCTTAACGTTGTCAGAACATTATCTGTCGACTTTTGATGGAGGTCTTCAATTCAAGCAAACAACCTTCAGAGGATTATGATCTGTGAATACATAGTAAAAATATTCACCCACTTTTCGCTGACAGTTAATCCAACAGGTATGTTTTTGTGGTTTCGGGATGATGGAGCTCTCTTCCATATTATACAGTATATACACCGAGCATTCGGTTATAATTATAACGTGCAAGGGTGTTTCTTCCTTGTCCGATTCATAAATCTGTTCGGAGTGACCTATGCGAAAACAAATTTTGGATCTTACTTTAAAACGTTGCTCAAGTTGATCTATGCTTAAAATTTCTGTCTCAACTTCTCACTCGACGGCAATCGTCACACGCAAAAACGAGCCAAAGCAATTTTAAGCATAGGTCAACTTGAGTAACGTTTTTTAAGTAAGGCCCTTATTGGCTAGGTCGCCTTTGATACGCATGATGCATAAGTTAAATCGAGTTGTCGAGAAAGTTGATTTATTTGTCTGCTCAAATGCGGAATTCAAGACGTTATTTGAAGTGTGTTTTTGTGTGTAAAATTAATTTAATATTTAAATAGGTTTATATTATAATGTCAACAGTATTGAATTAAGATATTCCTGTAATAATTGTTGTAATAAATAAAAAATATGAACATGATTAAAATTTGCATTGTGATATGTCCTTTAATTGTAATTAGATAAGCAATATATAAATAACTAAACTTTTTTGCTAATTCCTTTCCGCGCATGGTTGCCTGGAAGAGATCGCTTTAAGCGATAAGGCCGCCTATTAAAAAACCTAGATAATATTTTTATTGTAATGTATGTTCCTTGTTTGTGTGGTCTTTTAATAAAGAGTTATCTTATATTTTTGGAATTCATGGTTGCTAATTAGGACACGTCAATTCTCTAATTCCCCATCATTTTAATCTAAATTTGTAAGATTAGAATCTCGCTTCTAATATTTCCATCGCATTATAAATTAATTAGTGTTTAGGTTCTCTCCTAAAACGTGTCAGTGGTAAATAAAACGGAGAACAAACGCTGTTGTTTTCCTCTCCTCATTATTTTGCTTCGCGTTTCAACGGCCACAATAATTCTGCTTCATAGTCGAGCGATAATTATTTAGCATGGTGCTTTATGTCCGATAATGAAATAAAATTACGCAACGAAACCGCACCAGACAAAAGCCTTTGGGTTGTGGCCTAAAACAAACAGTTGGGTAAACAAGAAGATAAGATTTTTTTCACTGGCAAGTGCCTTTATTTACTAAACAAAATACAAGCTAACGCGTATGTGTATTGTGTAGGTATAAAAAGTAAATAAAAAAAACAGAAAAAAAAAAAAAAAAAAAAAAAAAAAAAATTGAGTAAACAAAATTGTAGTTAAGTAAGTACAACAAAAGTCACGGAACCCGGTGTCCGTGGAGTTGCTAATAAAAAAAATAAAAAACAATCTAACCCTAAAAAACAGTTGGACTGATCATAAATCGTAGAAGGTCTAAACAACTGACAATCCAAATGCTCAAGCCCACTACCAGTTGGCAGCGTACCCAGCTTGCTAATGGCATTATCATGCTAATCAGCATTTGAAAAACTACGATATTACTATGTTGTCGTTGATGACGGCTCAATGGGTTTACAGGGTTGGTTTAATGCACTTACCAAAAATCCATAGGCATACTTAGACATATGATGTCCATGGATGGCATTTACCGTTTACTATCAGGCAGATCACGTGCGTGTTTGCCGTTCTTTTTAACAAGCAGCTTTCCTACTTTTGCGAATCATGATTTGATAAAGTACCTTTCTAAGGTTTTTAATTTAGAGAAAGAAACTTTGTAATATTATGTCCAACTGTGCATATATAGAAAGAAAAGAAAGAAGAAAAGAAATATAGTTTTATTTTTTAACATCAGGAACATTAATCAATATATATGGGTGGACAATATTAGATATATATAACTATAAATGAATTATAATGTCCTGTGTTGGTCCTGTGTCGCAAAAATGGCCTCAACTCAGTATAACGCTGTTTACCAAACAGCGTTCCGTTGAAATCGTTCAGCGTATAGTCACGAAAACTCATAACAGCTCAACGTAAAAATTATACTTCCTATATTATATTCAACTATTTTAAATAAATATCTGGGACATTATTGCACACATGGTTAATTGACCCGAAACTAAGCAAGGCTTGTATGGCAATATGGCAGCCAGAGACTGATATACTTACATATATATTTTTAAATACATACTTTAATAGATATTAACACCCAGCCATAGAACAAACACAAATGTTTAAAGTTAAGTATAAATAGCAAGTTATGGTAAGTTAAGCATAGCATTAACTTAAAATCATAATGCGCACCAGTGCTAAGTCAGTCACTCATCGGCTTCATCAGTGCGCGGTCGTACGTAAAAATTCTATAAACACGTATTAGCATACAAGAATGCGACGTAGTTGAGATTTCGACAGAAGTCGCACATTTTTCAAGTACTACACATAATGAGACGTAATGTCTAGATCGCTCTCTCTTGATGTTGAGCTTTGGTGCAAAAACAAGAAAATGCACATAGATAGATACACGATTAATGTCGTTATTAACATTGTCGCTCGAAACGTATCGCATGTACCGGCCGGCTCGCCGACGGCCACGAAAATACAATTTAATTATATTATACAAACGAAACTGTAAGGAACAAGCTCAATAAATACTTACTAACTGCTATAAACGTAGCTCACGCTTTTCAAGGCAAGTTTGTGGACCGGCCGCGGCTGAAATAAATGGTATATTTGCATCGCTGTAACTAAGGACTGGCTTGTAAAATAGGTAAGGATTCAAGGCAGGTCAACGCCTGGGGAAATAAATCTGTAAATACGTGAAAACGCGTAGATACAAACCGCTACAGATATAGATAGATATAACTCTTAATTAAAAACCACAAAAATAATGATATCATTATATACATTACAGTAATTATCAAGGCTTGTAACAGGCGGCCTTATAGCTTTAAGAGATCTCTTCCAGGCAACCGTGCATGGAAAGGAATTACATTAACAAAAATAGTGGCCTTAACTAAAAATACAAAAGTAAATACCTATACAACAAACAATTAATAGACTACAAATAAATACAACATATATGTACATAATAGATTATATAATATAACCATCTTACTATATACCTACAATCTACACATATATAAATTGAATGAACTACATAAACATAAATTAACATACCAACTGTTATCAAAGATACATACACATAAAATAACATAATATTATTATAATTATGACGCTATTTTACTAGCACACATGTTTGCTGATCTCAAATACGCTTTGGCCCACATTTTCACGTTCGTTTATAAATACTTTGTCTCTGCTACTACAAATGTACTATCTAAAATATAAGGAATACAAACAGTGTTTACGAGGAATTTTAGCCATTTATAGATGACAGTACAACTGACGTTTTTCTAATTTTCAGCTAGATCGAAGCTGACTAATACCAACGTTACCAATCATGACGGACTATAACAGCGGCGGTCGTAAACGCGCGGAGATTGGATGTAAAACGCGCCGTAAAACGACTACAGCGCCACTCGCGGTAAATTGGAAACTACTGTCGCGCTGAAACGCTGAGAGATCGGTTTCTAGGCTTGTATAATATTAACGGTTTATCTAACCTAACAAAAAAAGGAACCACCTTAAAAGCGTGATCCACCGTAGGCCGCATCGTCGCTTAACATCAGGCGAGTTGGCGGCCAAGAGCAAGCCTATTCTACAATAAAAAAAAAAAAAAAAAAAAAAAAAAAAAAAAACCCTTATGACCTTATGACTTCTGGTTGGCCTTATGGTAAGCGACGGTGTGACCGAGGATTGGGCACGTAGGTCGAGAAAGAAAATCACTCTAGCCTTAAAAATGCTTAGATTGTAGTTTTAAAGGAACAAGGAGGATAGCGTTCCATTTTTGCGTATTATGCATATTATGGTTATGTATTATCAGTGTTATGTATATTGTCACTACCGCAGGTTAAAGTTGGACTCGACAGGACCGAGGGAGATGACAATAGAAAAGCCTAAACGCAGCAGTGGAATAAAGAAGGATGTGGATGATGATAATGATGGTGAGGCATAATAAATGTGAAACCAAATTCTCATGCGTAACTTCTAATGTAACTATATTTGTTTTGTTTCTGACTTTTTTTAGAGTTTCATACCCAAAAGGTAAAAATGGGGCCCTATTACTGAGCCTACGCTGTCTGTATGTCCGTATGTCCTACCATTTAACAGCTATATCTTTAATAGATAGTCAGAATGTGTAATGTTAAGGCGGATTAACTAAGAAATAATAATAAAGTAAAAACTAAAGGAACCTCCCCATACAACAAACTTTTATTTTTCCGTATTTATGTATTTGCTCTAATGTAAAAATGGTAATACGTACAAGCATCAAACTTGACATGAGTATAGTACATACTCCAAAGTATTACAACAAATAATAAATAGTCGCAAATTATAATTAATAACTAATTTAAAAAAGTCATTGGTGCAAGGCAGGTATCGAATCCTAAGTTAGATTTTCAAGTCCACAATCTACCACTCGGCTACTATAGCTCAGTATAACTTTACATAATACATATATATAAAAAACACCATACACGTCACAATTTGATATGCCAATCGTAGTAAACGCATTACGGCTAGGACGCAGTAAAGGTACGACCGGACGGCGACCTAACGAGGGCCTATCTGCATATCGAGAGCAGAAACCCAATTGACACAGTGTACAGTACAGTAAGATAACTTTCCAGTCTATAAAGATCTTATTTTGTTTCTATATCAAACTTCACACAAATATTATAAATTCTAAACTTTGTATGTGTCTATGTTTGTCCACTCTCAACTCTGTGACAGTGGAACGGATTTGAATGAAGGTGTGAAGGTAGCTTTAACCCTGGAATATTGCATAAGCTTTTAATCCCAAATTTTAACATTACGTTGTGTATAGCGGGTGAAACCATGGAGCACAGCTATGTAGTCTGCTATACGTTTTAAAGGAATACTCGTACTTTTTGCAGATGTGGTGCGTTTTGTTTATACCTATAACTACTAGTTCGCCTATTCCCTCGATCGATTTTACTTATTTTCAAACTCAAAAATTGTATTGAATCGAACAATCTGCTTTCAAAAATTCATGAAGATCGGATCAACAATACGCATGTTATTATCAAATATATATTCGCAGACTTGTCCCATTAGAATCTCTCTTCGCTCGGTCACTTAGGAGCGTTCCACGGTTTTGTCTGCTACCCCACAGAAACTATGTTTTTTTCCAGGATAAAATGTATCCTAGGCCACTCTCCAGCCTTTCAACCATCTCCATCCCAAAAACAACAGTGATCCGTTGCTCTGTCGCTGGGTTAAATAACAAATAAAATAACATTTAGAACATCTATAGAGCTTTTCTCTCAAGAAACATTCAATCCATTTATGCGTATAACTGAGCTTTACCAAACACACCGTGTGTCTATACCTGAAAATTAGATGTGACACTAAAAGAGTTTCCACTGTACCGTGCCGTCCACTTGCTGTTCCCCGGTAGCATGGCAGTGTACACTCCCCATTAGATTACTTTCAAACGTGGCCGAGAATTTGAAGTGAATTATGGTGTTGAACGTTGCCTGATCCGTGGCTTTTGCGGTTATGTTTTTGTTATAGGCGTGTAAGAAAGATCACTGTATGTTAGGCTATGCTTTTATTATGACTAAAGTTAGTTTTGCATGCGTAATATTGAAGCTCTCGCCTTCGTGGTCATTCTAAACGTTTCTATAATATAAATTACCATTGCACTGAGACTAATACAAATATTGAGAAGGTAAAATATCTCGGATGTGTTACATGGCTTTGAGGCCAACCCAGCATTTAATTGTCACACCAACTTTGCCCCACCAAAACTTCTTTTGAACATCGTTACTTATTGTCAGATGTAATCAACAGCTTATTAGCCTGTCAACCATAAAAAAAAATATGAGTGTATAAGAGAAAACGATGTTTTTCACATATAATCAAAAACATGCCGTCAACTGAAAATAAATGCAAAGTTTTACAGCTTTTCTTTAGTTTTCAGGCACGTCTTTAATTATGTGAAACTAATAGGATAACAAAATAAACAAAACAAAACAGACTAGACTAGACTTGGCGAGACTAATAAATGTCAAAATGAAGCGCTGAAAAACAATTTAATAAAAAATTAAAAACAATAATTACTTGTATTGAACTGAATTTTCTTAATAGCAGATACTTTGTACTCCAACACCAAGTTATGTATCTACAAGAGGCTTTATCCCGACCCTCTGTTGTTCAAAGCTCCATACAGATAGCTATCTCCAGACGCCGCCGGCTCGTTAGCCTCGCACCTTGCACAAATATAACAAGATACTGCTTTTAAACTTCAAGACTATTGAGAAAGTTCATACACTTCGTGCACTTAGGTCATGGTAGGTAGGATGGTCTTATATTCTATGACTTGAGTTGACCAAAACATCTTTGTCACTAATCTGTTAAAAGGTAAAATTCAACATCGAAAATAGGCAATCTCATGGCATTTCCGAGCGCCTGGTCAATGCGACGCCTGACTAAAAAGCTGGCGTTTTTTTGCTCTACATATAAGCAGTGCCTTGCAGCGTGATAACACTGCCAGCACGCTGGGTACACTGGTAGAGGGCTTGAGCATTTGGATTTTCTCTAGACCTTTAACGGTCTATGAGCAATCAGATGCAAGACCGATGGTATGTTTTTAATGAATTTTCAGAGCTCGATTTCATTAGTTAGGTGAATTTTTTTTTTACTGGCCAGGAGGCTATGGCTATTTTAATTTTCATGTCTTTTCACAAGCTTTTATTTAACTAACTAACCCTAACTAACAAGGCATTGTTAGTTAGGGTCAAATCTTGTAACTGAATTTTAAAACAGTTATCCCCAACCGATGAAGCTGAAATGTTGCATACGACTAGTTTAGATGACAATGTAGGTATTTTATTTATTTATTGATTTTATTTATTTAATAAAATCCACAGCTCGCGAAATTAATACATTAAACTTATAGATATACTGACAGCCAATAACGAATTTACATTTTAATTGTTATTTATTTTTATATTTATTATTCTATTATATATTATTCTAAATCCAATATGATGGACTCGCAAGGATGGTGGACAAGTTATTTTTATGCTAATATGACATGGGTAGAGAATCATACGAAAAGTAATTTGTAATTTATTTTTTATTTTTATTGACGATAATTATTTAAGTATCACTGTCTTTAATATATAAGTGCGGAGCAGAACTCCGCAGCCTCGAAATGAAGACAAAAATATGGTGCTGTTATCACTCGAAGTTATCAATAAAAATCAATACCCAGTTTTTTTTAGTTAGGTACGTTATAAAAAACTGGATATTTATTTTTTCTGAAAACCCCCTCTGAAATCAACTCCTGGGTACGCTTTATACGCTATGTTCTGCGAGCAGTATTTTTTTTGCTCATTTGTTCTACTTGACTCTATCTAAATACAGAAAACGTGTAGAGCCAAAACGTTAACTTAAAAGGTCATTGACTGTGTTCACACGCTAGGTAAAACTACTCCACAATTCCGTGTTATGACCAAACTTAACTTTTACTTATAGCTATACTAGCTAATAACGCCATCTACTGAGTTCATCTGAACTACTTTTTTTACATCACACATCACACATCATCAGCCAATTAACGTCCACTGTTGGACAGAGGCTTTTTTACATCATCTCCATGGAAAGCATTCAAGCACGGGCAAAACAAGAGCGTTCGATAAGTCCTGTAAATTTGCCGTTCCTGATTAATCATACGCTTTGCAAGTATTCATGGACATGAATAAATTAGCACTCAGGCGAACATTAATGTGGGCTGTTTTCATTTTCTCCTTTCAAAGGAGACAGACAGTGACACACTGGCATGTTTTATTGCACGAAATAGCGCTTTATTGGTGCTTAGCTGAGTTTTAAAACAGATTTAGCAAAGACATGTGAGTTCAAATTTTTACTTAGTAGTATAAGTTTGTAACAAGTAAGTGTTACCAATCACACTATAGTAAAATACTATAGCTACATATAATAAAATAATTCAGTACGCCATGAAAAAGAAATACCAATTTCGAAACAATCTTGGGATTTTATGTTTTTAACCCTTGTTTTTCTGATTGTAATTTTTACTCGCATGATCTCCCGTGGCTCTTCTAAGCAAAGATATTTAGCCTATTTTGACGCATCATCGGGATAAAGTTTTCAGAAAATTATTTAAAAAAATACTCACAAAAAAATATTGAAAATAATTGCAGATGAACTAACTACGAATGAATAATAAAAAGTGTAAAAAGAAAACTGTAAATACCGATCTTACCGATACTTTAAAAGTAGTGTTCCATTTCAGTCATGCGTTTATTCAAAAGCACAGGGTGACAATTCAGAAAGAAATGGAAAGAAAATTCGAAGTTATTTTACTATCATCTCACTAAAAAGCTTCTAATAATAAATACCAATCAAATTCACACATAAAACTTGCCTAAACCTAACAGATCCCGCTATAAAGTCAAAGAGTCTTAGGATAAAAGATACCGCTAGTTCATTTATTTTCACTGACCTTTATTATACTAGCACGCTGACAGACTTATGATGGGCCATTTATTTATCGCCATATTGGCGCTGATAGCGGTAGTGAGCGTCCATGGAACTAATGTTAGAGGTAAAACATCATAAATATGCACACACACACTCATGCAAATTTGAAAAACGTTTAAAGTATTTATTACAGCACTATTCAAACGGTTCGGTCCGTTTTGATAATTGAGATTCGTAATCAGTAACGACGACCGCTTAGAAGGCCCTGAAAAAAATGGCAGGACAAACTTGACTCGTACTACCACAAAAAAGACTGGTCCACCAAAGCAGAGAACAAAGAGGAAGGGAAGAAAGGAAGGGAGACCTTTGTCCTGTAATGGAACGACCATGGCTTAAATAATAATACTACAACGTCAACGCTCCCTTTGATATTTATGAGGCTATGTGACGTCACAAGCAAGCAAACGAGTTCTTACTCGCCATGCAATTACTATTGTTACTCATATTAATTGCCTGGGACATAATACGACCATTAGACTTAAATAAAGCAATAGACGTACACGCAGGTTTTCACGATACGAGAAGGTATACACCTAGACTCTTGAAGTCGACTCGGAGTATACCGTAAGTTTCTGAAAGCTGGAGACTAAACACACATAATACGTTCTTATACCTTCTTATTCTTTCACGTCAAATCAAACGATATTTTTTTAATAATTTTTTTTTTATAAAAGGCCTATATTACCTTATAATTATTTCCTTGAACTTTTAATATTTTTTTTTAACCTAGACTTGTTTGCAGTAAAGTCACGTGAGCATTGAAAATTATATTTGAATTTTGTATTTTCAAAAGCAGCATTCTGAAAATCAGGACATTATTTTGTAGTTTTTAGTAATTTAATTTTAATAATAATCTTTTAAGATTACACCAGCACAAATAGAAAAAAGAAAAAATAAAAAGACTATCAGTGCCGGTTTTCAGGTGAACCCTTTAGTTTACAGTTACAGTTATTATAATCATATTTTAATACAGTCAAATACCCTATTGATCTCATGACGTCATAGTATTAGAAAAAATTTAGCTCGCTGGGTTTTTATACAAACAGACGTGGTTGCGGTGTCTATCGTGTGAAGGTTTGTGGACCAAGACATTTGATTAATTAAAGAAACGTGCGATATGAATTGTTTGGTATCAAGACGCTTTGATGTGTTCGCGCTTTTGATGTCCCTCTATATTTGATGTATTGTTGTTCACGAGTTGGGAGGCCGACAAACTTCGCGTGTTTTGATTTGCTTCAGAAATAAACTTTTCATTCTTACCTGTTGCTTTTGCAGGAAAATGTTAAGAAAAAGTGAGTACATTAATGTTTCTCTAAATACGTGTTTAATCTTTTGTCCATACTGTAAATTGTATATCTAGTTGACCTTATGTTATGGTCAGAGACCAGTCAAGATAACAAAACTAAGCCCTATGCAAATTGCCAATAGCTTTGATACGGCTATTTTTACTTTTTTTATTTATACTTGTTTCGTTTGTGATTAGCTACAGGTACTATTTCCATTCGTTTATTTGGTCTGACACCTGCAATAATATTTTTTAAAGTTGAATAAAACCTTTTTCTGTATTTTTTTTTGCTGAAGTACATCGGATTCTTCCTACAGTATTGCGTTCAAAAACCAGAATACGTTGTTTTCATTCGGATTTTTACAATGTTATTGCAGGTGTCAGAGCACATAAATACTTTGATCGAGCATGGCTAACTAAATAACGGTGTAAAAATATAATTAGACTTCAATTTTAACCTACTTCTAATTATTGTCGTATCGATTAGAAACTTTACAATTATGTGTAATCGGATGAGAATGAAATAATTTGGTACCATATCAAACAGATCTAGGGCCTTACGGCTACCCATTTTAAGCGATTCTGTTTAGGTTTTGAGAAAAGTTGCGGGACCGTAAACCGTATCTCAGTGCGTTAAAGTTCACAATCGCGTGATTTTCCGAACTGCGCTGCGCTGCGAAACTTATAAATTATATGAAAACTTGGAAACATTTCAACGTAATATTTAAATAACAAGCTAAAAATTTGTCGGGCCAAAATAGACCTAATTGTGTTTGCAGAACCAACTGCAAGTTAGAGCTGACGAAGCCTCTGCTATTTGAATAGGATTATTGAACTGTGAGATAATCTTGCTACGCGTGGCTGACGTAGACCGCCGTAGCACCGTAGCACTTACGTAGCAAGTTTGTTTTGTGTCTTTATCAATGTACTTATGTATAGTAGTAATAAACATAGGTCAACCATGTTTTTATTTTATTTTATCTACTTTGTATGATTTGTAAACATACACGGTTCGTATCTATCACTAAGCGTAGCCTCGTAGCACTGCCACCGTAGCATTTACGTAGCATCTTTGATTTCAACAATCCTGCAGATTTTTCCTCGTAATAAGCCAAATTTATCTTAATGTAATTGACACTTATAAAAAGAAAGTACTAAAAAATGTACTAGTTAATTCGAATCTTCGTGAATTAGAGAATTATTTATAGAAACATATTTCTAATAATCCGGGTGATCTATTTTCATTCACGGGTGTAGTCCGTGGAGTGAATTTACTTGCTTTTTTCTACCCTTTGATAAATGAAAACATAATAAAACAATAACAACACGACAGTCCGGACTTTGGAAAGGAATTGGTCGCCAAAGCCAACACCAAGAGGCCCTGTTTATTATAAAATACAATAATCGAATGTATGTGAAAGGGAATATGAAACTATTTTTAATTATAGGATTGAACAATTCTGGGCAATTGTGGAGAGTTCTTGATGGTGTTGAGCTGGTTTACGGCACCCGCAAATTGTACATCGTGTCATTAAATGCCACTTCCACTTATATTGTGCGAACTGCTAGTCTAGGAATGCGCTGATTGAATGGACGTTTCGTGATAGTTACATACTCAAATTGCGAGTGAAAGTGCCCCAACGTAGACCGCGTCACCGTTTAAAATCAAGCGAGTTGGTTGACGCAAGCCTATTCTTAAGTAAAAAAAAGACATAAAGTCTGCGAGCACTGACTTTCAACAGTTGTGGTTTCTACTTCAGCTCCATTATTTTACCAGTCTTTATTTATATCAGCCGGTCTATTCTGCAAGCTAAGTGAACGCGTAAGTGAGGAGATAAGCTAAGTGAACGTGTATTTTTCTTGTCGAATACTATAGAGAAATGTCAAAATATAATTCAAATAATAATTATAATTCAATGTTTTGACATTTATAAGCAGAAATAGGCAAGAAAAAGTTACATTCACTTAGCTTATCACTTCACTTGCGCGTTCACTTAGCTTGCAGAATAGACATGCTGTAAAATGTATGTGTAACTTAAAGTACGTGTAAAGTATGTGTTACGAGAAAAATATATTAAATCATTGCTAATAAAAAAAAACAATCTAGTCAACCGCTACCAGTTGGAGTTGTTCCTAAAATACTGACCCTATTACCATCTCTACTTGACTTGGTGTTATCTATATGATATCAACTCGCAAATCTTGTCACTACTCGCATTTGCATTTTAATTGAGAAAGTTTACTTTATGCAAACCCAATCTTAGCCCAACTCAATTCCTTTGAACATAATTCTAGCTGAAACAATGAGCTGAATCTGTGAGTGAGTTGCTCTGATAATGTTTAAAAAATTAATTGCTAGGGTGTGGCCGCACTAGTATACTGCCGCACAGTAGTATACTGCGTGGCGCATCAGTACTTACACAAAACAAGTTTTATCCTTTAAGAGTTGATACGTCGTCAACTTGGTTATTTCTCCGGATTTGTCCTGGTTTCGATAGCATCCGGGGAGCGTCAAGGTTCTTATGTAGTCCGGGTTTCAAAAAATTACGTCTTGGGCCGCCAGCGAAACACGCACTGTGCCCGCACGCCGCGGTTATTACACTGACTTGGATTTGAGCCGACGACGCATTGACTCTTAAGACATAATATGTAATGTATTGGACTCTTAAGATTCCAACACATTACAATCCTATTTCGTAAATTAAAATGTTGATAAAATTTAATAAATAATTATGCTTTAAGAAACAAAAACACACTTATTTAACTCGTTAAATAGGGAAACAAATAACAGAGCCCTCTAGCGAAAAGACACCAAACATCATGCGCCGCACCATGTATGTATTATTCCGCTAGATGGCTCTGTCAGTATCAGTCATGCCATTGAAGAGTTCCACTTTTCGACATCCTGATCCCCATCAGATCAGTTTGATGGCATCCGAATTACATATACCTGCAATGTGTCAAATCAATACATTAAAACTGACTTTCAAATTTGATTAAAGTAAAAAAGACTGAGCGTTATCTTTGAAATAACTTTGCAAATGTTTTAAAACAATTAGCATGTTAATTGATACTTTATATTTTATCAGAGAAGATGAAAAAACTCACAAAAATAGAGTTTTTGGTTCTCCTTTAGCAAAATAATAAACACCAACATGAGAATTGCTTTAAAACATTCACAATATTATTTTAAAGATAATGCGTAATCGTAAAATAAGACCCTATTACTATAGTCCGTTTCAAATAGCATGGCACTTGACAGTTGGTTTGAGATTACGATAGCATTTAACCTGATTCGTAAATATGGAATGTGACGTCACAGAACTAAATTAAATATTTACATTTTGCGGCGAAAACATATAACTAAGCGCTACTATGAAAACTAGTAGTGAAAACTAGTCTGTTAGAGGTGGTTGTCAACTGCCTTGCTATTTGAAAAGGATTATAAGACTCCGCTGTCCGTCCGTCTGTCTGTCTGACCGTCTGTCACCAGGTTGTATCTCATGAACCGTGACAATTAGACAGTTAAAATTTTCACAGATGATCTATTTCTTTTGGCGCTGTAACAAGAAATACTAAAAAACGGAATAAAATATTTTTTTAAGGGAGCTAATACAACCAACGTGATCGTTTTGCTCGATATTGGTAATGGCATCAGGTAGCATGAACGCTTGAAATATTCATAGAATATTTAATGAAATATTTACTTTTTTTTTTTCAATTTATTTAAATATAAATAATTAAATTAATATAAAACAAATATTTAAGGGGGGCGAGCTCCCATACAACAAACGTGATATTTTTTGCTCGTTTTTGCTCGATATTTTATAACGGGAACAGGTAGACGCTTGAAATATTCACAGAATATTGAGTTGTATTATTCACTTTAAAAATAAATAATTAAATTAAAATTAAATTAACAAGGACTATTATTTAAGGGAGGCTCCCGTACAACAAACATGTTTTTTTTAATTGCCGTTTTTATAGATAATGGTGCGCGAGTTCGACTCGCACTTTGCCGGTTATTTAATTTATCTTCAAACATTTAAAAATATGAGCCTAGCCTAGAAATAACTGTAGCGGGAAGCAAACTATTAAAAACATGGGGAGGGGGCAACCTGGGATAACCACAAGCCACAAGTAAACTGCACGAGCTAATAGGAATAATTTAATACAAAAAAACATCAAAATCAAGCTACCTAGCGAAAGTTATGCTTGATTCAGAAAAATATATTATATACCTACGCGTCGACTTAAGAACCTTATTTCGTTGGTTAAAAAAGTATTATTTATTCGTGATCGTGGCCTCAATTGCTTGGCATTTTAGTGCGTCTGAACCTTTAATACTAATTTTGCTGGAGCTGGCCTCAAAGGGCAAGCGGGATTGGCGCCAGCTAATCATTGTAACGAGATAAGAGTTTAATGAACCCGCGTTATCTGCTGGAGACAGCGGAACTGTTACTTTTACTACTCTTAGTCAGGGGCCTACCACTTCTTTAGATGTTGCCCTTACTGTCCAACGCTTGAAATAACAAACTGTGATTGCATTGCATAACTTTATTATAAACTTGCAATCCAACATAGCGCTAAGCAGACGAAGGACAGTGGCGACTCGGACAATTTTTCCGCGATGTGATTGCGAAGTTGTTCGAACGCAAACCATATCTCAGCACGTTAAGGTTCACGTTCGCGTGATTTTCAGCAATTACCTAAACTTAATCGCTTAAAACCAATCTTAAAACAAATGGCGGTACGGCCCTTCTTGTTGTACAAGTGTTGTTGTTGTGTTTTTTTTTAAATGTATTTATTTATCTCAGTGAACAATGTACATGCTATGTATACATAACTCTGCCAAGCTGCGTAGCAATTTGTAGGCAGATATCAACTCTCATTACAACATTTTATTATTGAGTAGGAACACAACATTTTTAGATATAACATTTATATATAAAAAATATTATAGTTTATTAATAAGGCAAGTTCCTTTACTAAGTTTTGTTTCCGTCATTATGAAATAAGTATCATTATTTTTTGATAAGATGTTTAAATAGGCAATTAGGTGAGCAATAATTTATCTTATTTCCAGATGTTCAGTATTACAAGGAACCTTATGTTGCTCTTTCTAATATACCTACAACAAAGCCAATTTAGACTTAAAATAATGCTATAAAAGATCGTGGTAGAGCTCCAGGTCTCTAGGCGGTCGGCTCTGCAGCAGTAAGTGGCTGAATTACTTATTAGGCCAGATTGTGAATTTTCCGTGGCCTTGAATTTGAAGAATATTTAAAAGCGGTTGGAATTCTCTGCAAAGGGCCGGCTGGCATAGTGCGTGAATAGTTGATCAAAAGTATCTCTTACGACTTCTTTTGTTTTGTGCCAAACCTTTTACAAATACCTACTTATCGCACCGACACATCTTTCACATCGCTCGAAGAATTAATGGGGAAGAAAGGTTCTTGAATGAAGACCATTAACCGGTAGATGCAGCGTAGGCCTCCTACAAGATAGACCAACGACATCAAAATTCAAATTCAAATTTATTTATTTCACATTTAGGTACATCAATATAGATTAGGCGGCCCTAGCCACCAAACTGAGCGCTAGCCCGTATCTTGGTGGATAGTCCCTTCCGAGTTGACTAAGTTCAGAATATTGTATAAGGTCGGGGAAAAAGTTTCTTCGTATTTTATAAACAAATTCAAGACATATTTTTTTCAAGTTTAATACATTTAATTATTATATATATGTGCCGTTTTGTTCGATAACTTGTTGCCATCTTGTAGGTAGTGACATGATCCCGTTGCTGTTGAAATTTTGGGACTTCTGATCAAAAAAATGCAACAAGTAGTTTTGACAGTCCTCTCTTGATGTTAATCTAACACTACCCAAAGAATTCTGAAGAGATCGAAACAGGTGGAAATCTGAGGGTGCAAGGTCAGGGCTATATGGTGGATGCATTAACACTTCCCAACCAAGCTCTCTAAATTTTTGCTGAGTGGCCAAAGATGTGTGCGGTCTGGCGTTATCATGATGAAAGACCACACTCTTTCTGTTGATCAATTCCGGCCGTTTTTTCTCAATTTCTTGTTTAAGTCTCATCAGCTGTTGGCAGTAGAGATCCGAATCAATGATTTTGCCCGGCGGTAAAAGCTCATAATGAACGATGCCCTGCCAATCCCACCATACACACAGCATCACCTTATTACGTGTTAATCCGGGTTTCGCTACAGTCTGTGGTGCTTCACTGCCCTTTGACCATGATCGTTTGCGCACATTCTTGTCGTAGGTGATCCGTTTTTCATCACCAGTGATCAATCTTTTCAAAAACGGTTCGGTTTCGTTACGTTTCAATAGAGAATCGCAAATGAGTACACGATTCATTTGGTTTCTTTCAGTGAGCTCGTGTGGCACCCAAATATCGAGTTTTTTTGTATACCCAGTTTTTTTCAAATGGGTCAAAACTGTTTTGTGGTCAATCCCCAGGTCTTCAGCTACGTCGTAACTACTAATATGCTGATCTTGGTCCACTTTTTCAGAAATGGCATCGACTTTATCCGTTACAGGGCGACCAGAGCGAGCTGCATCTTTGACATCAAAATTCCCGGACTGAAAACGCTTGAACCAACATTGTGCTACTCTTGATGACACTGCATTAGGTCCATAAACGTCACAAATTTTATTCGCGGCTTGTGTCGCATTTTTCCCTTTTTTTTAATAAAATTTCACAATATATCGAATTTCTTCGTTAGATTCACTCATTTTACCGAACAAAAAAACAATTGAAAAATGGCGGGAAATTGCTTTTTACTTTTTGTATTCCTTTTTTAAAATGTCATATTTTTAATGGTATCAAAACCAGCCAGATACAAACAGTACAACCGATGAGATTTTTACTACAACTTTATACATACAAAACACGAAAAGACTTTTTCCCCGACCTATTACATTTGTTACATTTTGGTTAAGATCAGATTCAATACAATTAAAATGTTCTTAATTGAAATATTAGATTACAATAAAATTGTTATTTGATTTAGCTTGTTAGAAATTGAAATTTAATTGAACATTAATTATTAATTATTTAAGTAACACTAACACTAACATGCAAAACACAGACATAAAACAAAAGTTTTTTTTTTAAATAAAATATTAAAAGTCACTATTAATAAAAACAACACACACACGCACCAAAACAAAAAATAATTTTTCCAAAAAAAGATGGTAACATAATAGAATTAATAATTGGGTTATAAATATCAAAATTGAATTTTAAAAAGATCTTCGGTCTCTTGGTATGTTATATTTTGGAGCCATGATGCTAACGTTCTTTTACAGTTTGCATATGTTAATGGGAATAAAGCAACTGAGCCACTTATGGTATTATATAAGTGGGAGCTGACACTATCAAACTGACGTCTAGCAAGTTCAGTTCTGCAACGTTTTATCACACACACACGATCTTTCCTTCGTTTTCGTATAGCTCAGTTGTCGAGTGCCGGTATGGTAGCCCACTCATCACCTTGAGAACAGCTCTCTGAGCTCTTTCCAATCGGAGCATATTTGTAGTGTAAGTCCCTCCCCACACTGATATACAGTAGGTTAAGACAGACTGAGCCAAAGTATAGTATATTTGCTTAATGACTTCGGGTGCTGCAACTGATCTGAGTTTTTTAAAGACGTACAGAAGCTTTCTTAGACGTGGAACTAGAGCCTAAAACACACAAACATCGTGACAGTCGCGGGCATTCAGTAGACGCAGATGGCAGGCTGTCTGATGATTATGATGACATACAATGAACAAAACCAATAAATGCAAGCTTTTATGTCACAGCAAGGATCCAATACGATCGTTCTTGGTTACAGTCATCATTAAAATAGTGTCTATTTACACCTAATATGTTTTCTTTTCCCTTTACGTTTCGTAGTTATATTGATTCAATGGTTGGAAAATTTACAAGGGAAAGCGAGGGCTTAAGCTCGTTATAGTTTTATGAAAACGATCTGATAAGGTATTACATTATAATTGGTATTTACAGATTCTAGAAAGAAAAAAGATAGAAAAAATATATTTTGGCCTTAATTTCCCTATAATTGCGCTAGTACATGTGCCAGTTGCAGGATCCACGCACCCTTATACTGAAGTTAACTTGCATATAACTTGTGCCAGTTCCTCAACCTCCACAAATGAGCCGAGTGAAATAAGCTTGTAATCTCCTAAAAAGCTATATCGCTAAAACATTTCCTCAAAAGGCCGAAGCTCACAGTATAACAGGCGTAAAATATTAAGACGGTCTAATAATTTTCTCACGCTTTTGCCTTTCATCAGTTTGCCATTGTCACCGGGGGTCGATCTTTAGATCTTCGCCGTTTCTCACTAATTATTCCTGGATCGACAAGGTAGTAATAAGATCTTTTGTAATCACATTTATTAATTTTCGCCTCGCATTATTCCAGACCCTCTGGCGTGTTGCTGTGTAAAACCTAAACAAGATGGCGTCAGCGTTTGGGCGGACTTTAGGGTGAAAATCTACCACTGCTAGAATTATAGCGCCGCCAACTTTACTGTTTCACATCATCATCACATCAACGACTTGGGGATCGCAGTACGTTCACCGTGTTCTAAAGGACGCTGCCCATCCTCCGGCGATTCTGGTCGCAGTTTTAGGACATACCCGGGTACCTTAACTGTTTACATAGACAGAATAGGAACTATTTCCTTGAACGACGACGATGTTATAAAAAAAGTTGTATGTATTGCAATACCCATAAATCAAGGTGGTTAACGAGCTAAGTTTACCCTCAGATCAAACAAACAGGGGAGATATGCCTTAGTACAATTTTTTTTTTCTTACGGGTTCAAATGTCTGTTTTTCTTTTTTTTACTAAACATCTGTACCGCTTAACGAAAAAATCACGCACACCAAGAAACTTGTAGCGACACCAATGAACTAACGAGCAAGTCTGTCTGCAGCTTGTCTGCAGGGTAAGTTCAACTAAAGGCATCAAGTCTGATTTAGGCCTGATGCGTTCGCACCCGCCATGCCACCCTTGTTTATCTGATCTGAGGTTTTACCACAGGTCACCTTATATCAAATTATGATATAGGCAATAATGGTTAACACGTCGAAACTGGCCCTCAAGAAGATTCATCCACTACTCGTTCACACACAGTTGAGTGTTACGAATCCACACCACTAACATTCCCCAAATCTCCAGCAGAACTCACCGGCCCACTCACTTACATTACTGTGCTTCCTCTCTTCCCGGGACAGGTCCATGTTGTCCACCCACAACAACATGGGACACATATTATGTCGTCATCTTCTCACCGGATTTATTTGGATGGATGATCCGAGCCACACCTCTGACCACCCCGAGCTCAAAGATCCTCTTTTAGTAATATCTTACTATACAGTTGATGATGGTAAACACACCTCGAAAACTCGAACTCGAAAATCTAACGGGAAAGCTACAATAAAAGAGACCTAGGGGCCTATAGGTCTCTTTTCTTCCAGCTTTCCCGTGATCAGTTTCTCCAAATTGTCAACACTTTCCAGACGTTAAGGTAATCACTTAGTGGTCTTTTTCACAGAAATTCAGGACAAAGTACGTACGCTTATTCAACCTCTGTAGGTTCTCACCTTAATTATATTTGGACGCAATTTCTAAATCACAATTAGGGAGTCATATCTCATTTTAAAGCCCGTGCTCGGGAGCAGAGAGCTTTTTGAATGTTTATTAAATCAGGAGTCGTAATGAAGGCAGCTATGTCCCTTTTGATTGCGTTTAATTGTATTTTGTGTAATTCGTATGGATCATTTGTCCTGGTGATAACAAGGGAAGAGAGTATTATCCTCTCTGTAACAAAGTAATAAATTACCTATTCAAAATATAATTAGATTTTATTTCAATGCAAGCCAAAAAAACTTTTACGAACTGTACAAACAAAAATAAGTTAATGTTAAGTAATAAAAAAAAGTTAATGTTAAGGTTTTTAAATTCTACTTTTCTTACATAGACTTTTGTTGTGCATTAACTACTATTTTCAACAAGTAAATTTTTCCGTTTGCTTTAGAAGAGATGGCTCTTTGGTTTCCCATGGGAATACAACGTTGCGGTGTGGGTGGAAGGCATGAAGCAGTTTACCGGGAACGTTTCCTCATGCAACACTCCGGCACCTCTCTCCTTCATCACAACAAAAAGGCTGGAAGGTTAATAGAACTAAAGTTTAGGTTTTAAGGAAGATGCCAATCTATCTCTATCCGATATTGGTTAATAAAATATTCAATTTATTTCTTTATTTGCTAGTATATGGAATTTTTTAGTTTGTGATGCACTTAAAATACTTCGGTACGACTAAATACTCCCCAAAATAATTGAACAAAACAAATACATTTTTAAAACAGAAGTTTCCTGTATTGTTTGAAATAAAACATTAAGCCCATTTTTACCGCTTGAGTAACATCACTTCGATAACATCGATACGTAAAGAATTTATTAGAAACTTTATATGTGGGAAGCGATAAATCCGAGACGTCTCTTAAACATGGCGTAATTTGTCACAGTCACCGCTTGAATACTTTACAAGTTTTTCCAAGTTGTTACGACACTTGGTGACGGAAAAATGGTGTTTATATTTTTCTAGACGCCGCCGCTTGTACCCACTTGTGCTGTTACCCGACAGGAAATGTTATTTGTTTTTAGAAATAAGCCTTATATTATATGTATATTTTAGTTGTAGGTACTCAAAAGCATTGAAGTACATTGTAATTATCTGTAAAGAGAAAATACAAATAAGGATTATTTATAGTACACTTATGCAGAACTTTAACTAAGAGCATTGATGTAAATAATTTTAAGATATGTATTTGAGACAATGTCCTTACGCTAAATAATATTTAAAGTTAGGTTAGGTAAATTAAATTATAAGTTATATGTAAGTTCACAAAACACTAACCTTGCTAGTAATAAGGTATTGAAGATCTTAGTTAACGGGGTGTTATACCAAATTTTACAGTTTTTCAATCAATTTTAAATAGTTAAATAACAATATTTGAGCCGGAAAAACATACATGTAAATTTAGTAGAATGTTTTTTTTTCGTTTTATACTCTAATTAAAGCTCGTAAGAGCCTGGAAATTGCATGTACTGAAAGGTAATTGTATTCAACATTTTCGTTCGTTTGTTTTTTATTGAAATTAAAAATGTCGCGAAAATTTGCGCACACCGCGCTCAGAGTAGTCGTGTGTTGGTCGTTCGTTTGTTGTGATCCGGGTCGTTCATGACCGACTAGACAAATAACCGAATCAAATGAGTCGGTCGGTCATCAACCGATGCGGGCGGGCGCGATCACGGAACATGGACGCGTTCATGTTCTGTGTTGCGAGATCAATCAATAATGATTCATTGATTGTACTCGTATATTGTGCCTAACATGTGCTAACAGTATCGGTCACCGTGATTGGTCCTTATTCCACCTTCACATTTTAAGACGTTACACTTTTGATGAAACCTTAGTTTGATTGACATTTAGTTTTTTCTTTTGTTATTTTAATGTCTAAATATGCCAAACCAAGGCTTCCAGAGAAGCTTAATGCAATTAATACTTGATTTTTTAATAATGTTCTTTCTCAAGACAGAACGAGTTTGTAAACTTAAATTGGATTTTTCTTCTGTACCAGAAGACGCCACCACAAAAATCAAAATAATGAATTATTATTGCAAAGTTAATTGCATTGCATACACTACTGTAACACCATGGCAATAAGGTCAAACTTAGCCGTCTGTACATCTTTAATCGAGATCGAGTGGTGCGTCGATCGGTCGTGTCCCGGTACCGAGTCTGACAGTCGCGCTGGGCGCGCAACGAGAAGGATCAACGAGCCGGCCGCCAGTCGCGGGTGGTTCAAAAATGATTGAGATCTTTCGAGACTGGTGATCGAGTCGGTCACTCGATGATTGTGTTCTGGTACTCTTGGGTCGTTCAATCACGACCGACTCAGGGCTAGCTAAGACCGCTGCCAGGCATCATCGAGGTCGGACCTGTGTTCGCAATGGGAAGAATAGCAAAATACATCGTCGCTCTATCGTTGCGGGGGATGAGGAAGCGTTTTGTTACCTACGCGACTTGGATAACGCCCCGTTAAACTTCATTACCAAATGGCTGAGTAAAAATCTCTAGTTTCGTACATTTTACACGTTGAAACCTATTAGGATTTCCCCGTTCGCTACTTAGCTTTCAGCGGAAGCTTAAGGCTTCCCCAGAGCATTTTCTTTGACGACTTGCACTTACACACCCACTTTTCTGTCAGTCCCCACATACCCTTGGGACGCGCGAATGTGTAATACAGGGATAATCGTGACGACGAGATAAAAGGTGTGAAATGTAGAATAATTACAAAATAAAAAGAAATCTTTACGAGTATATTTATGGCGCATACATACACAACATATCTATAATTTTTTGGGTTCCGTAGGCCTACAAGGAACCCTTATAAGTTCATTCTGTTCGTCCGTCTGTCTGTCTGTCTTTCTCTGTGTCTGTCTGTCTGCCCTTCCGATTTTTTTTTTACTTTCTTACTATTATAATTATTAAGATAAGTACATAAAACTTTGGAGCATTACAGTTGTATTATAGATCTCAATTTTAAAAGTACAAAATAAATTTATTCCATTTTAGGGATGACTCTGGTACATGGGAAATTTAAATGTACCTTCTCGTGTGGTATATAATTGAAAAGGTCTTTTAAAAGGTAAGATTTTATACATCACTTTTTATCAAGTCTTCCTTTGCGAAATATGCCCGCCAATGTGGCAAAAAGTTAGTGACCTGCATTTCTAAACTATAAGACAGAAACTTGTTAGAATACAGATAGATCATATTTAAAACCTTTATTCAAAATTATTTCGAACATTATCTGAATAATGACCTTTGAGTAACAGCGATAAAACTGTAATAAATTCAAGTAGCTCCAGCTCATAGGTCCTTGACCTTTTCGTAGAATGATCTTAAGGTGGAACGCTTCACATATGGCGGGAAATTCAAATTTCAAACAGTTTTTTTGTTCTTGTTGCTAGGGCGGGTAATTATTGTAAACGATCATGATGTTTGCGTAAATTGATAATTAATCTTTACAAACTCACGTAAAGCTATTAATCTTTAATGCACATTATTACATACATTTGTCAATAAACAAATTTTTGCTGTTTCAAACAGTTTATTGACAAATGTAAGTAATATCAAGGATTCATTAACTAGAGATTATATTATATGATTATATTATACTAGCCGCCCGCCCCGGCTTTGCACGAGTGTAAGCTCGGCCTTCGGCCTCGCTACAAAATATATTATAGCCTATGTCACCCGGGGATAGTGTAGCTTCCCAACAGTGAAAGAATTTTTATAATCGGTTCAGTAGTTTTTGAGTTATTTCGTTACAAACATACAAACATACAAAAATAGGTACAAATCTTTCCTCTTTATAATATTAGTGTAGATTAACTAGATAGAATTTATTATTCTATATGATTGTTCTTAGTAATATGGTGAGTTATTGATTAATAGCTGTACATGATAATGTAAAGAACAACCAACAATTTTCGCAAACACTTTGCCATTTCAGACAAATTACCCGGCCTAGCTACAAGAACAAAAAAACTGTAAAAAATTTAAATTTTCCGCTAAACATGAAACGTATCACCTTAATAAAGAATGTTTCTCAATCAGTTTTCTCTATGGTTAAACCATAAAAAGTTTATAATATGTCTATAAATTTGGCTAAATCTACAGAACTATCTAAATTTATACCTACCTTTAATAAGTAACCTCAGGATACGTTTTTAGTAAGATTAATATTATAAAGAGTTTTTTTTTATCTACGTAGAATAATTGTTACCTCGACACCCAGCTATACCAATTAACTTGTATGTACATACGCCACGCTTCAGAAAAGAAAAATAATGATCGCCCAACTTGGTACAAGCGCCTTCCTATTTTCTCCACTCCCGGCATTTTTCCACATTTTTGCCGGTCTACCAACATGGCAAAACAAATTACGGAGACGGCCGAGCCGGCGGTGGCTGTAGCTGTAGAATCATTCGTCAAGGGCCACACTTAGCCCCTACTAAACCCTTTATGCCTGCCCTTGAATTGTTAACCTCCTCTCTTTATGTTCTAGAGAAAAATAACGTTACACAAAAAGGCCCTTTCAACACCCGGATACGTCAGAATAATTTATTAAGAAAAATGTTCTAAACAAAAGAGGCTGAGTATTTTATGGCTGTTTCTTTGCATAACGGCGCTGGTGTAATGTATTTTCCGTGATACTCTTGATGGCTTTATTATTTTAAAGTGTTATATCCAGTACGGGCCGCTGAAATACGCGCTAGAGCTAAACACCCGTGGCCGATCATTGCATTACTTAAGGTAAGGTGAAAGGGACGCACGAACAGCATCGTTGGGGAAAGGCATTACAAGTATACTAGGTATAAACATGTCTAAATGAGGATTCGACTCCCAGTCCACCAGTCCAGTCCTGCAGTCGCTCGGGAAGGCGATGAAGTGTATTTTGTCACAAAGATGATATCAGAAACATTCAGTTAATTTTGTGACCGACTGTACATTACATAATTTCGATGAGTAAGCTTGTGCTAGCTACACAATTGAACATAGGTATACCTAACCTCTAATTATAAATCTGCTGAACTAAGCGAAGCATAATTTGCAGACTCACGTTATTAGATCTATATATCTATACCAGTCATTCCCATAGTGATCTATACTGACCCCTTAGATACCTTATTTTTTTTTCTATAGACGGAAACTTGTAATTGATCCAGTTACCAAATCTATTTTTAAGTTTATACTATTAGGCTGTACGTTTCCTTAAAAAAGCAAAATAAAAATAAACTAAAGGTGGATTTGCAATTTGCAAGGAGTCTATGCTATGGCAGGGGAAAAATATTTGAGGGTCTATGAGTAGTTATTAGACGTGCACAAAAGTAGATTCTATTGTCAAAAAAGATTGTGAGCAATACCTATAAAATTGTGAGTAAAAACCGCAACGCTATGTTAGTATTTGAGGTATTTTAAGGTAGCTGAACCACAACAAAAAACATCAGAAGCTAGTGCTTGCTGACCTGCCTCTTTGAATCACACAACAAAATCAAATCAGGGGTCTACCAAAAACAGAAGGTGGTTTATGGGTCAGAAAAGTTTGGAGGCCTCTGATCTATACAAACAATGATGTTTTACTGCACAGAGCGTTAATTTGAACACTAATAAAATAAATACAATTTTTCATCAATAGTTGATGTTTTCCTGTACTATATAAGTCCTGGAAACATGTGTTAAAATCATTATCAGCCTATCATGTTCCCGCTGCTAGGACACGGACCTTCTCTCAGAAAGAGAGAATGGGCCCGGGATCGACCATGCTGACCCAGTGCATGTTTGGTGAATGTCATTATAATGTCTTTGAACTTTTAAAGTTCTTGGACCGGTTTCCTCACGATTTATTTTTCCTTCGCCGTTTTTGAGCGATGTCATCGAAACTGTATATAATAGGCATGTGGCATAATGTTTAATTTACTATAAATAACAGGCTTGGCGATGAATATACTAAATACATTACGCATATACTGAAAAAAAATAATTGAATCGGCTGATTAATCTCTGAGATATGAGCGTTTAAAGTTTTAGGTGGGGATAAAGAGGGGATACTCCATCCCTTTCTCGCAAAGCATGTGTATAGCATTTGTATGCTGCGCCTGAGGCTTGACGTCATAGCTCAGTATAGTACGCTCTCTGTCTAGCATGAAATTAAAATGCTTATAACATATTTATTTTTGAACTAATTTAAATTTTGTTTTCGTTGATAGGCTCTATCGATTATCGGCTTTTTTATGAAGTAATAAAAAAAATTGTCATCATGCCTATTTACCGAAAGTCAATGTGGTGCAGGGCCGAGGATCGAATCGGGTGCCGTCAAATTGTAAAGCACACATTCTACCGGCCAGCCACCATCGCTGTTCATATCGCAAAAGATTAAATGTTTCATGTATACTGCTTATACCTACTCAAATTATTGTTCTAATTACATAAATAATAAAAACCGCCTTCACTCGCGGCTATGGAATAATGAATGGTCACTAAGACAGTGGCGACAAAGTCGTTTACCCAGTGAAATAATTTTCAAATATCAATGCACTGGCGTTCATACAATGATGTTTTCATAATGAGGAATTCGATGGGTTCACAGCATGAAACTCACTACCCAAATTTCATGGTTCACAGTTATATTCCATTTGTTAAGAATCATTTAAATAAGGTGTTGTTCTCTTTCCATACCTAGAAGCCATTGGCTCCCGTCATTCAGTCTCTGACTAGTTCGAGAGCCTCTGGGATCAACACAACAACTCACTGTTACTTATTTGTATGCATTTGTTCACATTGTTAGTTAAAATTTAAACTAATACAAGCGTGATATAAATTACATTCACTACCTTTAGCCGTATGTTAACACCGGAACTGTCATCAATATATCCGAGCTGTCAATCGGTATTTCTCCACTTATTTACCTACAAAATTGTCAGGTGATTTGCATCTCATCAACATGAAGCCCTCGCTGGGATTTTATAATTTATCGAAGGTAGGTGATCCTTTGAAAGCTGTTTGAATAATAAATATGGGGATGAGGGATGGAGTGATATTAATATTTTATATTTTGTTTGTGTAGGTTACAATTGACATTTTGTTGATGCGCCTACGGCCATTAGCCAAATCTCAGGCATAGTAGATAAATAAGCAAAGCACTAGTTTAACTCAGACGTGTCTTAGCATTCAATGGCTACTGTCAATCACGGAGCAAGGGTTGTTACGACAGAAAAAAAAATTTTTGTTTAAATTCGAACGGCTGTCAAGGCATTTTTGTAAGAAAATTGTTGTAGCCACTTGCACCCATATAAACCCATAGCAACTGTGTTAGCAACAGTGACGCGGAGTTCGACGCCTTGACATAAATAAGAATGTTCAATCACATATCTGTCACAATACCTGGCGACAGAGTTTCCTTCTCATATCCGTTCTATTTACTTCTCTTTTCTGTGGTTGTTACTATCGGGTTATAAGAACATTTTCTTTATTTTGCTGTTGTCTTCTATGCTGACGACACACCGGGCATATCATAATGACGTGGCACGTGCGACTATGATCGTTCTCAGTCTGAGTGTACCGTGAAGTATCGTAGCGGGCGGGGGAAGTGGCGCTCGTTTGGTAACGGAAAGGTGTCTGTCTACACACCAAATTCGGCGGCCCAGCGGCTCAACCCGGCGGATTTAGCAGGGTTTATTAATTTCTAAACAATCATGCTGGTTAGGCCGCTGGGCATGGGCTGGGCCAGCCTTATTGTGTAGGCACCTTAACTGATTCAGGCGTCTGTTTAATGTCATCCTACTGCCTTAGCTTCTATATCTACTGTGTCTAAGCATTTATTACCTCTTACAGCTGCTATAACATTGTAAAAAGCTAAATAAATTCTGATCACTTTCGTTAGGTTTTTAACGTAATGTAGCCAAGTAAACGATATACTTCAGTTAAATAATAAAATAAAATGTTTTATTCAACTTGTTGCAATGTTATTGCAGCTGTCAGAGCAAATTAACGAATGGAGTGTAGGTATTTGTTTTTTCAAACGCACTCGCGCATTGCAATATAAATATATAAAACTATAGAATATACTTATTTAAAACTAGCTTTTTTGCCCGCGACTTCGTACGCGTAGATTTTCATATAAACCTTCAATTCTTTTTTCTTCCCTTAACCCGGCCTTGCGCAAAATAACATAGCATATACTTCAATCTGGTCATAGCTAAGCATATTCGTGAAAACCGCATTTAAATCCGTCCGCATTTTCTTCCAGAGGTGTAGGAGATGTGCGTGAACAAACAAACAAAAATTCTAAAAACTGCCTTAACATGTTCAGCTGCTTATTTTAAGTCGCCCTGTATGAAGTATTGATAGAATCATAAAAGTAATAAATAACACCGTCAACAGTTTTCAAATCAAAAAGATAATGTGACCACAGCGCAGAGCATGTTTTGAAATTTTCTTTTTGTCTAAACCATTAAAAGTATATTTCCGGCCAGTTTCGCTGGCCACGGAACCCTGACATAATGCTTGTCTTAACACGCTTTTGGCTAGTTATTTCTTATTTCGCGTGCATTTGTATGTATACCTTGATTAAAAAGCCATGAAATGGAACTACTCTATTTATCTGTTAAAATATCACAGTAAAATAAAATTATTTCTATTCTTATTCTTACTGCAAATAATATACACTGTATTCTTCTAAAAGCTAAGTTTATATACCTTGCATAAAGGGTGCAGCAATGACTTATGTAGTGGCTGTTCACAAAACCAGACCACAGACATAAACATATAAATTTAAGTATAGTTAAATCTATTACATAAATATTATATATACTATTCAAACTTAACCTAGGGTGAAGTAATTTTACAAAACAAAAAAAAACATACCTAGTGTGATAGGGTACTTAATTATATATGAGATGATACAAAACTTATGACGCTACTTTCTTAACTATTTATATATCGATATTTATTTTCTAATTATAATTTTCTAAAATTTATCGTCGAATAAATCTTTTATCTCGTAATAACATTTTTGGGTTAGAAACTTACGAAGTTGATTCTGGAAAAATGTTAATATTTATTTCTTTCTTTATTGCGTCCGGAATTTTGTTGTATAGGTTTATTTTCATGTACAAAGGGCCTTTTTTGAATATTTATATTCGCAGGACTGTATTAAAATAGGATGCGGTATATTTTGTGTTTTAAATGCTAACATAGAATAAAACCATGAGAATGTAATATGGAGCTTGGAGCTTCCCGGTGTGGTACTGGATGTAGATGCGACCCAGGGACAACGTCATGTATGCGGTCGGCTAGGTCTGCCAGCACATCGAGTGATGACGTCATCTGCTGCGAAGCAATGATGGTCTGCGTGCTGTTCGGTAGGCGGCTGGTCCAAATCATGCGTAAAAAGTCTTCTGGAACTCCGGGGCCTGCTAGGTGTCGTAGATGACGTAATAATTGAGAAGGCTTACGATCACCTAGCTCCTCGTGTGTTAAAAGTTGCTGTACCTTTTTTCTCTTGATGCGGACAAACGTTTAATTAGCTCCAGCTTGAGTTTTTCGTACTTCTCGGTCACAGGCGGGTTGACGATGATGTCTTCGACTTCAGCTGCGTATTGCGGGTCAAGTTGTCCAATCACATAGTAGAACTTGGTGCTATCTGCAGTGATGTTGGAAATCGCGAATTGGCCTTCGATCTGGGCGAACCAAATCGCCGGCTTCTCGGGCCAAAACGGTGGAATTCGCACGCCAACTCGGAATACATTGTCATCATCTTTATTCTTCGTGTCAGCCGCAGTGCTATCAGTACGATCTAGCGGCATTCTGACCTTTGTTGGTGGTGTACAGTCCATTCAGTGGTCACCAATTATAGTGGATTTGTACTATTTATATAGAAGGAGAGGGTTAAGCTACCGACAATGGAAGAAAATAGCTGAGTCCGAAAGAAATTATAAACTTTAATGCAAAGAAAAATCTTAGACAAATCTTAGAAAAAGCAAATGACAATTCCATTTGAAAATCGGTGTTCTTTTATTTTTTTCTTTTCGCGCCCCAGCGCCACACGTCGTGGAAAATTGGAAAGAAATTCACGAAGGTTGGCGCAAGGAGTATGAGTACGCCACACTCCTACTCCATGCACTGGAATGAATCACCAAAGAGGTTGTAAGGCCTATAACATGCTTGATCTACACGTTCATTCATCTAAGAAGGTTAAGGAACCTTCTTTAAATTTAAACTGATTAACCGAATGACCATGTTGACAGTTGACATAGTTGACAGTTTCAAAATTTTAATGGCTATGTCAATAACATTCTCTTTACTTTGGATCTCCTTGCTTGAGGCTATGTGACGATCCTCATATTACGTTTCGGGTAACGAAGAAATAAATCATTGATTTTTATTTGCGTTTATGTAAAAATAAAGAATTAAAATAAATGATATAAGATAGCCTATGTTTTAATCTGGTAATTTCTAAGCATATTCGTGAAAACCGCATTAAAATCCGTCCAGTGGTTTAGGAGATGTTCGCGGACAAACAAACAAACAAACAAACAAACAAACAAACAAACAAACAAACAGACAAAATTCTAAAAACTGTCCTATCGTGTTCAGCTGCTTATTTTAAGACGACCTGTGTGATTTTTTTTTTGTTATCTCGCAATTACAGATTTTTTTATCTCTACGTTTTTATTATATGTATAGAAGATAGATAGATAGATATAGATATAGATTTAAGCTGTGCGAATTAAGAAAATAACATTACAAAAGTTTAGTAAAGTTTTCATTTTGATTCTAACATATGAATAAATATTTCTTTTACTACAATTGATATTTAAATATGAAAATATTATTAATATTATATTAGTATGCATCAAAGTATTTTTTTTATATATTTGCAATGTGATTTATTTTCCGCCCCCTGATTAATTATATAACTTGCGATTTAATCGCAAATTTGACAGTTAATACTAAATCACGAGTTGCAAGTTACTTAATCAGTGGGGCGATTAATTAATGCACACTTCATAAGCAATTTTTATGTTGAAATTTTATCGAGAGATCAAAAGAACTTTTATTTGTGTTTTAATTATCTTCACCATTCTTTACATCATTAATTAAATAAATAAAATTTAAACTATTTACAATGTTATTTTAATGGCAATGACCACTCGATTTTATTAAATTCCACCCTAGTTTTTATTTGTAATAATGTGCGTAAGGGATCGGGTCTGCCTATAGAGCGACTCCAATTTGTACCTACATTATTTTAAATACAAATTTTGTAATAAAATCCAGGTTTAAGTTCGTTTAGATCACCTCTTCCTATAAAAACGTTCACTTTTTCTATCCTCTGTCATTTCAATACACTGATATAATTACCTTCATTTTTGATTTCATTTTCACCTATTTAACATTTTTTATTTATTTATAACTCCACCTTCTTAAGTATTCCATTAAAATGTTCTCATAAAACCAAATAAATGTTCAATATCTTGTAAATTACACTTCAAACATTCTCTGAACTCTTCGAATTGTTTTCCAATTTAATTAAAGACCATCGGCACGAAGTTCCCTAAGAATATTTTACTTGCTAACGACGTTCATTATTTAATTTTGTGTCGTTATCAAATTAACAGATAAACCACGACTTTTCTTCCTAGTAAAAAAAAAAACAAAGAAACCATGAACGGCTAAGATAAAGTCAGTCAGCTCAAAACTATGACATGAAAAAAAGTACTAGCAATTTTCTGCGACTTTATACCAATGCCGTTCAAGCGTTGTTTGTTACCTCCCGTTTCATTTGAATAAAAAAATTAGGGCCCTTTTTCTTTCAGATAACCTGCAGGTAGATGGCGCTCATTGTAAATGTTTTATCACAATTCAGGGGCAACTGGTAGTGGTAGTACTCTTTTGCAGGGGCCGCCTGGGGAAGTACCACACTTTTGCCAGTTATTCATCCGCCAAGCAGTAGTGTGCAAACACTACTGTGTTCCGGATTGAAGAACAATGTTTCCAGTGACATTATTTTAGATGTCATTGAAATGAAACACGGCTGTAGAGATCCGCCTAACTTAAACTTCGCGCCCTACCTCTAAATATGCAATAGTTCACGGCGTAATGTTTGTTGCCCAAGCAAAGCGAATAGATTTCGAAGCCTACGGAAACACATTGATCAAACATCGCTAACACCTCGAAACCTGCTTTTAGTTAAACAAATACATTCAAATCGGTACAGCTGTTTTGGAGGAAATGGTAAAACATACAACTTGTTTCCCGAAACGCATACCATACTTCTCCGCTCTGCTACCCGTGGATAATAAATGAATGTGAAAGTATGAATTTAATTTGTAACATTTTCTTTAATACCTTAACACCAAACCCACCATAATAAAGAATATCAAAGCGCTCCATTTTCCTCATTCCCCTGAACAGTCACCCTCGGCACTTTCATAATTAATATATCCAAAGGCCTAATTATAAAGGTGACTTACCGAATCCCGACTAATCCAAGTAGATGAAGCTACAATGTAGTTACAAACAGCGACTAAACTATTTACCTACTAGCAATTTTTTACTATTGCAACTTCGAAAAATTATACATTATTATATATCGAAAATTATAGTCAATAAACTTCCGCAGTTTCATATATAAACATATCTGTGTACAGTTTATATCGAAACAAAACTATTTTACCGAAACCAACCATTTACCAATACATTAACGGCTCAATAATATCTGTTCGATTTGTACGACATCGTCAAAACTCGTAAACCGTCGTTGAGCAAGCGAGACGGCGACTATGTCTGAATCGCAATTGGGAACTTCTCTCCCGAGAGAAAGAAACAATTTTCTCTTTCTCTCCTGTTGGTCAGGCGGTGGTTTGACAACCAAGTTGACGGCTCTTACGTTGTTTTACGGCTTGTGAAACTACCGCGTGACTGTGGGTTCAATCTGGCTGCGTATTGAGTCCAGCCAGATTATGTATTGCCGCGTCATTATGGCATCTTTGTATTTTATTGAAATCAAACTTTTAACGCATTCTATCACGTGTATTTTACTACCTAAGGACCATATTATATCTATATTGTTTATGTTAAGTTGTTGTTACAAAATGAATATTTATTTCTTTCTTTTCTTTCTTTCTTTACGATGTTTCATTGACCGGCATCTCAAGCACAAAGTGCGAGTTCCATTATCGGACAAAGTCAGAGTAGATACATTAATCACTGGTAGAGTATTATTTACACGGTCCTAGGAATACGATTTAGTGGATTTAATGAGAGATGTCGCTAACTCCGCGAAAGACCACCGCCTAAATTAATCAGGTGACATTAAAATCTCTTTAGCAAAATCTTATTGAATTTTAATCCTATCTAACAAAACATCTTGCAAATAATTTTATTTAGGTAATTTTAGTTCTATTGGCGCGCCTTGGCAGTATAAACCGATTCGTGTGCCATGACGGCAAACGGCATGACGCTCTCATATGCCGTTATGATTCACATCTGCCGAGCGGCCCGTGACCCCATTTTTTTTTAAAGAAGCTAACGGGTCCTCTTATAACCTGTAACACCAGAGGCATCACAGATATGTTACTGACCTAAAGTCTCTATAAAAATCTCTGTTGAGGAATCCCATGTAATGAAACACGGCCAAGCATATTTTACTAAATTATACATAGTTTAGATTTCTAAACTTATGACGTGTTTACCTATGGAATTAAACACTTTCATTGGATTATATCGCGTGTATTATACATTAAATTAATGATGTTTCAAACACTGCAGTGTCCGTGATCACATGTAGACTAGACGACGGATGTCATGCAAATGTTATCAAATTAGTTTCAAGAACCGCCAATGATTTTCAATCAAAACGTTCCCTATGTACGCGCAGTACTCGCTCACAATGTACAGAGGTCTTATAGTTCAGCGCCGGGCTTGAAACTTTATCAATAAAATGACTGGATCCCGCACGTTGTACCTACTTGCCAACCATCCTCTCTATTTCAAATGTGTTTTTTATGAAGCTATTGTAATTCCAGTATGTACCGGATTTACTTAGCGAGAATTTGAGAATTATCAAAACGAATGTAATGGTTGGAGTTGTTAAAAGAATGTTCACAAAAAACTTAATACACCACAAACAACAATCATCGTTATTCTTGTAATTGTCTAATTGATTTTTATATTCAAAATGTAAAAAAAAAATGTGGAAGAGCTCGATCTGGGGCCTTACGCCCAACTCTAAACGCGGGCCCGAAGAGGTGCAGTTAGCAAAATCACGCGAACGTGAACCTTAACGCGACGAAATACGATTCGAATTAGAGATGGGCGTAAGAACCCTGGTCGATGAGTGTGACCATAAAACACACATACATACTCGTACATACACACGCCTGAAAACATTATCCATCTTCTTGGGCAATCGTGTCATAATTTCATTTTAAATCAATGAAGTTTTTTTAGGCCATAGGTGACAAACAAGCAGACGGTCCGCCTGAAAGTAAGCAATCACCGTCGCCTATGGATACCTGCAACACCAGGGGCATCACAGATAAGTTGCCGACCCTTAAACTTGTTTTAAATAAACTCTACGCTGCATTCAACTCGACGTTTGACATTACTGCTGTCAAAAATGAAAGACTCGCGCTAGATTCCCTGAAAATGTGCGCGACTGAAACTAATTCCCTGTCGTCATATCGAACAGTGTCCTGTGTGCAGGTATGAATTGAACTTTATTATTAACTAGCTGTCCGCCCCGGCTTCGCACGAGTGTAAGCTCGGCCTTCGGCCTCGCTACAAAATATAATATAGCCTATGTCACCCGGGGATAGTGTAGCTTCCCAACAGTGAAAGAATTTTTCAAATCGGTTCAGTAGTTTCGGAGCCTATTCATTACAAACATACAAACATACAAAAATAGGTACAAATCTTTCCTCTTTATAATATTAGTGTAGATTACTTTGTTTCGGTAGTTACTGTGTATATTTATTATCGTACAAACAAAATATAAGACACCTTTCTAACCATAGCGATTATATGGGATAGACAGATATAAGTATACCTACCTACAAAACCGTTTCACAAAACTTTTGTACTATAACCATCAAAGTTTTTCTGCCAAAGTGAACAACTAGTAAAACACTAAAGTTAAATGATTATTTACGGGATATTTACCGTGGTAAGGTTGTGGAAGGAGCTCCCGATATTTCGGCGCAGTTACATGCACCATGTTCACGGGAAGAAAATGTTCCATGTTGTCTTCCCGTGAACATGGTGCATGTAACTGCGCCGAAATATCGGGAGCTCCTTTCACAACCTTACCACGGTAAATATCCCGTAAATAATCATTTAACTTTAGTGAACAACCGTGATAGTTTAAAACAGTGTTTAGTAAAACACTAGTTTGATAAATTCGAGCAAAAAACATGTCATCATCATCATGTGATCCATTTTGTTTGCAGACTTTTTTTTTCTCGAATTTAACATTATGTTCTACAAGATTTACTACAAGAATTATGTTCTACAAGATCTTCACTTTGATGGGTAACACCTTTTAGTTATTACTACCGTATAGTTCTAAGCGATGATGGCAGATACACCGTTTTTCCGCTTCCAAGCTGTTTTTTACTAAAACTGAGCTGTCAAAACATAATGGACAGACTATAATCCCTGTAGCTTAGAACAGTCGAGGCGTGGTAGAGGCGCGTCCCGACACGGAAGCGCGGTGTATAGTTTTGAATCTACGGTAAACCGGGAACAGTTGACTTTTCCCCGACCGCTTGAACGCCGCGATGCCTTCTCGACTCTCCTGTATACCTTGTATGTGGTACTTCACATATTATTAAGTAAAAACAAATAACGCGTAACTTGGTTACGTGGGCATATAAAAGAGAAAACCCTCAAAACTAATTGTTTGCATTTTCCGTCGCAGTTAAAAACAACCC